>CM062808.1:899890994-900476654 GCA_031772625.1 Pinus tabuliformis
AGAGAGAGAGAGAGAGAGAGAGAGAGAGAGAGAGGTCCCATCATTAATTAGTACAAATTTCCTATCCAACCATATTTAGCAAAAACAACACTTTTACACTGAGTAAAAACCTAATAACTACCTAGAGAGAGAGAGAGAGAGAGAGAGAGAGAGAGAGAGAGGTACCATCATTAATGAGTACAAAATTCCTATCCAACCATATTTAGCAAAAACAACACTTTTACACTGAGTAAAAACCTAATAACTACCTAATGTGTGTGTGAGAGAGAGAGAGAGAGGGGTCCCATCATTAATGAGCACAAATTTCCTATCCAACCATATTTAGCAAAAACAACACTTTTACACTAAGTAAAAACCTAATAACTACCTAGAGAGAGAGAGAGAGAGGGAGGAGAGAGAGAGAGAGAGAGAGAGAGAGAGAGAGAGAGAGGTCCCATCATTAATGAGTACAAATTTTCTATCCAACCATATTTAGCAAAAACAACACTTTTACACTGAGTAAAAACCTAATAACTACCTAATTAGAAAGAGAGAGAGAGAGAGAGAGAGAGAGAGGTCCCATCATTAATGAGTACAAACAAAAACCTAATAACTACCTAATTAGAGAGAGAGAGAGAGAAAGGTCCCATCATTAATGAGTACAAATTTCCTATCCAACCATATTTAGCAAAAACAACACTTTTACACTGAGTAAAAACCTAATAACTACCTAATTAGAAATATTCAAAATAGGTGGCCTTGTAGATTAATTAACTAACTACTAAGTACCCTAAAGTACGAAAGTCAAGGTAGGACCTTGACATTACCTCCACCTTCAAAAGTAGTGTTTTCCTCAATGTTGTAGGTGTGGAAATTTTTTTAAAACCATTGTTGGTTCCTAGGTGGTGTCGTCCAACTATGTATCCTTCCACTATAGTATGACTTCTCAATTTCTACATTAGTATAATCAATCTTCTCTTGTGGCCAGTATTAGATCCCACTGTAAACAAATGGAACCATCTTCATTAAGTTCTAAAAGGATAATTTAAACTCAAAATTTTGGACCCATAACCTTATTCCAATAGGACACATGAAAACCTAAGTGAATTTGGAGTGATCCTAAAGATCCAATCGATATGTAACTTGTCCCATGTGTTGGTGAATTTGATAGGGCCCATAAAATTTGGGTGCAATCTTCTAGGAGTGCATGTCTTTAACTACTTATTGGGATAAGCTTGAAGGAACACATTGTGTGGTTCTTCAATATAATTCTTAAAGTGATGTTGAATTTCCTATTGCTTTATTCAATTTTTACCCCAAACCATATTTCGCTTAGATGTGGATAGAATGTTTCTGTAATATTGAGTAGATGATCAAGACCTTGAATCTTAGATGTCCCCGTAAATAAGAATCGAATGAAAGAAGTATTTGGCCATAAATGGCTTCATATGATGACATTTTTGTGGCACTACGATAGTGGTATTATATAATAAACAAAGTGTAACAATTAAACCCATTGGTGTCATTAATCGCTATAAAACATTGTATGTTTCCAATCATTTTTTCACCACCTTGAAAGAAAATATTTTTAGGGATGATAGTCAATGTTCATGTTCAACTATGTTCCTTGTAGTTTAACAACTTTTCCCAAAAATTTGCTAGTGAAGGTGGGATCACAATCCCACACAATGAAGGTGGGCATGCCATGTAGCTTAAAAAATGGATTCCTAATGACTTGGGAAACTATGGAGGGCATCAAAGGGTGTGGTGAGCCACAAAGTTGGTTATGTTTAGAGAGTTAGTCAACTACCACCATGATGGCTAATTTGTTGTTTACTTTTTGTTAGTCCTATTATAAAATACAAGGGAATGTCCAAATAGATGTTGAAGCTAGTAGTGGTTGTAATGCTTGGGTATTTTTAATTATTTCAATTATGTTCTTATTTGAAGCTTCACATTTAGTGAAATAAATTATGGATGTTTATGGATGACCTTTTCATGACTTCTTAAAGAAATAATGCTTATTTAAAAGGTTTTCTAGAATAATCACAACTAGGTTTTAATTTCAACATGTCAAACCAACTAATCTGATCCATCACCACAAACGAATGAACTTGTTTAAAAAGTTATGTTTTAAATTCTCATTAATATGAATTTATCTCTAAAATCATAAACATATCTAAAATAAGCACGTAAACCCTAATTTTGTAAATTAGTTATAACTTGTACTTTTTATTGTAGTTTTAAAGTTGATTTAGAATAGTCATAGTCTATATGTTTTCTAGCCTATTTTAAAATTTAACTTGCATAGAATCTAGGAGATATTTGTTGGAATTACAAGTTTAAGTTGCAAACTCTCCACAATCCAGGTTCCTCGGATTTTTTTCAAGGTGTTGAATCCATATATGCAATCAAAAACGAATTTTAAACAATAAATATCAAGATCTAACCAAAACAAAAATTGTCGAATTATGTCCAAAAAATTTTCAGGGTGTCGTATCCTATGTCACAAGGTTCGTCAAACTTTAACCTTGAGGTTCGAATTTTGGTGAACCTTAAAAAAATTTTGAGGTTCGACGAACCTCATCGAACCTCATAGCCATCGATCAAGTCCATAGATCAAAACTCATAACTTCATGTCACAACTCGATCTTGTAATTTATCCTTGTAGTTTCCATGTCCGTGATATCATTTTTGATGTTTACTAATGTTTATTTCTTACTATTTTATCCTATAATTCATTTGAAATTAATATATGTATATATATATAGACGAACCTAATGGCGAATCTCATCCGAACCTCATCAAAAAATTCAAACTCAAATCGAACCTAATCATTGTTGAACCCAAACTCAAACCCGAACCATGTGACATTGGTTGAATCCATATATATGCAATCAAAAAACAATTTTAAACAATAAATATCAAGATCTAACCAAAACAAAAATTGTTGAATTCTCTCCAAAAACTCCAAAACATATATTGTTTAGACAATGCCATTTGAATATATTTATTTTAAGATAATAATATTTATTTGTACTGCTGATAGGCATGTCTATTTTGGAATTGGAATTCCAAAATTTTAATTATAAATCATTATAAAGTGGATGGTAGGGATTCAACCCCCACAGAATATCCTATGATATTATTAGTAGTGTACACAAAACAAAAGTTGAGATTTATCTCCAAAGTAGTTAATAATGTCATTTTTTCCTTTTTAATTAAATTGATTAATTTAAAAAATGTCTTATGAACAAGTATCATATAGAATGAGTTATGGTTTTTTCAGCATGTGGTATTGATAATCCATGGTATTCACCCATGGTATTGTAACAAAGCTTATTTAAGATTAAGAATCTTCATGGTAAAATGAGGGTGAATATTCATGGTTAAGAATCTTGTTACATGTTTTTTTAAATATATAAACTCTTTATTTTTATTTTTCCAAAGGAAAAAAACCATAATTTCATTCATTAATAGAAATGATAAAATTACATTTTGTACATGCACGTTATGGGCACATTCATATAAAAAGAGTTGGTTTGATACCTATATCCATATTAAAACAAAGTATAAAAAGGCATATTTTCAGTAATTATACATTATGTGGAGGGTAAACAACAATACTTCCTATAATTATGTGTTGACTAAGAACTATGAACATAATAAAACTCATCAAAATTGTTTGAAAACCCATTACATAAAATCAAGTCCTTTCAGCCCCTAAAGGTAAATCCTTGTAGGGCCTATGGTAGAAAGTTGTAGTAGTAATACCTCTCACTATTCCATTATCCCCCAATGCCCTTCTTCCATTAACATGCCTTCTTTGGAGAGGTGGTATGCTTATTCCTTTCCTTATAGATGTATGAACATGGGAAGAAATTAAAAGAAATTTTAAGCCAAATTGTTTCTTCCAAAATAGGCATGAGTAAAATATTTTTGTATTCTTGAATGTTATTGAGCCATTTTATTATCAACATGGAGTCCCCATATACTTGGATCTGAGTACATCCCTTAGCTAAAGTGAATAGGAGAAAACTTTTATAGGCTAATATTTCTAACATATTATTAGATCCTAAACCAAAACCCATTTTTACATGAGAAATTGTGAATCAGAGAGGAAAAGAATGAATCCCCCTCCACTATTATGCCTAGCCTTATAAGAAGCAAAATCAAAAAATCCCATGGTATAGAGTGATCATGATTTTCTGCAATAATTACCCTTAGCGAGGAAATACCTTTATCTTGAGGGAAGTGTTCTAAGATAGCTAACGCTTCAACAACAAAATCCTTAGGGATAAAAGGTTTATCATGCAATATGCCTTTGTTCCAGGCCAACCATACCCCCGAGCATATGATTAATGAAAGAGCTTTGAAATCACAACAAGATAGGTTGGAGATCCAAACCCTCCATGCCCCCTCCAAATATTGTTCAACCCATACCCCAGAGTGACCTATGACTTGTTAGAAAACATGCCATACCTGCTGATCAAATGGACAAGTCATGAAGAAGTGCTTTGTATTTTATTTGTCATTTTCACACAAGGAACACCAGCTAAGTCCTATAAAAAATATTTTCGGAAGAATATCCCGAGTGGGGACTTTATTTTCCAGAAAGCACCACATGAAAAGTTTTTATTTTGCATGGCACTTAGCTTTCCATAATTCCTTCCACCGCCACTTGGTAACAACATCATCTTTGACTACCATAGAAGAGATTTATCTGAGCTTAGGGGTATAAGATCAAAACAGTGAGATGATCCGATAAAATTCATCTTATTTATCTATCAAGTAAATGTTCTTAGTTGATATGACATTTATGCTTTCATTCCATACCTTTTTAAAGTCCCCTTCTAGTCCCTAATCCTTATATGAAAGCTATCCTTGGCTCCATATCATTTTAAGAGTTGGATTAGTAATGTGGGAGATTTTAGAGATACCATGTCTCTCAAGTGGTCAATTAAAGGGGGGAAGGAGGTGGCCTTGAACACTTCCTAGACATGTATCAAGAAAAGTCTCACCCAATCCCCTCTACCAACTTTCCATGCCAACCCTTCATATCATGAATATATTTTCTCGCAACTTGTCCACCCTCCTAATCCAATCTTCTAATGAACTTGGAGCAAAGTATTTTTTAGTGACAATGGTTGACCATAAGCTCTGATTTGAATTCAATCTCCACCCATATTTAACAACTAGGGCTTTAGAGAACAATAATATATTCTTTAAGCCCCATACTCCTAATATCTTAGGGATAACTTGTAAAATTTCCCACTGTAGATCACTTGATAATGCAATATACTAAAGCAAAATACTTGATCTACTTCTACAAACAAACTTGTGGAAGCTTAATCGATTTTGAGCAAGATCAAATAGAACACATATAACAGAGAATGAGAAATCAATCACACATGAACATAGAAGAATACTCTGGGGAAAGCCTCAGCTAAAAACCACGGTCTCTGTATTATCATACAAGTGGAAATATGTCTGGATTACACAAATATTTAGCTCACAAGCTATCCAGCTCTCAGTACAATCCCTCAATGCTGCTCATAGACTAAATAGACACAACATATGCCTTCCTCTAGTCCTCCAAGCCTCCTATTTCCTTGTGCAGTTTCTCTTGGGTCCTCTGGCTACCACGTGCGTGAATTTACCTCTCACACAACTCAGCAAAGTCAGAAGTAACTGCGCAATCTCCAAGGAATGAATTCCTTCTGCATGCAAGAGATATCCTCAATGGAATATTCCTGCAACTGATAGTACACTGTCCCATCATCTGATCTCAACTGGGTCTCTGACTGAACTGACATGCATGAGTTATTTATGAGATAATATTCAGTTATCTGAAGTGCAATAGTTACATGCATGCATGCATTAACTAACCGAACTCACAATCAGTTCCACAAACTGTTGAAACTAATCTAACTGGACTTAACTTAGTTAACTGAGCTAACTAATTACAACTCAAAGTATAACTCATCCTGATCTCCTTAATCAAGGGATAACTTCCTCAATCAAAGGGGAAACTGTTGCATGTCTTCACATAGACTTCATGTTTGATTTTCTACAACTAATTAACTCAAGATGAATTAATTAATTATTTTTCAAACAGCTGCTAAAATCAAATTCGAATTTTAATTCTCAATTTTAGTTCAGGGACTAACTAAAATTGGAATGTATCCTGAAATGCTATTTATAGCAGTGCTATTTTTAGCACTTCTATTTTTAGCATTTCTTGTTGCAATTTTCAAAACTCCCTCTCAACAAGAAAGGGATTATCTGTCACCCCAATCCTGTCTCTGTGGAACTCGAACTTGCATTTTGACAATGCCTTAGTCAAAATATTTGCATCCTGTTCCTTAGTTGAAACATACAGCAACAACTTGATCCTCTTCACCACACAGTCTCGAAGATGATGATACCAGATATCGATGTGCTTGGACCTGTCATGAAATATAGGATTCTCAGAGAGTTTGATACAACTCTAAATATTGCAATAGATCACAGTTGGATCCATCCTCTAACCAAACAATCCAACTAGAATCTTCTGCATCCAAATGGCCTCACATGCTGCTTGACTGGCAGCCATGTATTCAGCCTCTGCTGAGCTAAGTGCAACTGACCTCTGTTTCCTACTGTACCAAGAAACTGCAGTTGAACCAAGGTTGAAGATTCCTCCTGAAGTGCTCTTCCGATCTGATGGACTCCCTGCCCAATCTGCATCTATGAAGCCCTAAGGCTTCACTCCCTCTGTCCGTTTGTACCAAAATCCATACTGATATGTGCCTCTGAGGTATCTCAGCACATGCTTCGCTACCTTCCAAAACAACTTGGTAGGCTAAACCATAGCTTGACTCAGCTGGTTCACTGCAAAGCACAAATTTGGTCGTGTGTTCACTAGATACGTCAATGAACCCACAAGCTACCAATAAGCAGTAGCAGCTACTACCTCACCTGAAGTAGCATCCTCCTTCCTCTAGTTACCAGCTAGAGGAGTCTACATGGGTTTGCACTTCTACATGTGGAATTGCCTGAGTATCTCATTGGCATACTTTCCTTGAGACACAAACACTTCCCCATCCTTCTGCCACACTTCCATGCCTAGAAATTAGTGCATAAGACCCATGTCTTTCATCTCGAACTCTCTTGCAATGTCCTCATTGCAAGACTTGATCAATTGATTATCACCTGTCAATATCAGATCATCAACATAAAGAACAATGATCAATGGATTACCTTCTACCATGATGTGGTAAATGTTCGCATCTACTTCATTCTTGGTGAAGCCCAACCCAGTGAAATAGTTGTCGATCCTGGTGTACCAAGCATGAGGTGCTTGCTTCAACCCGTACAAAGCCCTCTTGAGTCGGCACACATGCGACTCACAATTGAAGTTCTCAAAACCTTTCGGTTGCTCAATATACACCTCTTCCTCAATCTTGCCATTGAGGAACATAGTCTTCACATCCATCTAATGAATCTTTCAACCCATCTGAGCTGATAGTGCCAACATCGATATGATAGATGAGTAACTTGATACAGGAGAAAAATTCTCATCGTAGTCGATCCCCTCGACCTGTGAGAAACCACGGGCAACAAACCTTGCCTTATGTTTCTCAACACTGCCATCAGCTGCTTGCTTTACCTTGTAAAGCCATTGGGAACTCACTACTGACTTGTCCTCTGGTCTTGGGAGAACATCCCAAACACTATTCCAAACGATGGAGTCATACTCCTCCACCATAGCATCAACCCAGACTGGTTGCTGCACTGCTTCCTTAAATGAAGAAGGTTCAGTCTCTACACACTCCCCAACTAGGGCCATGTAACTAGTGTACTGCTCGGGTGACCTCCTCTGTCTGCGCTGAGAAGATGGATGTCCCACATTCTCTCTCACATCCAGCATCAACCTGTCAGCTTCCCTTGAGAGTTTTCGCCCATCTCTGGAAGACTCCGCATGAGTGGATGTCTCCACTCCCGGATCCTCTGCATGCGGCTGCTCTGCATTAGTTTAAGGCTCCTCCTCCTTAGGCTGCATGGCTTTCTACTCATTGAACTTCAGATCTCTGCATACCACTGTCCTCTGACTAGTAGGCAAGAACACCCGATAGTTGTGGGGTGTATCAGTGTACCCCACAAGTATCCCCAACTCAGCTGTTGGATCTAGCTTCTTCTAGGCATCTTTGGTCACATGGTAATAAACCGATGATCCAAAGATCCTAAAGTGACTCACATCTGGTCTCTTCCCGGAAAAGGCCTCCATTGGTGTCTTCATTCCCAGTATACGATGCGGGCTTATGTTCTGCAAGTATACTGTTGTATTGCATGCCTCAGCTCACAAATGAAGTGGTAGGCTTTGGTCATGCAACATCGCTCGAGCATAGAAGTCCTTAAACTGTTGGGAGACATACTCTCCACCATTGTCGCTACGCAAGGCCCTTATTTTCTTTCCAGATTCTTTCTCTACCAAGGCTTTGAACTCACAAAACCTTGAGAAGGTTTGATCCTTCTTCTGCATAAAGTAGATCCAACATCTACGAGAAAAATCATCAATAAAAATAACATAGTACCTTTGTTTAGCGGTGGAGGCTGTAGAGAATGGTCCACACACATTTGTATGAACTCGCTCCAGGATTTCTCCAGCTCTACTATCTCGATCCTGAAAGTAATATTTCGCATACTTACCTAAGGTACAACCTTTGCATGTATCCATTTGCTCCAGTTTTACCTTGGGAAGTTTGGTAGAAATCTACCGCATGATCTTCAAGGCCCCATGGTGCAAGTGGCCCAATCTTCTATGCCATAGCTCGCCAACATCTTGGCTCTGCACAAACTCTGCTTTGGAACTCAATGCAGCACAGTCATCTACCTCTAGCTTGTAGAGATTCTTTACTCGAATTCCAATCCTCTTGGTCTGTCCAGTGCCGATATGCCTCATCAATGCCTTTCGTTTACTAAAGACTACATCATAGCCTTTGTCTTCCAACATAGTGATAGACACAAGATTCTTCTTCAGACCCAGCACATACTTTACATCAATCAGGGTGAGAGGAGCTCCATGCTTCCTCTGAAACACAACCGTACCTTCACTTGAAACATAGTACTCTCCATCATCGCCCATCTCGATCTACATATGGAGGTCCTTCTCCTCAAAGGTACTGAAAAGATTCTTGTCGCTGGTCAAGTGGAATGAAGCTCCACTGTCCAGGTACCAAACACACCCCACTATCGATGAAACCATACATGCGATGAGGGTGAAATCCAATTCGAACTATGAGGCTAGTGCCTCACCATCTGATCCCTTCTTGGATTTCTTCTGTGGACAATTCGTAGCATAATGGCCCACCTCATGACAATGAAAGCATCTCACTTTCGATTTGTCAATCTTCTTCCCACCATGGGAAGAACTGGATTTGGAATGGGATGCATTCCCTTTCCCTTTCCTCACCTTCCTCACTAAGGCTAGATTTTCTTCATCATCTTGCTTTGATGAAGATCCATCTCTGGTGCTTCTCCTTATCTCCTCCTGCATTAGATCCGACCAAAGTCGTTCCCAATCTGGCAATTTCTCTCTTCCATTTACCAAGTCTTGGTAGCTATTCCAGCTCTTAGGAAGACCAAGGAGATCAAGACTCACCATGTCATCATCGGTTGTCGTGATCCCTACACTTCCAAGCTCATCCATGCAGGTGGTGAGCTTGTTCATATATGTAGAGATCGTGTCGCCCTTTTCATACTTGATATTCCAAAGCTTGTCTTTCAGCACCAGCTTCCTATGATTGTTGTTGTTCTGATATAGATCCTTCAATGTTTTCCACATTGAAAATGATGTCTCCTTCCCATGGAGACTCGAGACTATGTGGTCTCGAACTCCCTCCAGAAGAATTATCCTCGCTCTAGCCACACATTTCTTCCATTCTGCTAATTCTTGGGCATTAGCAGCTGCTAGCTTGGGGACTTCTTGATCAATGAAGTCCTTCAAACCGTTGTCCTCTAATACCGCTTCCATGTGATCCTTCCAGGCTATATAATTCGAGCTGCCATCAAGGGCATACTCGAGTCTCAAACCGTTGAACGCCATTGGTGAAATTTGAGATGTGATAAGAATTCGAATTCTATAATCAGGAACTTCAAACTTCGAACTCCTCCCTTCTTTGTATACTATTCATCGCTTTGATCACCTTTTCTCTGATACTATTGGGCAGCAGATCCCCCCATAGCAGGTTTTTGGGGCTTAAAGCAGATTTTTGGTTAATGTAATGTAAAGACCCCACAAAATGCGAGTGCGAAGCACGAGAGTCTAGGGTTGTCTGCCCTAAAATATTATAATTTAATATAGAATGTGTCGGCCTACCCATGGTCTGCAGACCATGGGAATGTATAAATAGAGTGAGGCTCTAAGTGTAGAAGTCAGTTTTTGGTTAGTCTTGATCCTAAGTGTTATGCGTGTTTGAATAAGGAATTCGCTCTGAGTCTGTAAGTCTGAATCTTGGGTTGTAGTAGGAATAGGAAGAGGCTATGCAACTATGTGCACAGAGGCCTGGTAGAATCCGCAACTGTGTGCGCGGACCCCTGCAGCTGAGTGCATAGGGTGGAGTTGGGATTGTATTGGAACAGAGGATTAATAAAAGATATGTTGATTCTGAAATATTGTGCATATGCTCGTAGATATGTGTCTTTATTCTTCTGTTATATTTTTATGCATCTCTTTACAGTTTATTATTGCATGCACTTGTTATAAATGTTGGATGATTAATGAGAATACTGGGCCCAAAAAATTAAGTCAGATCTATAATAATAACACAGTAAGGACAAGGGATCTAGACAATGCCTCTTCACGCTATTTACAGAGCTACGTGAAGATTAGACAGCTGCACGGAGCAGCGCAAGCGCACAGGATCGGTTCACGAACTTCCCAGCCTTCATCAAGACATCCCTAGGGTGCGGAAACCTAGTTCCAACACCCTCCCATACTACCTCGGGTGAGACCTCAGTCTGCACTCTGCGGACTGTTGCTGAAAGGGCCAGTAGTTTTGGGATTTGTTTGGCTAAATCACTTTTGAACCTGGGTCAGGCCCCAACAAGCCAACAAATGGTTCCGTTGTCGGGACTGGGATCTACCTAAGGGATGTCTGATGTCAGAACACTGGAATCCTATGAAGAAGGAAATTGAAGATTTGTTGGATCAGAAGCTTCACGAGTTTGTGAAACGGGAAAACATAACTCCACAAATATCCGAGAAGAGGTGGCTGGATCGCTACGTATATATGAAAATCCACGAGATCTTCTTCATGTCCTTCTCTTCAGAGCTGTATGATTGGATCGTGAGGTTAGCCGACAGCTAGGGAAGGTATAAGCTCGATCAACCGATAGTGTGGACTCTGGAGTTAGTGCGCAGACTAGAGGCATCAAAAGATAAGATCATGCGGGTCGTGGACCATTGGCTCAATTGGATAATAGGGGGATTTATCATTGAGTTCGCGGTAGACACAACCGTGAGCTATAGCGAAGTAGAACGACATTTTCTCAAGGGACCGTGAGGTAGGTACATCAAACCCCTGAATACTTGGATTAAGATGTTGTTATGTGAAAAGCAGATTATGCGAATACATTGATGTTTGGAACAACATGGAGCGCAAATAACTACAAAGGTATCGAAGGATTAGGAAACAGTCCCTTAATTTCACATTCGCAAGAGAGCGAGGAAGAGTGCGCTCTGGTTTCTCCGAGAAGTGCGGACAGTTTGATAAGGCAGCGCATTCCACAGTTATCACCTCCACTTATGCCATCACCCGCTTCACCTACTTCACCTCCATCTTCACCCACCCCACCTCCTCCACCCGCACAGTTCAGCATGGCGAGTGCGATCAAGTTACCCATATTCAGAGGAGTAGGGAATGAGGATCTGGACCAGTTCTAGTTCGTGGTAAGAGCAATGTGGAAAGCACAAGGGGTCATGGATAACAATATTAAGAAGGCCACATTGGTGAGCGCACTGCAGGATCGCGCGCTGACATGGTATATCAAGCACTTGAATGATCACCCAAATGTAGGAATAGCGGAGATCCAGAATGCACTGAACAGAGAATTTAGCTGGCCAAAATCAGAGACACAGTCAATCATCGGATTTAAAGAGATCGCAATGCTTCCAGGCAAGACCCCCTAGGATCTGGATCAGAGGCTGAAGAGTATGATCCGTGAGGTTAATATGACGCTAATGGATGTGTAGCACCGCGCATGGTTTGTGGTGTCTTTGACACCACATTTGAGGACGGCGCTGTCACAGCAGAAGATTTCAACCCAGGCCGAAGCGTTGGAAATGGCAATGAGGTTGCAAGAAACACCGATACAGGATCCGGGATTAGGAGTTCAACAAATCCACGCACAGCTTCAGAATCTCTGCCTAGAAATGCAGAGCTTGAAGCAGGATAGGGTACCCTGGCCCGAGGCGCGTGAGGAAGTGTGGTGCATAAAATTTAAAGGCCAGTGCCAGGAGGGGGACCAATGTCGTTGAGACCAGAGGCACAGGCAGGGCCAAGTGCGGCACGCACGCTCTGGTGCGCGATCTATTAGATAGGATGAAAGCACATGACAGATAACTTTCACTTGTTGCAGAAGTATACACAGACCCCCCAGCAACTATTTTGTAATTTTTGTAGATCGGTGGGCCACAACGAGCGTACTTGTTAGAGCTATGAGTTAATGATGGATCGAACCCCAGCATATCGAAAGCAGATATAAATGCAAGCCCTCGACCGAGCGGCAGGAATGGCACGTGGTGGATTTCAAGGGCGAGGTCGAGGACGAGGAGGAATGGGGCCAGGAAGGGGCCGCGGACAATTAGTCTGTTACATTTGCGGAGGACCAGAGCACTACGCCCGCGATTGTACCAACCCAACGAGACTATCTTGTTCATACTATGCTCAATTCAATCATGAAGGAGTAGATTGTCCTACTTTTATCACGGAAATGCGCAAGAAAGGGGTACTTCAGCCTACTCCGCCGCAAAATATTCAAATGATGAGGTCTGAATTGCATGAATAATACCCCAATGTGAATATGGTGCTTTGAAGTGGCATGACTACAGGGGAAGATAAGGGGAAGCAGCCTGAGGAAGATTAATGGGTTTGCAAAGCGCCTACAAAGGAACCTGAGTTTGACTTGGAACGTGCAAAGTAGACATTTATGGAAGCTAAGAAGAGCTTCACGGAGGCTTCTACTTCAGGTAGTAAGGATCAACCAGAGCCAGGAATGGATCCTTCTATTCTTACTACCTTTTTAGAGACATGCATGAAACTGTTGCGCGATAATAAGGCAGTTAAAGGACTACAGGAGTTAATAACTAGGTGCGCAGGGTCAGGTGAACCGTGCGTAGTCCGAAAACTAGGAAAGCATACATTGCGCATCGGGAGGGAAATGAGATTAACGGCACAGATTGGCGAATATGAAATGGATCAGGTAATCCTAGACCTGGGTTCGGACGCGAATGTGTTACCAAAGCAGACATGGGAATGCATGGGTAGGCCCACGTTACAGTGGTCCCCTATTCAATTACGAATGGCGAACCAACAAAAGATCTTGCCCATGGGGAGGTTACAAGGGGTAACAGTGGATATCGAAGGTGCGAGCACGCAGACGGACTTTGAGGTAATAGAGATTGTGGATGACAACAACCCTTACCCCACGTTGCTAGGAATAGACTAGGCCACTGATATGAATGGAGTCATCAACCTGAAGAAGCGGAAGATGATATTCGAGAAAAGGTCTCTACGCATAGTAGTTCTGCTAGATCTAGCTGAAGGAGCACGCTACACTGAACCTGTGCGTGACGATGACAGTGACGATGAGTTAGATTGCATTTACTAGATAACGGTGCAATACCAGGATCGGGTGAACCCGACTGCAGATGGGAGAATCTCATGGGAGTGCGACAATTCCTGTAACTCGGATTCAGATGAAGAAATAGAACGCTGGAAGAACCGGTTGCATGAAGTAACAACGTTGAATTGCAACATGATGATTAGATCACTATGGTGCGTGACGACCAAAGCAAGGGAACTACCAACATATGATGGGGTAACAGGAGTGGATGAATTCTTAGACAAATTTGAAAGTGCAGTACCAAAACAGCAGTGGTATGGTGCGCTGGAATGGGTGTTGCACGCGACACCCGCATGATGGTGGAATACACACCAGAAGAATATTGGAAACTGGCGCGAATATAGAAGACGGATGCGCTTACGATTTGGAAGTCCCTAGCAACGAACATGAGCTGGGCATCCAGGACGAAGCAGTTTGTGCACCCACTTGTGTCGATGGGTGCAGACGTGTACTGTGCAAGCACCTCCCAGACTAAGGATCAAAAATCAGAACCCAACGCACTAACAGGGAAGGCGACGCACTCCACAAATATTCCGCTACGAAGCATTCAAAAAGCTATGCGAAATCATGAACATAGTTCACCAGGTGAGACAAACTGACTGGGACCTACGCATACTAGCGGTTCGATGGGCCTATAGGACCATAAGCAAAACCCAGAGCGTGGAAATGACCCCACCATTGACAAGAAGAGATGAAACTAGGAGAGTAGAGAAGAATCCCTAGACCACAGCTCCCGCAGTTGGGACAGGACGCGAGGACCTTGGTAAAGGACTTAGGAAATTACAGGAAGCCATTCGGCGAGGGAGCTTGAAACTTCGCGAACTCGACAAAGATTGGGCACGACTGAGGAAGAAAAGCGTGACATTGGATGAAGAAATCAGTGAACTGGAAACCGAAGTCACGCAAGCGGGTCACGAGAAACTAAGCACGATGGGACAAAGTCTGGACAGCCCTACTACTGCATTAGAAGAAGTTGCGACCCTACTACCATGGCTGCGACTATTGATCTGAAAATGAGATCTTAGACTAATATTAAGGTATTACAGACTCATGTGCATGGATTTTCCTACATTACTTATGCAACAGATCGATAATATTGCGAATAATATAGACAGTGAAGCAGTTAAAGAAACATAATAGACAAACACACATAACACAGCAAGTTTAATATGGAGTTCACCCAAAACTCCTGGGCTATGTCTCCTAGTCCAGCCTTTAGTGGTGACCTCTCTATTATGTCTTCAAGAGCAAAGTTTTACAAAATGTGAGCTCAAATTGAGTCTCAACATAACATGAACAAATAATACGGGTTTGCTTGAATCCCTCAAGTCTTACTGAGTACACAGACTCTCCCTCTCGCTTTCTGTCTCTGTCTTCTCTCTCTCTCAGCACTACTTGCCTCTGTCTTTGTCATTCTGTGGCTTTTAAGCCAATCGATGTTGTCTATTCGTTTCCTCTTCTGGGCACTCTAGCTCCCAGCCTCTGTCCGCTCAAATCCCCCTCTGAGCATTAGCAATCATTGCTAAACGCCTTTAGGGATGGTGGCCACCTGTTCTATAACGGAAGGGACCATTGTGCCTTTGAAATCCCAAAAATGGTCATTCTCTGTTTACACAAAGAAATACTCTAAAACACGAGAAAATCTGCCCAAATGAAGTCTATCGGATCTGAAATATTATCAATTCCACCTTATAACTCCATCGGGTTCGCCTTTATATCACTATCACATGTCCACCATTGATCTGAGTGATCTTGATCCAACGGTTGAGATTCATTTTGGGCAGCTTATGCGTACGGGGATTAACCACCCGAAAAGGGTGGTTTTCTCTCTCCGGCGCCTAGCCACATGTCAGCCAGTGGATGGGATCGGGAGGAGCCCATCCAATACCACTTACCGCCTAAGGCCTGCCCGAAATCCTGCTCATTACGGAACTCAAAATATATATATATATATATATATATATATATATATATATATATATATATATATATATATATATATATATATATAGATATATAGATATATATATATCTGCATGTATAAACCCTTTCAGGTCCGGATTCATTGCATCAGGCTTATCCCCTTTGTATTTCGTTTATTTGGCGAGAATGCGAAATACACAAAAAAATGTTGTTTTCCAGATCTCAAAATATGTTAAATATCATCTATAACCCCATCGGGTCCGGCTATCGCGAGTCATCTTTATATCGACCCCGCTCCGTTGTATTACTCCGATGCGATATTGTGATGCAATTGATCACAATCGCATATCACATAGACCTCGGGCTGTTTGTAAGCGCTCCTTTGTAATCTGCCGATTGAGATATTGTGATGTAACCTGGGTCATTAATCTGTGCGCTTGATCGACAGTCCTTGTTGACCCGCACTGATCACTATCGCATATTTCATATGGTAGCCTCCGATAGCCTCCGTCGATTGTGATATGCCGATCGGATCTGGACCGTTGATCGGCCAGATCCGACGGCTCCTGTGCGTCATTCCTTTGACCTCCGATAGGCCTGTTTTCCATTGTTTCTTCATGTTTTTCGCTCTCAATAGTGTTTCCACCATTTTGTGAAGGTTTTCCTTTTGCGATAGTTTTTATTTTTGAAGACTTAGAGGGATTTTAGGATCCATTTTGGATCACGCTTTCCCACTAAAAAAGCTTTTGGACCACCAAAAGTTGGTTTTTAAGCATCAGTCAAGTGAGGATATAGCTTCCTCACATGTACAATCTCTATACATCTTGCACCACTTGGTTTTGAACCTTTGAGTCCAATTCTCAGGTACTCAACATCCCCTCTGCACGTAGTTCTCACCTTCCTGTCCAGAACTGTATCTTCCTGCAACTCATTGAGATATTCAAGCAACAGATCATCAATAGAAGGCAACTGACTTTGCTCTTCGGGATCTTCAATCAATGAAGGTTCATATAGTCTCAAGTTCTCTATATTTATGACTGAATAGATATGCATATAAGCTGGCAAATCAAGGCGAAAAGCGTTTTCACCAATTTTCTCAAGTATCTTGAAAGGCCCATACCTTATTGGTTTCAGCTTCTTACCTTCACCTTGCATTCTGTCTTTGCTGATGTACAACGAGACTTGATCACCAATTTGGAAGTTATGCTCAATTCGACGCTTGTCATGCAATGCCTTGTACTTAGCCTGGCTTCTTTCCAACTGTTCCTACACTGCCTGGTGAATTTCTTGGATCTGTTCAATGAGCTTAGTTGCTTTGTCCACATCATTGTGTCCATCAACTGCTATGTCTTTTCCAAAGACAAAATCCAAGGGAGACCTTGGTGTAAACCAAAACAAGTCTCAAAAGGAGATCTATGTGTAAAAGAGTGCTTGGCACGGTTGTAAGCATGTTGCACATAACACAAATGTTCATCCAAAAGCTTGGGATGCTTGCTGCAATAGCCCCTGAGCAACTGGATCACTGTCCTATTGACCACCTCTGTTTGGCCATCTATTTGTGGATGAAATGTTGTGCTCTTCTTCAATCTAGTGTCCATCAACTCCCATAGACTAGACCAAAACTTCCCAACAAATCGGGAATCTCGATCAGATACAATGGAAGTGGGTAACCCAAAATGAACCCATACATGCTGAAAGAACAACTTTGTTGTTTGTTAAGCTATAATCTGCTTATTACAAGGTATTAAAATACACATTTTGCTGAACCTGTCCATAATAACATATAAATAATCATGACCTTTTCTAGATTTTGGCAGTCCCCCAACAAAGTCCATGGAAACACTTTCCCAAGGACGAGAAGGAACTCGAAGTGGAGTGTACAAGCCTAATTTTCTATTGTTGGGCTTGCTTGTAGCAGACATGGTACACCCTTTAATATATCTAGAAATTGTTTCATGCATTCTTGGCTAATAACAGAACCTTTGTAGTTGTGAAACTGTTTTACTTACACCAAAATGACCTGATATTAGAGAAGTATGTGCTTCTCGGATTATGTTAACTCTTTCAGTTTGAGGAATGCATAACTTTCCCAAATGATATAAGAGTTGGTCCTTAATATGATAATCCTATTCTTCTACTTGTTTGCCATGACTTAAAGTTGCATATACATCTTTAAAATCTACATCTTGAGCATATTGTTCAATGTAGCTTTCATGCAATACTAAGTTATGCTTAAGTATAGTAGATGCATTTATGATTGGTCTTGATAACATATCAGTAACCTTATTGTGTATTCCTTTCTTATATCCGATGACAAGATGAAACTGCTATAGGAACCCCATCCACCTATAGTGTCTTGATTGTTGTAATTTAGTTTGTGAGTGAAAATATTGAAGTGGTTGATGATCTGTATGTATAATTGTTTCTTTTCCCATTGGGTAATGTTTCCACTTTTTCACACTCTGCACTAATGCATACAATTCCTTATCATATGTGGGATAATTAACTATTGCAGAAGTAAATGTCTCAGAATGATAACATATGGGTTTACTGTGTTGCATCAGCATTTCTCCCATGGCATAGTCACTGACATCTGTTTCAATCTCAAATTGTCTTTGAAGATCTGGCAATGCTAGTACTGGTGTTGTACTAATTTTTTCTTTCAAGGTGTCGAAGGCTTTCTGCTGTTTGCCTCCCCACTGAAACACCTTGTTCAATCGTGTTAAAGCATGTAAGGGGGCTGCAATCAAGGAAAAGTTAGCAATAAACTTTCTCCAATATTGTGTTGCTCCTAGGAAACTCCTAACTTCTGTAGCACATTTGGGTTTAGGCCAGTTCACAATGACTTCAACCTTACAGGGATCTATCTTCAATTCACCACCCCCTACAACATGACCCAAATAATTTAAAGATGTTTTGCCAAATTCACATTTTGATAATTTCACATAGATATTTTATCTTTTCAAAACATCTAGAGTCTACTTTACATGCTTCAAATGTTCTTCCCATGTTTTACTGAAAACAAGAATTTCATCTAAATATACAATTACAAAATCATCAATAAAAGGTCTGAGTACATCATTCATAACTCTCATGAAAGTGGCAGGAGCATTAGTTAAGACAAAAGGCATAACCAGCCATTCATACATCCCTTGCTTTGTTTTGAAATCATTCTTCCATGCATCTTGTTTGGCAACTCTGACCTGATGATAGCCACTACGCAAGTCCAACTTGGAAAAGTAAACAACTTCTTTCAGCTGATCTAATAGATCATCAATGCGAGGAAGAGGATAATGATTCTTGATCATTATTTTATTGAGTGCTCTGTAATCAATGCACATCCTCCATGAACCATATTTCTTTCTTACCAACACGATTCGTGATTCGCATGGTGATGTGCTTGGTCTTTTGAACCCTTTATCGAGCAGCTCTTGTACCTGCTTCTTGATTTCTACATTCTCTAAAGCGGATAACCTGTACATTCTGATGTTAGGCAATGGAGCATCTTGTTGCAAATGAATATCATGTACTATTTTCCTTTCGGGTGGCAGACTTTAGGTTCTTGAAATAGGATATCATATTCTAAAACAACTTTATCTAAATCAACTTTCTGTTTAGCATCACAGCCTTCAAATACATTGGTTTTATCAGGGTTCTTTTCCTTTACAACCATTAGTAAAAATTGCTTGCATGAATTTACAATTCTTTTCCTCTGCCCTGAGTTAATGAGAGTGTAGTTATTTTTGAGTTGATGAGCTCTTACAATATATTCTATTCCATCTTTTGTGAGTTGATACTTATTTTTAGTTCTATAGAAAATGGCTTTTCTATCATACAAGTAAGGACTTCCAAAAAAATACCACATATATCCAAGGGAACTATATCTAACTCAACTTCATCTACAAAAGTTGATGCAATAGCAAACCTAAGTTTACATTGTCTAGTCACTTGTAGCTTTGCTTTATCACATACCCAACCTAATGGATATGGCCTCAACAAGTTCTCCTTTTCTCTGTTTGAGCTTTGACCTAGTTAGCATTCAAAAATCCAGCACAAGCTTGTCTAACCTTAGAAAACCTAAAGCTCTGATACCACTTGATCTGAAAATGAGATCTTAGACTAATATTAAGGTATTACAGACTCATGTGCATGGATTTTCCTACATTACTTAGGCAACATATCGATAAGATTTCAAATAATATAGACAGTGAAGCAGTTAAAGAAACATAATAGACAAACACACATAACACAGCAAGTTTAATATGGAGTTCACCCAAAACTCCTGGGCTATGTCTCCTGGTCCAACCTTCAGTGGTGACCTCTCTATTATGTCTTCAAGAGCAGAGTTTTACAAAATGTGAGCTCAAATTGAGTCTCAACATAACAAGAACAAATAATAGGGGTTTGCTTGAATCCCTCAAGTCTTACTGAGTACACAGACTCTCCCTCTCGCTTTCTGTCTCTGTCTTCTCTCTGTCTCAGCACTGCTTGCCTCTGTCTCTATCATTCTGTGGCTTTTAAGCCAATCGGCACTGTCTGTTCGTTTCCTCTTCTAGGCTCTCTAGCTCCTGGCCTTTGTCCGCTCAAATCCCCCTCTGAGCATTAGCAATCATTGCTAAATGCCTTCATGGATGGTGGCCACCTGTTCTGTAACGGAAGGGACCATTGCGCCTTTGAAATCCCAAAAATGATTGTTCTCTGTTTACACAGAGAAATACTCTAAAACACGGGAAAATTTGCCCAAATGCAGTCTATCGGATCTAAAATATTATCAATTCCGCCTTATAACTTCATCGGGTCCGCCTTTATATCACTATCACATGTCCACCGTTGATCTGAGTGATCTTGATCCAACGGTTGAGATTCATTTCGGACGGCTTATGTGTACGAGGATTAACCGCCCAAAAAGGGTGGTTTTCTCTCTCTGGTGCCTAGCCACGTGTCGGCCAGTGGATGGGATTGGGGGGAGCCCGTCCAATACCATTTACTGCCTAAGGACCTCCTAAAATCTCGCTCATTACGGAACTCAAAATATATATATCTACATGTATAAACCCTTTCGGGTCCAGATTCATCTAATCGGGTGTATTCACTTTGTATTTCGTTTATTTGGCGAGAATGCAAAATACACAGAAAAATGTTGTTTTCCGAATCTCAAAATATGTTAAATATCATCTATAACTCCATCTGGTTCGGCTATCGCGAGTCATATTTATATCAGCCCCGCTTCATTGTATTACTTCGATGCGATATTGTGATGCAATTGATCGCAATCGCATATCGCATAGACCCCGGGCCGTTTGTAAGTACTCCTTTGTAATATGTTGATTGTGATATTGCAATGTAACCTGGGTCGTCGATCTGCACGCTTGATCGATGGTCCTTGTTGACCCGCACTGATCGCTATCACATATTTCATATGGTAGCCTTCGATAGCCTTCGATAGCCTCCAATAGCCTCCGCCGATTGCGATATGCCGATCAGATCTGGACCATTGATCGACTAGATCCGACAGCTCCTGTGCGTCGTTCCTTTGACCTCCGATAGGCCTGTTTTCCACTATTTCTTCATGTTTTTCGCTCCCGATAGTGTTTTCCGCCATTTTGTGAAGGTTTTCCTTTTGCGATAGTTTTGATTTTTGAAGACTTAGATGGTTTTTAGGATCCATTTTGGATCAACCACACCTTACTAAACAGGGGAGCATACCATACAAAGAAGAACGTGACGCACTAACAGACGCAAGGATAGTTGAAGGGTGCCTGCGGCCCGGGATAGCAGGAAAATTGAAGCCTCGCATCGGGGGTGCGACCACCTGACTATCTGTAGGAAGCACAGTCTCAGTGCTCCAAGTAGTTGAAAGAGAGCACGGGACTATAAACAAGTTTGTAGGAGAGCTGCGCAGGAAGGAGGTTACATGCAGGATCAGTATGTCACAAGGCAGCAATCGCATATAAGGGGCTGCGCTGCTACATAGGTAGGCTGGAAGGTGACCATTGATGTCACTGTTCATAACAAGAGGTCCAATTTAAGGCAGAAAGGAGCGAGCGGCAGGCCATTAAGACCGGAATTAAGAGCTAGATTCGAGACGATCTGCTGCCAAGAAGGTATTAATGACTCAGAAGTGGAGGGAATGGTCGAATTCAAATTCAAACGATCTTATAAAATCCCTTGGGGTAGCCTCAAGGCAACACTTGGTTGTTTAAGATTTGAGCTAGTACAGAGCATTGAGCACCAAGCTACCTTGCCACCCATGAGTACGTGACCAAACGGATCCAGTGTAGAAACGATGACGGCTGTGAGAACCAGAGTGCGATTCGCAAAAGTTACCCCAGAGCCCCATGTGACCCAGGAGGAGCCTAGAGAGGCGGCAGCTGCACCAGAGGTTCCAAAGTCCCCATGCATGCCACGACCACAGAAAGACAAGCAGACAATGGGGCCAGTCCGGGTATCACCACAAAACCCACGGTTTAGTAAATTATCAATGGCAGAGAAGGGAAAAGTTGTCACCTTTGAAACAGAGGAGGAGGAGGAAGATTTGCAAGCCCTGATCGCCCAAATTGAAGCACAGGACGATGAGGCGGAGAATTTCTCCCAAGTACCTTCGGCGATAAAGTTACCCCCCTACATCCCCCCATGGAAGGGGACAGCCAAGATACTGAAGGACCTGGAGGCCATGAAGAGTGTGCTCCAGACCTCACTTCTTCCGGATGAAATTAGGTTTGAAGGTCCACCATTGGGATGGGTACCTAATATAAAGTTTGAAGACTGGGACCTCACGGATAGCGAGAAGTTCCCACAATTGACCGCGGAGAAATTACTGCAGCAGAAATGGTTACGCGGTGTGGAGAAGGCTAGGTTACTCCATCTGTGGTGGATACCACACTACCACCGTGCCCCCATCACAATTTTTGTCATCCAGCAGCTGTTGTGCCTAGTACATGATGGGTATCTTTGGTTGGAGGAGCCAATTCCCATCACGGCTGACTCAATTCACAGGATTTCTCGGCTGCCCATCAAAGGAAACAATCCTGCAGCCATAGCAGGAAAGAGCAGTGACTTGGCCCTCGCTGAAGCTATGAAGGCCAAATATAAGTTGGAGAAAAGGAAGCGAGGGTATGTAATAGCGAGCATCAAGGACTAAGGGGTGCGCATAGCCACCCAGCTACTGGCCGGAAAGCTAATGAGGAAATTCCACGCAGACGAAGTGCCAGCATACGTAATTGCATTGGCAGAGTAGTGTGCGAAGGGGGTCCAGTTCAACTGGGCGCAATTTCTCTGCAATGAGTTTTTGACAAATTCTAGGGAGGCCCAGGAGTAGGGTAAGACCTTCCACTACGTATGGTTGCTCTTATCCATCATGTTGGTTGTAGGGGAGCTGCCGGAGGACAGCCAGTTTCCCACCATTGAGAGGAACCTGCCTGAGGCCGTGAGGTACACCTCGCTCTGGGCTATGAAAGACGCGACGAGGATTCACGAAATAAAGGTGTTCTGGGTGTTCATGGAGGCAAGCATCCGAACATGGATCAACCACAGGCCACACTTGTCCCCTACCGTATATAACAATTTGCAAAGCACGGCAAAGTTCAAGGCGGATATGCATAACCTATATATCCGGGCGTGCAAGGATCCAGCCCGAACGTGGGTAAAACTATCGTTCATTGCAACAGATGATGCAATCTTTGATGTGATGGCATCATGGTCTCCAAGTGGCGCGCCCCGGACTTGGCAGAACTAGAAAAGATCGCAGCACAGCAGCAGAAGAAGGAGACCAAGCTTCACATCGCGAAGCTGGCGAAGAGAAAGCTTCAGGAACAGGAAGGTGGCTAAGGCAGTAGCGACAACACAGACGGCAAAAACCACAACCGTGCCCACCAAAGAAACCGAGGAAGGTAGGGAAATGTCCACAGAGCATGATCCGGATTTAAACAGGAACGCAACAGATTACAGAGATAACCATATACACAAAGATGCAGCGGAAATAATACTTCATTTCATTAATGGAAAATACTGAAATATGCTTACAACCAGAAATGGAAATAAACCAGCTAGGGTGATGGTAGCTTATCTCTGAGAAGAGATGTGATGGCTACATGCCTCTGAACTGTGTTACAATGAGGCTCGAAGGCCTATTTATTGTTGAGAAACAATGGAAAACCCTTAACATTCCAAAACCTAGCCCTAGGAGA
Organism: Pinus tabuliformis; assembly: GCA_031772625.1. Taxonomy (NCBI): domain Eukaryota; kingdom Viridiplantae; phylum Streptophyta; class Pinopsida; order Pinales; family Pinaceae; genus Pinus; species Pinus tabuliformis. Next base: position 899,914,970 of record CM062808.1, read on the forward strand.
TGAAACGCCAAACTGTGGGCCCCGTTTGGGGGTAAGTTGGTACATCAACTTCCCGGGGTCGTAACTTTGGCATATGATCTCCGTTTGACGCGTACAATAGCTCATTAGAAAGATCTATCCGAGCACTATCATTGTTGGAGTGGGCAACATCGGTCCATTCCATGGACCCATGTTGCCCTCGGATTCCCCAAAAAACGTCGTTTAGGGCCTCAAAACGGCTCCGGAAGTTCAGGACCTAAAAAACTGCTAAAAATAGTAAGTTGTGCTACAATTAAGGAAACTGAAAATGCTGAGAAGGACAAAGGTGGGGGTCCAGGTGGACTTGGCAGGTGGCCACCAATATCCACCTGGATCATTCCTCCCCCCTTAGGAAGCAATGGTCCCCATTGCGTTGAGCTCCTCCATGAGATGAGGAAACTTCTGCTGAACTTGTTCCCTGGTGAGCCACTTGCCCTGCTGAAGGAGTTGGCCTGCTTTGACAACTCGATACAGTTGGATATTCTGTTGGCGAGTGTTCTTGATCTGTGTGTCCATGATCCGATCAGTTGCAGCTTGTTCCATGCAATCTGGATTTAATTCTGTGGGTTTGAGCTGTTCTGCAATGTCGGATGTGTCTAGCAATGGTGGAAAGTATGGCCGAAGGCGGTCCACATTGAACACTGGGTGCAGGCCAAGGAATGGGGGAATGCTGAGCTCAAATGCATTGTCTCCCATAGCCTTAGTAATGGTGTAAGGACCATATCGGAGTGGTCTCAATTTCCGATAGGCTCCAGTAAGGCGTTCCTTTTGCAAATGCAACCAGACTTTGTCGCCCACCTGAAACTTGTGTGGCACCCGATGTTGATCATGTCGCTGCTTGTACTTGGCATTTGATTTCTCAAGAATGTCATGGACCTGCTGGCAAATATGTTGGATGCGCTCAATGAAGCTGGTGGCCTTATCTGTTTCGGACTGGACATGAGCTGAATTCATGTGAGTAGCTGCAAGTGGCATGGCCACATCAATGGGGCATAGTGGCTGGAATCCCAAACCCACCTGAAAAGGGCTATGGCCAGTGGAGCTGTGAAGAGCTCGGTTGTAGCTGTGCTGAACATAGGGGAGGCTCTCGTCCCATGTGCGTGGATGCTTTGAGTTATACATGCGCAGAATGTGCACAATCATCCTATTGACAACCTCTGTCTGGCCATCAGTTTGAGGATGGAAGGCTGTGGACTTCGTGAGTTTGGTGTCCAGCATTGACCAGAGACTGGACCAAAATGTGCTGAGAAACCGACTGTCCCGATCTGAGATGATAGACTGTGGGATCCCAAAGTGCACCCACACTCGTTCAAAGAAGAGTTTAGCAGTGGCTTCTGCTGTGATATTCTTCTTGCAGGCCACCATAATGGCCATCTTCGAGAACCTGTCGACGACCACAAAAACACAGTCATTTCCATGCTTAGTGGAAGGAAGGCCTGACATGTAATCCATGGAGATGGATTCCCAAGGTCGACTAGGGGTAGGCAACGGGGTATAGAGGTCGTGCTTCTTAATGGTCGGTTTGGCAATGGCACAGGCAGTACATGATCGGATGTACTTCCCAACATCCTGTCGAAGATTCGGCCAATAGAAATAATTTTGCAGTACTGCCACTGTTTTCTCGACCCCGAAATGCCCAGCAGCCCGACTGTAGTGTGCTTCCCAAATCATCTTGGCACGCTCGCTTGAAGGAACACAAAGGTGACCGAGGTGGCATAATAGGGCATCCTGGAGGTGAAAATCTGCAACCTGCCGACCCTCCAAGAGTGTCTGGTATGTGTGGCCGAATTCTGGGTCGCTTTTGTAGAGAAGTGGCCAATCAGAAGTCTCGTGCCCACAAGAGTTGAGCACGGTGGTTAGCGCCATGATCGGTGGTCGACTGAGGCAATCTGCAACATTATTGGTGCTGCCCTTTTTATACTTGATATTCAAGTGAAACTGTTGCAGGTATGTAGACCACTTCTGATGGCGATCATTCTGCAATTTCCCTTGGGTCTGTATGAACTGCAGAGGTCGGTGGTCTGTGTGGATGACCGTTTCCTTCCCCAAAATGTAATGCTTCCATTGTCGGCAGGCCTGTACAATGGAATACATCTCTTTATCATAAGTGGGGTACTTTCGGACTGTGTCTGAAAGTGTTTCACTGTGATATGCCACTGGATGTCCATGTTGAGTAAGGACTGCCCCAATAGCATAGTCAGAGGCATCTGTCTCGACCTCAAATGGTTGTTGTAAATCTGGTAACGCGAGCACTGGTGCCGTGCAGAGGCGATCCTTCAACTCCCTGAATGCCTTCTGTTGAGATTCAGACCAAAAGAATTTTGCTTTCGCCCCGCCCTTGGTGACTTGACTCAAGGGCCAAGAAATATGAGAAAACCCCAACACAAACCTGCGGTAGAAGTTGGCAAGACCTAGAAAGCTGCGGAGCTCTGTTAGAGTGGTTGGAGAGGGCCAATCCCGAATGACTTGGATCTTGGCTGGATCGACATGCACCCCCCGTTCATCAATGATGTATCCCAGATACTGAACCTGGGTCATGCCAAAAGTGCATTTCTCCAAATTGGCACATAGCTTGTGTTGCCGCAGTGTTTGGAGAACCTGTCGGATGTGGTGGAGGTGCTCTTCCCAACTCTGGCTGAAGATCAGAATGTCATCCAAGTATACTACTACAAAGGAGTTGGTGAATGGCCGCAAGATGTCATCCATTAGCCTCATAAAGGTTGCAGGAGCATTCGTCAATCCGAAAGGCATGACCAACCATTCGAAGAGGCCCTCCTTGGATTTGAAGGCAGTCTTCCACACATCGGAGGGTTCGATTGGTACCTGGTGATATCCTGACTTCAGATCGATCTTGCTGAAATATTTCGCCCCCTTTAGTTGGTCTAGGAGGTCATCAATCCGCGGGATCGGGTACCTATTACGGACAGTGATCTTGTTCAGCGCCCGATAGTCAATACAGAGTCTCCACGTCCCATCCTTCTTCTGTACCAACACGATCGGGCTCCCACAGGGCGATGAACTCGGACGGATGTGACCTTTCTGCAGGAGCTCCTGAATCTGCCTCTTGATTTCATCATTCTCCAGAACGGAGCGCCGATAAATTGGTCCATTGGGTAGCGGCGCACCTGGGGTCAGATCGATGGAGTGCTTGACTTGACAGTGCAGAGGAACCCCTGCCGGGGAGGTGAAGATGTCCTCGTACTCCTCCACAATCTTGTCCATCTGTAGTTGTCGTGCAGAGGGGCCCCGTTTGGAGGCCGCGGCCACTGTCTTCTTCTTTCCTTGAGGGCGTATCATCAGGAAAACAAATTTCCTGGTTTTGGAAATGATCTTACTGCATTGTTTTGCAGTAATCAAAGAGATGGCGGCAGGTGGTGCTACCTCTGGTATCCTGAACAACTTATTTCCCAATGTAATAATAACAGCACGGGGCCTTGATTCATACACAGCATGTCGCTTCCACAAGTATGGTTGTCCTAGTAATACATCACAAACTTCAAGGGGAGCAATGTCACACAATACCTCATCCGTGAAGGGCTTGATGTTGTATGGAAGGCGACACTGCTGGCTCACGCGAAGATCTCGTCCTTGGTGAAGCCACCCAATGGTGTATGGTTGTGGATGTGCTGTGGTCGGTAAGCCCAACCGCTTCACGACCTCTGCCGAAATGAGGTTCTTTTGACTCCCGCTATCAACAATGAACTGTATCGGGGAGCCCTTTACCCACATCTGGGAGTGGAAGAGACGCTCCTCCTCCTCTGGATCTTCGGGTTCATTTTTCTGGATCTTTGCGGTAGCAACAGTGGCGCTGGGGTCCGCATCAATGATCTGCTTCCCTTTTTCATACCCCTTATCGGGTTCTGACTCAGAGTCGGAACATGCATCTGATTCTGAAACCTTTAGCTCAGCCACCAGTGACTGCTTGGCCCGACACTCACTTGTGTTGTGAGTGGAGCTCTTATGGAACTCGCACCATTTTCCAGTGTCCTTTCTCGGCTTCGCGGCGCTGTTCTTTGCTTGCAGCTTCGGCTGGTTGTCTTGGGCTGTCCCACCTTGGCTTTGTCCTTTGTTCTGTGGTTTAGGGGCACCTTTCCCCTGCTTTGGATTCGCAGATCCAAAGTCTCGCTTCTTTTGTTTAAACTTCTGCTCGACCTTGACGGCATACCGGTATGCTGCGCCGAGCGAGGGGATGTTTAGGAATTGTATTTCTTCCTGGATGTACTTGTGCAGGCAGCCACGGTATTTGAGTATCAAATGTTGCTCCGAATCCTTGATACCCAACTTTGTGCGAAGGGTATGGAAAAGATTGGTGAACTCCGGCACGTCTTGGTCCCTTCCCTGCCGCAGCGTGGTCCACTTTATGTATTCATCCTCATAGCTCCCGACAAGGTAGTACTGCTCCTTGATGGCATCCCGGAACGAATCCCAGGTGGGTGCGGCTGAAAATAGTGAGCCAGTACTTTCATCCTTCTGCTCGCAGTAGGTTTCCCACCAGTCCTTGACGTGAGGGGCTGCTTTGAGGAGAGCAAAAACAATCTTTTCCCGACTCGAAAATTCATGAACAGAAAAATAACCCTCTAGCAGATTTAACCATTTATCTACGGCATCTGCGTCTATCTGACCCTCGAATATGGGGATTTCAAAATTAACTTGTACCTTAAAGGGTGTGGCGTTTCCAGAGTAGCTGCTGGAAGCCGATGCGTTGCTTCTGGGTAGCCGCTGAAGGATCTGGGCAAAGCTGTCCATCATCGCGTTCCGTTGTCGCTCGAGGGCTTCTTCGAGCAAGATTTTGATGGGATCTCCTGCCCCCTCGTCTTTCTTCTCGTCCGCCATGGGAGGCCGTCGGGATTTGCGAGGCTGGTCTTGCAAAGGTTCAACCAGTTCAAGCCCTAACTCCTTATATCCCGACCTTGTTGGGGACATGCAAAGAAAAACAGAGAAAAAGCAGACCGCTCTGATACCACTGATCCGGATTTAAACAGGAACGCAACAGATTACAGAGATAACCATATACACAAAGATGCAGCGGAAATAATACTTCATTTCATTAATGGAAAATACTTAAATATGCTTACAACCAGAAATGGAAATAAACCAGCTAGGGCGATGGTAGCTTATCTCTGAGAAGAGATGTGATGGCTACATGCCTCTGAACTGTGTTACAATGAGGCTCAAAGGCCTATTTATTGTTGAGAAACAATGGAAAACCCTTAACATTCCAAAACCTAGCCCTAGGAGATGAAACGCCAAACTGTGGGCCCCGTTTGGGGGTAAGTTGGTACATCAACTTCCCGGGGTCGTAACTTTGGCATATGATCTCCGTTTGATGCGTACAATAGCTCATTAGAAAGATCTATCCGAGCACTATCATTGTTGGAACGGGCAACATCGGTCCATTCCATGGACCCATGTTGCCCTCGGATTCCCCAAAAAACGTCGTTTAGGGCCTCAAAACGGCTCCGGAAGTTCAGGACCTGAAAAACTGCTAAAAATAGTAAGTTGTGCTACAATTAAGGAAACTGAAAATGCTGAGAAGGACAAAGGTGGGGGTCCAGGTGGACTTGGCAGGTGGCCACCAATATCCACCTGGATCAGAGTAGGACATATAGGGGGAGGCTAAGACAGAGGAACGCATGGACCCTACACCAAAATTGACCCAACTCAAGAGGTTGTGCATCCAGGAGAAGCCAACCGCACGGAAAAAGACAAAGGCAATGAAGACCTCTGAGGGAGACCTTCTTGACAGTGGCGAACCAATTCGCGATGTCACTAAGGATGCTCTTGAAGAATTAATGACGAAGCAGACAACTGTGTTGGGGGCGCTCAGAGCGCAGTTGCAGGCATTACAGGTGCGACCCCCAAGAATGATGACACCGCACCTTGTGGAAGGTGCATCCGAAGCCGAGCAGATGTTGTGCGCCCACACAACGAACACTTTGGTGTTACCAGAAGGCACAGTCTTAGCAGAAGCCGAGGGTGACATGAGGGGCTGGGGGTTGAATTTGGCCGCCCTTCCCAGAGAAACCCTATACTAGCTACAGGATGGGGTAACTGCTGAGCTTCGTGCCAGGGAGGGCCGTGCCCTCCAAGTCTTGAGCGAGCAGAAGTTAAATTTAGAACAACTTAGCCTGCAGCGTGACAACCTAGTCGCCCAAAACCAGGGATTAGAACAGGTCGTGGAGGAGGCCTGTAGCAGCATACCGAAGTTGGCCATGTCGGCGACACTCCCCACCACGGAAAAGATTCACCAACTAGCAGTTGGAGTCCGCAAGACCCAGGAGGAGGCCACGAAGGTTCAGTTGGAGCTGAACTTGCAGATCGTGGAGCTACGACTGAAGGCGCAGCCCTCTACACCCTCGGAAGTCAAAGAGCAACACCACCGCGCCATTCAATCGGGGTTGGAAGTGATAGAGCACGTTGTACAAGACTGCACAGGATTGTTGGATAATTCCCTCTTCATGCTCACTTCACTGCAGGAAGACCCAACGCTACAGTAGTTAGAGACAGAAGCATGAGAGTTGTAGCAAGCCTATGACAATGTCCGAGGGACCGCACAGACGATCGCCCTTACTCAGGGATTGGCCAAGATGAGGAAGGCCCAGGCTATGAAGGAACAGAAGGACACCGCACGCCAGAAAGAAGTAGGGCTTAAAGCACGCATCCAGCCTTGGCTCAAGGAAGCGTTCACGGTCACCGCCACGATCGAGGGGAAGCTGGCCCAGATGCAGGATACATATGCACTAAGGCAAGAAGGTGCCTCTGACAATGATGCATCGAAGAGTCGCACACAATTGATACAGCGGACAACGGAGGAATGTGTGGCAGACGTCAGCGAAGCGCAGGAGTTGCTAGATGGACTCCAAGCAAAGATCACAACACCAGCCAAGTGACTCGGGATGAGTCACTATGATTATGTTGAGGGGCCTATTAGGCAGTGGATCCCCCCATAGTAGGTTTTTGGGGCTTAAAGCTGAGTTTTGGTCAATTTAATGTAAAGACCCCGCAAAATGTCGGCGCAAAGCGTGAGAGTCTAGGGTTGTCCGCCCTAAAATATTGTAATCTAATATAGAATGTGTCGGCCTACCCATGGTCCGCGGACCATGGGAATGTATAAATAAAGCGAGGCTCTAAGTGTAGAAGTTAGTTTTTGGTTAGTCTTGATCTTAAGTGTTATGGGTGTTTGAATAAGGAATTCACTCTGAGTCTGTAAGTCTGAGTTTTGGGTTGTAGTAGGAATAGGAAGAGGCTCTGCAGTTTTGTCCGCAAAGGCCTAGTAGAATCTGCAGCTGTGTGCGCAGACCCTTGTAGCTGAGTGTGCAGGGCGGAGTTGGGATTGTATTGGAACAGAGGATTAATAAAAGATAAGTTGATTCTGAAATATTGTGCATATGCTCATAGATCTGTGTGTTTATGCCTTTGTTATATTCTTATGCATATCTTTATAGTTTATGATTGCGCGCACTTGTTATAAATGTTGGATGATTGATGAGAATACTGGGCCCACAAAATTAAGTTAGATCTATAATAATAACACAGTAAGGACAAGGGATCTAGACAGCACCTCTTCACGCTCTTTACAGAGCTACATGAAGATTAGATGGCTGCGCGGAGCAGCGCAAGCGCACAGGATTGGTTCACAAACTTCCCAGCCTTCATCAAGACATCCGTAGGGTGCGGAAACCTAGTTCCAGCACCCTCCCATACTACCTCGAGTGATACCTTAGTCCGCGCTCTCCGGACTATTTCCGAAAGGGCCGGTAGTTTCGGGATTTGTTTGGCTAAATCACTTCTGAACCTACTTCAGGCCCCAACAAGCCAACAGATACCATGTAGAATTTCCCACTGTAGATCACCGAATAATGCAATATACTAAAGCAAAATACTTGATCTACTTCTACAAACAAACTTGCGGAAGCTTAATCGATTTTGAGCAAGATCAAATAGAACACATATAACAGAGAATGAGAAATCAATCACACATGAACATAGAAGAATACTCTGAGTAAAGCCTCAGCTAAAAACCCCGATCTTTGTATTATCATACAAGTGGAAATATGTCCAAATTACACAAAACTTTAGCTCACAAGCTATCCAGCTCTCAGTACAATCCCTCAATGTGCTCATAGACTGAATAGACACAACATATGCCTTCCTCCAGTCCTCCAAGCTTTCTATTTCCTTGCGCAGTTTCTCTTGGGTCCTCTGGCTGCCACCTGTGTGAATTTACCTCTCACACAACTCACCAAACTCAGAAGTAACTGCGAAATCTCCAAGGAATGAATTCCTTCTGCATGCAAGATATATCCTCAATGGAATATTCCTTCAACTAATAGTACATTGTCCCATCATCTGATCTCAACTGGGTCTCTGACTGAACTGACATGCATGAGTTATTTATGAGAGAATATTCAGTTATCTAAAGTGCATTAGTTACATGCATACATGCATTAACTAACTGAACTCACAATCAGTTCCACAAACTGTTGAAACTAATCTAACTGGACTTAACTCAATTAACTGAGCTAACTAATTACAACTCAAAGTATAACTCATCCTGATCTCCTTAATCAAGGGATAACTTCCTCAATCAAAGGGGAAACTGTTGCATGTCTTCACATAGACTTCATGTTTGATTTCCTACAACTAATTAACTCAAGATGAATTAATTAATTATTTTTCAAACAGCTGCTAAAATAAAATTCGAATTTTAATTCTCAATTTTAGTTCAGGGACTAACTAAAATTGGAATGTATCCCGAAATGCTATTTATAGCATTGCTATTTTTAGCACTTTATTTTTAGCATTTCTTGTTGCTATTTTCAACATAACTAATTTTCCCCATTTAACCCAAGGAAGTACACCATGATCCTGCTTCCCCAACCAAAGAAAATTGAAATAGATTCTTCTAATTTTTCTAGGACACCTTTTGGAATCCATGCAAGTGACATCCAATTGACAAGGATAGCTTCTAAAACTTATTTTATCATCACTAAGTGGTTAGCCTGAGGTAGCCGCTAAAAGGACCATCTTTTTAGTATTTTCTCAATCTTAGTGATGAGCTAAAACCAATCCTCCTTGCTGTAATGATTTGGCCTGAGATTGAATCCAAGGTACCTCAGGTCCTCATCTAGTGGTATAGATGCAAAAGGGAGAATCTATATAAGATGACGAGTTCCCCCATCATCCAATTTTTGCATGGAAATAGTGTATTTCCTATTTTTTATTGCCATACCGGTGCCTTTCCCATACAAAGAGAGAATGCATGAAAATAATCTCACCTCTCTAAGAGAACTATTACAAAATATGAGGATGTAATTAATGAATAGAAGATGTGTGATGCCCATAGCTTGAGTAGTAAGAGTACCATAGAATTCACATCACCTCTTTTCCTTTACTTATAGGTGACTAATCCCTTCAGCTACCAACAAAAATAGTAGTGGGGAGAGAGGACATCCCTAGCACAAACCTCCTTGTGCATGAAAAAAGGGGAGGTCGATCCATTAATTAACAATGAAAATTAAGCAGTCTGAATACAACTCATCCCCTAGGCAATGAAGTCTAGGTTGAAGCCCACATGTGTCATAAAGAGCCTTTTGTAGACCCAATTTACTCTATCATAATATTTATATAGATCAATTTTGACAACATACCTTTTTAAATTCAGGATTTTTAGACTATGTAAGCCATCTTGAGCAGCAAAAATTGCTTCATGAATTCATATCCACTTCAAAAAATCAAATTCTTCTTTAGAAATAGATCAAGAGAGGAGGTTTGGTTCTTAACGAGATTATTTTTGCTATGACCTTATATATGGCATTTCATCGAGAGATAGGTAAGAAAAAATCTAGAGAAGATGGATGGTCCACTTTGGGAATAAGGGAGATGAAAGTTGTATTGAATGTTGGAAACATATGATTTTCCCTTCTAGATTCTCCAGTCACCATTAGGAGATAATTACTGATAGTGTCAAATAGATCAAGAAAGAATTAAAAATCCCAACCATCAAGACCTAGGCTTTTGTCTCTCTGAAAATTTTGTAAAACATTTTTTAATTCATCTTCAGAACTTCATCCATGATGGCCCTATTCTCATCTTCATTGACCAACTTCGCGAAAAGATAAGCAATTCTAATTACTTTTGTGATTGAGGCTCTAGTTGTGACATGAAATAGGATTTCAAAATGACTCTTTCCCATGAAACTTAGGCCTTAAAAATGTGTAACTTTTGTGCCATTAGGACCCTAAAGGCTCCATATGGTATTGTGCATTTTCCTTTCCTTAGCACAGGCTTGGAAAAAAAAAATTCTTATCCCCACTAGCCAACCAGATGGCTCATTTTTTTAATCGTCACTCCTTCTCTCATTCTCCTAATAGCATATTTTCCCATTTTTTCAAGGTCATAAGAGCCTTTCTAGATTTAGGAGAGATTAATCCTTCCCCATATTGATCAACAAAGTTCACTAGTTGTTCTTTAATCTCCCTCAATTCCTGGACCTTATTCAACTTATTTTTTCAGCCCATTCTTTAGTTTTCAACTTAATAACTAATATTATCCTCAAATTAGTTGGCCACATGGGAGCCGAGATGAGGATCAAAACTTTTCCACTGATAATTAATAAGGGATAAAACCTCCTCCTCTTTTAAGGAGGAGTTCATCTTGAAAGGGATGGCTAGTTAAGGAGGCCCCTCTAAGTTCCAAAAAGATGGGGGAGTGGTTTGAATCACCCCCAACCCCTATCCATTATTTAATCAGAGGGAAACTTCCCACTAGAGCCTCTAATAATAAGAAACAATCAATCCTCTTGACCACTTTTTCAATCCATGTACGATGATTCCTCCAAATAGGAGTTAATTTCACTTGTTCCACATCCACCAAATTCCAACCTTCAATTTTATTCAAAATCTAATTAATAAAAGGCTTTGGCCTAGAATTGGGACCCCGTATCTTAGATGTGCCTAGGGAGAAGTTCAAGTCACCACCAAGGATGAGGCTCAGAGAATTGATAAAATATTTTTCAAAGAGGTTATACTATAACTCCTTGCAGTTGAGAGAAGGACCATATATATTTAACAGAGTGAATGAAGAGCTAAGGCCCTCTAAAAAGGCCTTGAAACCCAACCTAGAATCCATACACCAAAAATTTGAGACTTGACTATTCTTGACATTCCAACTCACTGCAACCCCTCGATATCTTCCATTAGCGTACAATGCCAAGAACCCCCAACTCTTTAACAGATACTATAAATAGTTGAATATGGCATCACCATGACCCAAGGTCTCTTGAAGGAAAATCACATTTGGGAAATTTTCTTCAACTAGTATACCTAGAGCATGCTTTTTTGGGGGACATGTTGGAGCCATGTAGTTAAATGAAAGGAGTTTCATTGGGAAAACCATCTAGGGGATGAAAGAACTCTAAGGACCTCATTAATAGAAATTTGTTTCCTCACAGCTAGGTCTAAGAGAGATTTTTCTTTCAATATTTTTCTTTCATCTTTGTCAAGTGATATTTTTGACCTCTTCCTCTATCCTATGCAATTGAAAGGAACACATTACCAAGTCCTCATGTAATTCTATCCTAACAAGGAATAACTGACCTCAAACAAAGATTGTATACCTCCACTTGGGCTATTGAGGCTTGATATCGGCTGAGAGAGGGAGAGGATGCAAGGGAGGAGTGATCTCTCATCATAGATGGACAAGGGCACAAGGCCTAAACAAGAGTGGGAATCCCAGGAAGGGGAAAACAAGGGGGAGGGGTTTCATCCATGGCAGGGAAGCCAAGACATCTATTGGCATGTAAATGAGGACTAGGATGAACTAGAGAAACAATGGAAGATGCATAGGGGATGGGATCTAGGGAAGACAAGGGAGAGTGTGGGGATGCCTCGAGCTCCAAATGAACCCCAAGACTATTATCACATGACATGAAAGTAGAACATACATCACATACTAGGGAAATAATTTGGCAAGGGGAAAATGAGGGAGTACCTACAATTGATGTTTCCATAATGTCAACCTATGAGATTGGAGTTGCATGCTCCTCCTTAATCCTTGTATTATTTTTTCCAACAATGTCTTGGCCCTCAGTCTCTTCTATGGTAAATAAAGCATCTAAGACAGGTGTTAGAACCTTTCCTAAATTTCCATGGTCATGTTTCTTTCTTTTGGACAAATTCGATTTCTTTGAAAGTGGCATCTTGTAGTCCTTAACCAAATGACCATGCATGCGACATGATCTTCACTTGAATAGGATACCTGCATAATCCAATGTATAAATTATTTCCTCCCTGATCCCTATGTCCATATCCTCTAGATACCCTTCTCTAACATCAAAATTAACCTGGACATAAGCTAGAGCCATATTGTGAATCAAAAAATATAGAGTCATGGTTCAAATAGGTGCCCAAGGAGTTTACTATGTCTTGGAAGATTAGTGCATCCTAGTAATGAGGGTGAAGACCTAGTAGGCACACCAAAATTGACATTGTATCCATTCTCTCCAATTTTGCATCAAAGAATAGAGTGAAAAAATTAAAGAGAATAAGAGTTGATCCAATCATCCATATGTTTTGTTTAACCTTTTGGGCATCAGTCACTTCCTTGAAAACTAGGTGGATCCATCCTTTGGTCAATAGAACCACGTCCCGAGGACTATTAACAATGGGTGTGATTTCCTTGCTCATCCATGATTTTAAGGTTGATACACCAAATTTTCGACCCCTCGCCCATCCAACCAGATATTTCCCAGAAATTTCCTCCACCTTGTGCATGAAGATGTCTACTACCAAAACAAGGATAATTGGCCTCTACAGGTCTTCTTGACACAATGAATCTTTTTCCTCTTATTGACTTTCTCAGATTCAACCTCCTAGTTCTCTTTTCCTCCTGAGGTTGGTGAGGGTTTCTTCCTTGGTGCCATAGCTTCATGTGATACTTAATTCAACTCTTCTTCTACCTTCAAAATGAGGATTTCCCATAAGAATATACTCAAATATTGTGAGGTCAAAGGAACCTGGTGAGAGAAAGAGACCAAAAAGGCCTTTGTAATCCTTCATTGCATTCAATTCCTTTTGTGAACCCTAAAGACACTGAAAAGTGTTGAAATTTTGGCCTACCATTCATGATGGGTGAAGGAAGGAATGACTACATAGATCGGGTGACTTCTAATGAAGTCCATGATAGATCTCAAAAACCCCGACTCCATACTATTGGTCATAAATTCACCAATCCTTGTAATCCCATTCCTTATTATTTTTAGGCTAGGGTTAGGACCTCTAAACCTCCAGACGACATAAATTTATCAACTTCATGATGGAATAGAACTATTGAGGTGATGACCAACCCACTTTGAGCCTCTAAGTTATCTCCCTCTTGTCCTTGGGTGAATTTTTGGGTACTTGCCAAAATTTGTTTGAAACCACCCTCTTCTAGATCATAGTCAATGTATTCTTCCTCCTCAATGTGAGACCTTGAGCTAGAAACTGATAGATCAACCACTATACCTATTATGGAACCACAGACACAATTTACGAACCTTCCAACTATGGAGATAACCAGTAGATGTGGGGTTTACAAAGAGGGACAAGTGATATTAGCTAATGGTGAGGACTGTGGTAGGGAGCATTCTTCTTACAAGCATAGTCCGCACCTATTCCTAGTGGTTTTAACTTTCTGCAGTTTTCGAGCTGAAAGTCCTAGGTTCTTCCACATCCCCATCTTGTTTAAATATTTAATTTATATATTAAATCTTCCTATAATTAATAATAATAATAATAATGAAACAATTTAGTTATTTTTTATTATTTTTATTTTTATTTTAGCAACATGAGATGTATCATAAGGGTTTTAACGTTTGTCATCGATTGATGTCTATCGATATTTACAATTTATTTAATTTATATGGTTGTACTAGTTAAGTTATAATCATAATTTATTTTTACATTCCAATAAATTATCCTTTTTATAATTCATGATATATATATATATATATATATATATATATATATATATATATATAGATATATATATATATATATATGTTATATTATATAAATCATATTATTATCTTTTTTGGCTGAAGCAAGAGCCGAACCTTCTATTTCATTAATTCAAAAGAAAAGTTACATAGTATACAAAAACCTGTCAATTTATACAAACACAGGAGAACAGGTAATCCTGCCAAAGACTAAGACCCTCCATCTAACACTCGAAAACCCAAAACCCATGGGAAAAAACTCTGAAGGGCTACAAGAACCCCAACCACAAGGAAGAACCGGACAAAACACACCCCCGGAGCCAACCAACGACTGTGGTAACCCCCAACCACCCAACGTACACAAAGGACGGAAAAGGATAAGACGCGCCATCAGGATACGGGGAAATGACCTACCTAGCCCCACTAAACATCGTGAACAATCCCAACCGTCTATCCAAGCTGCCGGATCCAATGGCCAGGAGCCATATCGCACTACCAAACATGACCGAACCTTAACGAGCGATGAAGGGCGGTTTCCAAACCTACCACCTTGCCACGTGTTGTGATCCCTATGGGATCACTCCCAAAACTGCAAAACCACTTACCACTTTACAGACGTGTGATCGCCAGAAAACCGACTATGGCCAGGATTTCTAGCCCGAAAGCGGAAAGAGGGAGAAAGCCAACTATTGTACACTATTAACTGCCCATTCTGCCTATTCATACAGTGAAACCAGAACCCGTTCCAGAGTTTGTTTGGGAACTGATTCCGTAGAGTGCCAACCAGTAACCTGGGGATCCCGGTGGAATTGCTCCGAGGTAAAGTGAGACCGAAATTGACTATCCAACCTTCCTGGATCATCTTGCTGGGCTGAGGGTGCACAAACCGGCTACGTCAATTCGTGCTATTCAACCTAGCCTGAAATCGAAAAACTTCCCTATCCTCAACAGCTTGATCCTCGCAGATAGCCTTTAGACAACTTTGAGGAATCTCTTGCCACTTTTTAGCCATCCCACAGTTTGCACTGCACACACCTTGATTGGCCAGTAAGTCCGCAAGCTTATTGGCATTACGACGAACATGGTTGAAACTTACGGTTCGAAGACCTTGGAGATGAACTTGGATTCTTTGATAAACTGTTATGAAACCAGCTCAAGAAAAGATAGAAAAGATAGATCAACGCCTTAGAATTCAGCCTCTTCGAGGGGGCAACCTCCTTTACATTACATAAATTAACAATTCTTGGATGATACAAATGACAAAACCTCCTTTCTATATATAGGAGTCTAAGGAGTCACAATATAATCTAGCCGACCTAACAATAATAATATAAAGCCACAAAAATAACAATAGAGGGATTCTATGGGGCACAGAAGTAACAATATGGGGGTAATAGGGGCACAACAATATAAATAAGGGGTATAACTACAATAGTAATGGGGTAATCACTAGTAGTATAGGGGCTTAACATGCCCCTCTCCTTCAAAAAGCATTGTCCTCAACGCTTGAGTAGTTCTTGATGCTTCTGTATAAAATTCTTGTCCTCCCATGTGGAATCTTCAGCGGGTAAGTTCTTCCACTTGATGAGATACTCTAAAATTGATCGATTTCGTAGCTGTCGGGTTCTTGTTTCTGTGACTGCTCCAGGTTCCAATATGATTTTTCCTTCCTTTTCAATATCTGGCAATATTGTTTGAATTGGGATCTTTTGCAAGTTTTGAATAAGTGGCCATACTTCTTTGTCCTTCTTCCATTCATCCCTTGCTTCGTTTATCCAATCTGGTTGGATAATAGAAATAGCACAAAACAATGCTTCCACATCCTCATCCTTGAAGAGTCTTCCCATTCGATAAGGTCGCCATTTTTTAAGTGCATGTAGTATTGCCAACGTTTCCTTCTCATAAATAGCTTGCTTTAGATGTAGCAGTAAAAATACCCAATCACCTACATCAAAACATTTTTCACTATGATGTTGATCTACCTGTTGTTTCATTTGATTTTGCACCGAAGTGGCGCTATCCTTTAAAAGTTGGAGAACTTGTTGTTGATGCTCGATGTGATCTTTCACTGCTTGAACCTTTTTCTTCTTGATATGTCCTTCTATCTTTAGATTTTGAGGAGCGGTAATTTCTTCCAATCCTTTACAATATATGGTCGGATTCATTTCTTGACACTCGATGTGATCTTTCACTTCTTGAACATTTTTCTTCTTGATATGTCCTTCTGTCTCGCTAGTTTGAGGAGTGGTAATTCCGGCCAGTGAATTACAAGATATGGTTGGATTCATTTCTTCTTTCTTGATGTGATATTTCACTTCTTGCACCTTTTTCTTCTTGATATCTCCTTCTATCTTGAGAGTTTGAGGAGTGGTCATTCTTGCCAATAGTTTACAAGATATGTTCTGATTCATTTCTTCTTTCTCTGGGGTCGGGTCCTGGCATATATCCTCTTCGTTTGATGTTTCTTGATCCTTTTCTTCCTCCTCTTCATACTCTATGTAAAATAATTTCTTCTCAGCACACTTATGACCTTTAGTGCATTTGCTATCACAATTGTAACAAAGCCCTTTTTCTCTTTTTTCTTCCAATTGTTGTGGTGTAACCCTTGTAGGTTGTGGAAGGCTAGGAGGAACAACACGTCCATCTTTATAGTTGTGAGGGGTAGAATTCCTTGTTGCCATAATTTTACTTTCAAATATGTCACAAAGCCCTTTTACTCTTTCCAATTGTTGTGGTGTTGCTCTAAAGAAGGTGTTGCTCTTTGTATCCTCATAATGTGCTATCATTTCCTCCGTGAGAATTGACCACGTAACAAGTTTTTTACGAGAACAAAGCCCTTTATACCATAAAAATTGATCCGGTTCTAAATATGAAGATGCAATACATACCTTTTGTAACAGTGGTACACCATTTAGATCAAAATATTGCTCCATCTGAAGTATCCAATTTACCGGCTCCTTGCCATCAAACTTCCTCATCTTGCTTTTTCTTGATTTTAGGACCTCAAACTTGAAACGATTGTAACTCTATACTTGCAGATATTTAAGTTCTGAAATTGCTGCCTGTAGTATCCCTCTGTGTCCTCTTTCCAATTCCACTAGTCTGATCCAAATTGGATTCCCCAAAAAACAGTTATGCACAATCTTCCGCAGTGACTTGATTATAGACTAGTTCAGTAGAGCGAACTTGTATGAAGTGCCACGTGTCACTGTCTCAACCTTTGACTCTGAAAAATATATAAAAGAAAACTACAGTCCGTCCTCTTTCTGTAACTTCTTACGAAATTTCAATCCGATGCTCAGAAAGAAAGTTATGACGATTTTCCCCAGGTCACCTGTTTTGAGTGTAATTCAGGAGTCTGCAAAAAGACCAACTTCCTCAGATCATATCTCCGAAAATATCGTGCGAAAAGCTCTAAAATTCAGACCCAAGGTTCAGCGCGATTTCTTCTCAAATGGGTTTTTTTTGCGACTTCTGAAACGTCACAGAAAAAAAGTTATAGCGAAAATGCCACAATGACCTGTTTGAATCAGCGAAACCCTAGAATCCAAAGCTCTGATACCAAATGTTATGAAACCAGCTCAAGAAAAGATAGAAAAGATAGATCAACGCCTTAGAATTCAGCCTCTTCGAGGGGGCAACCTCCTTTACATTACATAAATTAACAATTCTTGGATGATACAAATGACAAAACCTCCTTTCTATATATAGGAGTCTAAGGAGTCACAATATAATCTAGTCGACCTAACAATAATAATATAAAGCCACAAAAATAACAATAGAGGGATTCTATGGGGCACAGAAGTAACAATATGGGGGTAATAGGGGCACAACAATATAAATAAGGGGTATAACTACAATAGTAATGGGGTAATCACTAGTAGTATAGGGGCTTAACATAAACCTGGATAAGTTTCCAGTGATTCGAGACTCTCTCCGGGCAAGAACCATTGCTAATTCTTTTCACAGCATTAATGGTTATCTCAGAGTCTGCTTCTACAATGACATTTGAGCGATGGTTCTGAATCAGAAACTCTAGACACTGCTCCAGAGCCATCACTTCCACCATGTTATTGGTAGCTCTTCCTAAATGACAGTGGAAGATAAAGATAATATTGCCCTCTTCATCCCTTAAAACTCCTCCATAACCAGTAGTTCCCGGGTTGCCTTTTGAGGCACCATCAATGTTATATTTCAGAAAGCCTTTCGGTGGAGGTTGCCAGAAGTCCTTCTCTGTAACCATAGCTGTATCCCTCCTATTTATACCTTGAGGAATTATCCCTTGCAATCCCAGTTGCCTGAGAGTTCTCTGCTCATTATCCGAGGGGGGATTCTTGGGGATATTGCGAACAGTGGAGCTCACTGTCTCTCTAAGTTGTTTCAAGATAAGATCAAATAGATGATGTGGTGAAGACTTTTCATTCTTGAAAATTCTTTTATTTCTTTCTTTCCAAACATTCCAGATAATGAAGCAAGGTGTGAAGGCCCATGCCAAATTAAGGAATTCATTCTCCGTATAGTTTCTTCTCCATTGGTTTAGGGTATTTGTGATACTTCCTCTGTCCCTATCAGACTGGTGGAAAGTTGAAAAGAACGAATCCCACAGCCAGGTGGTGTAGGAGCAACTGTTGAGAATATGTTCCATTGTCTCCTCTTACTCTTCACAGAGCTGGCATCTGGAAGGCCCCATAACTCCTCTTCTCCTAATGTTGTCCCAAGTCAAGATTTTCTTATAATGAACCAACCACATAAAAAGCTTGATCTTCATCCAGCCTTAGTGCCTCCAGAGATGTTTCTAGGTCTTGTCTAGAACACTAGAACCAAGCCCAAGGAGAAAACCTTTTGCTTCCTTAAGATTAAAGGTGCCTTTCTTGTTATTACCCCATTTCAATTGATCCTGCCCCTCTGTTACTAAGATCATTCTTTGCTTTAGCAAGCCCCCAAGAGCCTCTACTTTGATTTTTAAGGGGTTGTCCTCTCTGCAGTCAATGTTTCTCCAGCTTCTCCACTTTCTAGAGATATGAGTAAGATCCCAAAAATCCTTTACTTTGATTAACCCTTGGGCATCTATTTCCTGCTTGAGGCTTAAAAAATTCTCTGTTAACAGTGTTGTTTCTTGTTGCCATTTATCCTCCCAAAAGAGAGCAAGATCTCCTGCTCTAATTTCCCATAAACTGTTCTTTTGAACCAGGCTTTTGTTCTCCCAGGCTCTATTCCATATGTAGGAGCCTTTTATTATTCCAGACATTCTTGTGAGATCATTAGTGTGCCAAGAGATGGCATATTTCTCTTTTGATATCCTGGCCCAATGGGCTTTTGGCTCCTGAACCCATCTCCACCAAAGATTGGCTCCTAGAACTTTACTAAGAATCTCCTGATCGTCCAAGCCTAAGCCCCCATGACTCTTGGGTTTACATATTTTTTCCCAAGAAACCAGGGCCCATTTATTCCTTATTTCCTCCTTGCCCCAAAGGAAATCTCTTTGCATATTCTTGAATTTCTCTAAGACACCTTTGGGAGCTGGGAGAGCTAACAACATGAAAATCGGGATAGATTGCAGAACTGCCTTTGTCAAAACTAACCTGCCTGCCAGGTTCAAGGCACAGAAGGTCCATTTTTTGACTCTGTCCTGCAACTTATTAAGAACCGGTTCCCATATACTCTTGTGCATGGGTCTGGCAGTAAGAGGAACTCCTAAATATTTTGAGGGGAGGGAATCTCTTTGGAAGCTAAGAATTCTTGAGATATTTATTTGGATAGCAATGTTAGTATTTAAGAAGAAGATTTTTGACTTAGAGAGATTGACTTCCATATCTGTGGCCATGGAAAAATCCTTAAGGATTTGATTGTAGGCCAAAGCCTCTTTGACTGTGGGGATTCCTTGCAGTAAGGTATCATCAACAAATTGTTGGTGAGTTAGGGCAGAACCATTCTCAGAAACTTGAAGACCCCTGATTTTGCCCATTGCCTTGGCCTGCTTAATGTATCACCCAAGTCCTTCCATCATGAGAATGAAGAGAAAGGGAGAGAGTGGGTCTCCCTGCCTGAGGCCTCTAGAAGGATTGAAGATCTCTGAGGGAGATCCGTTTACCAGAATAGAAAATCTGGAAGAAGTCACCAGTGCCATGACCCATCTGACCCAGTTGTGGTCGAACCCAAAGGCAGAGAGAACCTTCTTGATGTAAATCCAATTCACCTTGTCATACGCTTTGGCTATATCCAATTGCATGATCATCCCCACTTGTCGTTTGCTGGTTAGCATGTGAACCACCTCATGTGCTTGAATAATGTTGTTTAAAATCTATCTGCCCTCCACAAAACCTAATTGTTCCTCTGACACTAGTGAGGGAAGGAGAGGTTTGAGTCTATTAGCCACTACTTTGGATATTATCTTGTAAACCACATTACATAAGGCAATAAGTCTGTACTTATCTGTAATTTGAGCTGAGTCCTGTTTGGGAATCAGGAAGATGAAGGAGGTCTTGAGAGCTTTCAGGATAGTTTTGCTGCTCCTGGAATCCTCTACCACATTCAAAATGTCCTCTTTGATAATATGCCAACAAGCTTTAAAAAAATCCACATTGAAACCATCCAGGCCTGGTGCTTTGCCATTCTGCATGTCTTTGAGAACCTCACTGACCTCCTCTTCAGTTACTAGTCTATTGAGGTTAAAATTGTCCTCTCTGGACACCATCTTAGGGATATGCCTTGTAATTCCCCTGTTGGACTGATCCCTGTCTGGAATGTTTTCCCGAGTGATGTTCCGGAAATGTTGAACAAGCACAGCTTTAATATCTTTATGAGTGTTCTGAATCTCCCCTTCCTCATCCTTATTCGTTGAGATTCTATTGTGAGCTCTATTAGCCATAGTGGATCTGTGGAAAAATCTTGTGTTCCACTCTCCTTCCTTGAGCCATTGAACTCTAGATTTTTGTCTCCAAAATATTTCCTCTTGTTTAATAACTTTTAATCTAGATGGTATTTATCAGCCTAATCACTTTTTAATTTGTCAAATCCATCTTTTATCAGAGCCTGGTTGAGTTCTAGAATCTTGATTTCCACTGATTTTTTTCCCTCAAAAATGTTACCGAAATCCTTCTGGTTCCATTCCTTAAGTCTCAACTTAATGTGCTTTAGTCTTTTATGCAGGAGGTACATCTTAGATCCTTGGATTTGCAAGTCTTTAGACCACCATTTTTCAATGTTACTGATGAAATCCAGGTGGGAGAGCCAGATATTTTCGAATCCAAAGGGTCTATTCCTAGGAGAATCTATACCCTTGATTTCCAATTGAATCGGCCAATGATCTGAACCTCCAAATGGAAGAACTCTAGCTGTTATTTCTTTATTTATAAGCATCAACTCCTCTGATATCATAAACCTGTCTAACTTGGAAGCTACTAGTGCCTCACCTCCTCTTTTGTTGTTCCATGTAAAAAGGCCATTACCCGATTCTGAATCAACCAAATTCATATTATCTATAAATGATTGGAACACTAAGAAGTCTTTGTTAAGCACTTTGGTACCTCCTTTTATTTCTGAGAGAGATTTGATCATGTTGAAATCCCCTCCCAAGATCCAAGGAATTCCAGCCTGTCTGTTCCTGAGGTCAATAAGGGCTTCTAGCAATTTGAGTTTATCCTCTATTCTTTGAGGACAGTAAACATTTGTGACCATGAAAGTTTCCGAAACCCCTACTGGTTGAATGACCACTGATAGGTAATTTCTTGATGCCTCTGCATCCATTATGCTGACCCTTTGGGGATTCCAAAGAGTGAGAATACCCCCCGCTGTGTTCTCAGCTTTAACCTCTAGAAACTCAAATCTATTGAGCCATTTGTTGTGTATAAGTCTTATTTTCTGAATGGAACATTTCGTTTCCTGGATGAAGATCATATCCGGCATATCTTGTTTCATTCTATAACTAAGCAATCTCTGTTTTCTTTTACTTCCTAGACCTCTGATATTCCAAGATGTGAACTTCATATTTAAAGACTTGTAAAGGAGTAACTGGTTAGGTCTTTCATCTTACCCAAATCTATCATTAGCTTTCCACACTCCATCAAAAGCTCCTTCTGCTTTTTCCGACCTCTCTTCTTGCCTGCATTTCTAGTAGCTAATCCTGGGGTTGGTTTCATTGTTTTCACTCCTTTGTTTTCCTGCTTGTCAATGGTTTTTCCTATTCCTAACTCACTTTCCTATGTCTTCCATAAAAACATCTGATGTATTCTGTTGCAATCCTCTTGAGGTAATGAATCTATCCCTCCCGTGGTTCCCTGCATTAAGAACCCTTCCAGATCTAGGTGTTCCTTTTCTAGAATTTCCTGAAGTTCATGGTCCTCCAGATTTGTTTCACTTTGGGTCATTTCCAGATCCATTTCTAGTTCAGTTTCACTCATCATAGTCTCTTTCTTATTACAAATCTCTTGTGTTGGGTTATAGTTCTCTTCCTTCTCCTTTTCAATAGGGCCTTCCTCCATTGATTGATCTTCATTTGTCATTTCTTCATTTTCTTCTAGTGCTTGAAACCTGTTTTGGTTGGTCTTTTGCCCCTCATTGCGCTGTTGCTTTGATCCCTTTCTGCCTCCTTTTCCCTTACTTGCCACTTTCTGAAAGTTTTCAGTATCCCTCACTGTATTAGGTTTGCCCTTGTTGTCTGCTTTACTAAGAGGACAATCTCTAATCAAGTGACCATGTTCATGGCATTTATGACATTTGAACGGGATATGCTCATAATCCACAGTTTGCACCCATTCCTCATCAAAAATTTCCAGGATTATTTCATCTGGAAGAGCACCTGATAGAACCATTTCTACACAAATCCTAGCATAGGAAGTATATTTACCCCGTCTTGTGGCTTCCGAAGCTTTAACAAAACGACCTAGTTTATTGCCTATGGCAGCAAGTGATTCATTTTGCCAGTAATCGAGAGGTAGGGAATAGAGCCTTACCCAAACAGGTACCAAGGTGAATGTCTCCCTCTCTGGAACGAAGTTCATCATCCACGGTCACATATAGAGGCCCGCTGCTGCATAAAAGTAGGGTCCTCCTTCGAATATTTTGTCTTTATCTTCAATGTTAGTGAATACCACGGTAAAAAATCCCTTTGACCCAAGATGGAGATCAATGCTACCTTTGGGTTTCCAGTGGTATTTGATCCATGTCTGTAATGCCTTTTCAGAGGGCCATATTCCCATGAATTTGCAGATTATGGCGTAAGTCCCCATATGTTCCCTGTGCACCTGCAGAGCATAATCATTTAACACTACTCTAGGAGTAATCTCCGTTTTGGGTATGCACGGTCCCTTTTGATTTTTGTCCCTTGTTCCCTGGCTTTTGTCTTCTTCCTCCTTGTCCTTAGTGCTGTTATTTTCCTTGGACCTGGCCCCATCTGACTCCTTTTCATTATTTTTTTTTTCCCTCTTCATCAGATACTCTGACATTACCCAGTGGTGACTTGCCTCTGCTGGCAATAGCTTCCTTGTAGGAGGGAGTGGAGCTCCCTCCGCTGCTACACTCCATTGGGAGCAAACTCAGAGCCCCGCTGTAACCCTAGCTGTGCATCCCCAAGTCCGTTGCGCCATCGTCTGCCCCGCTTTGGTTTCTACTTCGGGAGTCTATGCAACTTTTAGTCCAAGGAAATAAGAGAGTTCTCCAAGCATAGACATCTCCAAATCGACCTTCATATCTGCTACAAAATTCTTTAATGGGTATGCTAGATTTACGTGCACAACAAATTTGCATATTTTCTCATGCGTATGAAATCATTTTTTTTTAAATCACCATAAATCATATTATTATCATTATTGTTATTATTATTATTAAGTTCGACAACAACAACAACAACAACATTTATATAATAAAATGGTAATGCATCTATATTAGAAATAATAAATAAAGTTAGCCACATTTCCTAATAAATAAATAAAATCAACATTTATAATTTATAAATTATAAAAGGTTTGACCTTGATGGTTAGCTCAATTGGTCGAGGTCACTAAAGCACCTTTCCATTGGGAGGTCACGGGTCAATTCTCCTCGATGCCCTCAAGGTTATGCTTTGATTAAAATGGTTAACTCATTTGAAAATGTAAAAATAAATTATGATTTTAACTTTAAAATGAATATTTTTTAAGATGGGGTGCTAGAGAGAGGAAAGGTTGGGGTGCATTGTTAAAAAAATTAGCAAGAGAAATTAACTATGAAAGTTAAATTTACCAATAACAAAAAACACCCATAAGCACAATGGTCATCCTAAAAAGCTCACTCCAACAAAAAATCAACTAATACAATATTGGTTAAGTTATTTGAAAATGTACAAATAAATTATGATTATAACTTTAAAATGAATATTTCTTAAGATGGGGTGCTAGAGAGGGGAAAGGTTGGGGTGCATTGTTAAAAAAATTATCAAGAGAAATTAACTATGAAAGTTAAATTTACCAATAACAAAAAACACCCATAAGCACAATGGTCATCCTAAAAAGCTCACTCCAACAAAAAATCAACTAATACAATATTTGTTAACTCATTTGAAAATGTAAAAATAAATTATGATTATAACTTTAAAATGAATATTTCTTAAGATGGGGTGCTAGAGAGGGGAAACAAAAAATCAACTAATACAATATTGGTTAACTCATTTGAAAATGTAAAAATAAATTATGATTATAGCTTTAAAATGAATATTTCTTAAGATGGGGTGCTAGAGAGGGGAAAGGTTGGGGTGCATTGTTAAAAAAATTATCAAGAGAAATTAACTATGAAAGTTAAATTTACCAATAACAAAAAATACCCATAAGCATAATGGTCATCCTAGAAAGCTCACTCCAACAAAAAAACAACTAATACAATATTGGTTAACTCATTTGAAAATGTAAAAATAAATCATGATTATAACTTTAAAATGAATATTTCTTAAGATGGGGTGCTAGAGAGGGGAAAGGTTGGGGTGCATTGTTAAAAAAATTATCAAGAGAAATTAACTATGAAAGTTAAATTTACCAATAACAAAAAACACCATAAGCACAATGGTCATCCTTAAAAAGCTCACTCCAACAAAAAATCAACTAATAGAATATTTTATTAGCGTCCCTTAGCCAAAACTAACCAACCTGGCTATTAGCCTTCACTCCTGGAACATTCCAATAAAGTATCCCAAAGCCTTTTGAAGGCTTCATTACATGCAAACCACAAGCACAAACTATGGGCAACAAAACCATGTGCTCAAAACCACCATGACTCTTTCATTGAGTCCAGTTTACTTAAAAGTCTCCCGTGAGCCTTCACTCCTGGAACATTCCAATAAAGTATCCCCAAGCCTTTTGAAGGCTTCATTACATGCAAACCACAAGCACAAACTATGGGCAACAAAACCGTGTGCTCAAAACCACCATGACTCTTTCATTGAGTCAAGTTTACTTAAAAGTCTCCCCTAAGCCTTCACTCGTGGAACATTCCAATAAAGTATCCCCAAGCCTTTTGAAGGCTTCATTACATCCAAACCACAAGCACAAACTATGGGCAACAAAACCATGTGCTCAAAACCACCATGACTCTTTCATTGAATCAAGTTTACTTAAAAGTCTCACCTTAAAGCTTGACTTGGGTTTCCCTTGACCAAATCCAGCCAAACTGGCCAAGTGGGCTAGCACTACTTACCTCTAGACCCTATTTAATCATACAGTGCAGTACCATTTTTCATTAAAATTTTAAAATATTGCGATTTTTTTCTCCATTGAAAAAGATTTCCACCCACTTTATTCCCTCACTCAAGTCAAGTCAGTAGAAGCATTTCTTCTAATTGAAGTACAGTACGTTGGAATCTCATAATATTGCGATTTCCATTCTATTGCAGAAATTTCCACCCAATTTATTCGCTAAAATTTGAGAATTTCCACCCGCGATTTTTTCGTGCAGCGAAGAAATTTGGAGGCAATTTATTGAGAATACCCGCGATTTTTTCGTGCAGCGAAGAAATTTGCAGGAAATTTTTTCAACCATATGCCCACTCCAGTCAAATCAATACCGACATTTCTCTTTATCACTTTCCGATCTGGGTCACCATTTTTTATTAGAATATGACAATATCGTTTGGATTAAAGTAGGAGATCATTAGTATTATCATATATTGATTGCTAATATTAATTCTAAAATTCTTATTTGCGCACTTATTTTTTCATATGGAAATACCTTGAACGTTTTAAAATTACCTGTGTATATATATATATGGAATAAATACTATCTTTATTTTTTTAATAATTTTATTGCTTTTAGAAATGTAATGTTTATAATCTTAAAAAAAATATTATTACTAATTACAAATTATAATTTTAGATAATAAAAAAAAAAGTTAAAATAATGTTAAATATATATAATTAAATTAAATAATATTATTATAAGTTAAATAATATAGGTTTAATTAAATTAAATAATATTATTATCACATATTTAATATTTTCTAATTTCATATAAAATGTATATTTTCAAAACAAAATATAAAATATACATATATGAAGTGATAAAATTCATAAGATTTTATAATAGATTTCTAGCCTTTGAATAACTTAAAAAAAATAATAAATAAAATATAATTATTAACGATTCTTAATACCCAATCTCCATCTCCATTTCTTTGATGAGTACGACATCTTTTTTGGTGCAGCGAAGAAATTTGCAGGCAATTTATTGAACCATATGCCCACTCCAGTCAAGTCAATTCCGACATTTCTCTTTATCACTTTCCCATCTGGGTCACCATTTTTTATTAGAATATGATAATATGACAATATCGTTTGGATTAAAGTAGGAGATCATTAGTATTATCATATATTGATTGATAATATTAATTCTAAAATTCTTATTTGCGCACTTATTTTTTCATATGGAAATACCTTGAACGTTTTAAAATTACCTGTATATATATATGTATGGAATAAATACTATCTTTATTTTTTTAATAATTTTATTGCTTTTAGAAATGTAATAGTTATAATTTAAAAAAAAATATTACTAGTAATTACAAATTATAATTTTAGATAATTGAAAAAATTAAAAATTAAAATAATAGATATCATTTTAATAATTTTATCAAAAAAAGTTTAGTTAAATTAAATATTGATATTATTATATGTTGAATGTTTTCTAATTTCAAATAACATGTAGATTTCTAAAACAAAATATAAAATATATATATGTGAGGTGATAAAATTTTCAAGATTTTATAATAGATTTCTAACTTCTTGATAACTTAAAAAAATAATAATGAACAAAATATGATCGTCAACAATTCTTAATACCCAATCTCCATCTCTATTTCTTTGATGAGTTGGTGCATGACATCTTTTTCTTCCAATCCCCTTAATTTGAATTCATAGACACTCATTATTTGGATGCCCCAAATTGCAAATCTTTGTACAAATTCACCAGCAAGTTCCTCGTCGCGTTACATTTTGCTTAAAGAATGGCAAGTTGATGTTTTAATTGGACAAAAGTGCTCATTATTGATGTAATTGTTGAAGGTTTTGGCATTGATGTTGTATCTTGCATTGATGTCAAAGGTTAGTTAACAAGAATAAGCCCACATTAGCATTGGTATCATCCTCACAATGCATATGCTTATCATCCTCATCTTGATACAAGTAATCAATATTAGTCTAAGAAGTATATGAGGGTTACTTTGTTTCATTCCGAGACATAAACAAGGCTCCAATCCAAGTTAGCATATGTAGGACCTATAGCAACTTTTCTTTTAATCTCTGTAGATTCTCCCATGTCTATATGGGGTACAAATGAAATGAAAAGAAATGATCATAATGCAAAGACTAATGAAGCTGGCCTTGATTCCATTTTCGAATTTTGCATTAGAAGCACATATGATAGAACCCTCAATAGTCTTTCCACCTATGACCTCATAAATGATCTATTCCATAAATTTGAGTATAAGTATAGTGAGGTATATAAAGATAACATGGGTAACAATCTTAAAGGAAATAAGGGCACTCTGGAAGCTGATAACAGTTCCAGCAAGGACATACTCCATTTCATTAATCTAAAACCTATATTGATGTCAAGCTTAAGTTTCAAAGAGAAGTTCATATGTTTTTGGCTCTCAAATCAACAGTTGTCCCATAATCTTTTTAAAATTCCTATAGATTGTTTGGTAAGCATTGGGCATTGTTTCAATATGGCACTGATTGAGGTAACTATCAATGGATCATTGAGCAAACTCTAAGTGAGTCTCTTCCTCCTACAAGAAGAAATGAGAGAGACACATAGGTCTGAAAGTTGCAAAGGAATAAAGGATCAATACCAAACAGGAGTTGAACCATCAATGCACCTAAGCAATTCATTATGATAACATGTGGAAATATCAACCCAGCAAAGGAGTTCAATTTTCTTTTTAATGGTGCATAATACCCCAATCAATTTGGAGACAAAGTGTTTGAGGATTCAATTTGCTAATTATCAATTACACATGGAACAAATATAAACCAAATTTTGAATACTTTTGTCAATGTAAAACATGCCAATTCAATATGGCTATATATGGCCATTCTCAGGTGCCAAGGAAGTGGAGAGCTAGTAATCAGTTTGTTTGTAATCAATACATCTCTTAGGGAACATAAACATGATCATAGTATTTTATTAATACAATAGATGATGAAAGTAGTCCAACACCTTTGTAAGAAAGACATATCTCAGGGAAATCTACAACCAAACAAAGGTCCATGAGACATGTTGTCATAAATACCAACACGTGTAGTAGGTGTTGTTCCTAGCGATGGAGTGACATGTCTCTTTAATCATGCACAAGGAGTGGCCCTAAAGTAAAGCTAATTTAGAAGGACAAGCTCAAAAGTTTAGGTAGATCACTACATTCTGTTGGAAATAATACTGAGAGGGGGGGTGAATCAGTATTATCAGATCAATCAAACTTTTTCAATTTCATACTCAGAAACATATACGCTACTTCAATTAAGTGAACCCGCGTGTACACGCTACTGTGTCTAATGAAACTCGCGTATATCCAGAGATCTTATAATTCAGTTATCTTAATCTTCAGTAAATGCATCAGATCATTATTAAGCATATTAACAGTAAACAGGTGCAGAATAACATAACAGAACATCACACAAGAGCCACACACATGAACACCATGATATAAGGTGGAAACCCAATGTGGGTGAAAACCACCTGCTGCAATTCGTCTCTTTCTTCTTTAATAAGAAACTTCTTTTACAATGCACTGGTGCAGTCATTTACCAGCA
Organism: Pinus tabuliformis; assembly: GCA_031772625.1. Classification (NCBI taxonomy): domain Eukaryota; kingdom Viridiplantae; phylum Streptophyta; class Pinopsida; order Pinales; family Pinaceae; genus Pinus; species Pinus tabuliformis. Next base: position 899,944,235 of record CM062808.1, read on the forward strand.
CGCAGGCTGCAACCTGCAGAGGGCTACAACCCTCATAGCTCTTGTACTAGCCGATCCATTTACTAGTACGTAGGTGCCAACCCTACAGAAGGCTACAACCTTCCCTCGTTTTCCAGCTGCTCCTGGAAGGGAGCTACAACCCCCTTGGCTCTTGTACTGGCTGATATGTTTACCAGTACGTAGGTGCCGGCCTACGATCTTCCCGGGACCACGTTTCATACATTTTCATACTGGATCCATGAAACAATCACCATTGTAGAACAACCTGCATCATCAATCACTGAAACACCCAATTCTGAATCACTGTAACCCTGTCAACAACAACCAGACAACATAACAACAACCAGATCCAACTTCATCTTCAAATATCATACTTCACATTGTATACGCTACTTGGATGAACCCAACCTGCGTGTATACGCTCTTTTACCAAAGCCAACCCGCGTACAGATCTGCAAATTCTAACTTATAACTCTGCAGCTATATCAGACATCAAAACATACCCAGATCATAATAATAAACATGCGTCAGTAGATCTGATCTATCCACAGTCAAACCATATGAAGATAATCATTCCAAGCCTTGAGATCTCGTTCCATCATTCATCATCCTCCACATGAGTGAAACCTTGGTTCAGATCACCAACCCATAACCAGCACTTGGATCTCACACTTCCTCAGATCTTCATCACTCACACACTCTTCTAGCCTAATGATCTTCTCTTTATATAGCCTTAGGCCTTGTTCAATACCAAGAGCCAAAACCATAGTAACCCAATACCATCAACCTCGAAACTAGGGATCAACACGTTCGTCGAGACACCAAGGTCCAAAACCATAGGCACAACTTCCAAGGACTAACCGCCATGGACCAAAGGTACTTTTCCACATACACGCGCTTTTGCTGAAGCCAACCTGCGTGTACACGCGACTTGGGCTTAACGAACCTGCGTGTATGAACTTTCTTGCCATGTTGTACTAAGATCTGTCCTCATCTGTCCTCTGATTAAGTTGCCATCACCTGTACCAACCTCTGAGCACCTGAACCAACCTCTGAGTGAGTTGCCATCAAGGACAACACTTGAAACATAATGCCAACAATCTCCCCCTTTGGACTTGATGGCAACCACCACACCAAGTCACTCTCCCCCTTTGACATCAAGGGCAAAGGGTGGACCAAGATATTCTCTTCTTTGGTATACCTTCTGCTGTCCATACTCCCCCTGAGTACCTGCTGCAATCTCCAAATGTGCTCCCCCTTTGTGTATGCCAAAGTGTACCAATCTATCCATCCTGCTCTTGCTGAATTGTGTTGTTCATGCTCCCCTTGACTGTAGGCAAGATCTGCAAAAGATGTTCTTCAAGAAGAACAAAGACTTATACACCATAGAAGACCTTCCTATCACCAAAAAAACTCAATACATACATTCATCACCCAAACTAGTGGGGATATACCAATATTGACTCATCCACCTAACCATGTGGAGATACATTAAGAGTTTATTCATGATAAGACATGAACATTACATCATTCATCCCAGGCATAGTGGGGAAACCAACATAGGTCGTTACATGACCTTGACATCATAAAAGAGATACATGACATAGAGATGAAATATCTAGACCAAGACTTATGAAGGCCACCAGCAGCATCATGATCTGTACCATAAGCATCAGCCTGCAATACCATTCCTTTGATCAAACAACAAGATGTATCATAGACTTTATCAACAGCTTCTAACCATAATGCCAACAATGCATTATTTGAAGTACATGCTCCCCCTGAGCTTGTGCCATAAGTATCAAGACATTTCCAGACATCCTCAGCAGACTGTAACTGTTAACCAATAGAACATATACTGGACTGGATCATATCAGACCCCTTTTCTGAGTCTGTCCCCACTGCTTTTTCACAAACTGACATATACGCGACTTTGCAGTGTGAAACTCGCGTATATACGCGGATTTGCTTCATGAAACTTGCGTATGAGAATTAGAACACTGAAGTTCTATGCCTTCAGCTCCCCCTGAGTCTGTTATGTCTGTGCTGTGTTGAGTACCCTGTGCTGTGCCACATCTTTCTGGCTGAACTTCCTTCTTCTTCCATATCTTCAAGCATGTTGATGATTTCTTCTTATCATGAGCTTTGTTCCTGCAATCCTTTGCTCTATGTCCAAACTTGTTACATGCATAGCATCTTACATGTTTCATATTCCTCCTATAGCAATCAGCAGCTTTGTGGCCAAACATATTGCAAGAAAAGCAATATCCATTAAAGTACCTTGAATGTGATGATCTTTCTGCATGATGGTCTTGAAACCTTCTTCTTCTACATATGGCTGCAACATGTCCAAGATTATGACATACATAACATTCAACATTATTCATGGGAGGAGTAAAAGATTTTCTTTGAGGAGTCTCTTTCCTTGATTGTTGATGAGATTGACCTTTCATCTCCTTGTAGAGCCTTTCAGATTTTGCATTAGAGATTCTTGTCTTACTTTGTGAACCAGATTCACCTTCAATAGACTCATGAAAACCAAGACCAGTTTTGATAGCAGGGGACCTTTGACTACTAAGAATATCATCCAAGATCTTAGTACTATCTCGAAATCGTAATAGTTTATCCTTTTCTTCTAATTTACTTTTCAAGATATTTACCTCAACTTGATGTTGTTCTTCTTTGTCTAGACATTGCTTCTTCAAGGTCTCTTCAGCTTTCCTTCCTTCATCCAACTGATGCCTTAGTTTGAGGATCTCGTTTTCTTGCTCTTTATTCAGTGCTAGCAGCATTTGTCGAGTTCTGGAGGCACATTCCAACAGATCTTCTAATTTGATGATTTCTTCTTTGAGGGCATTCTCCTTTTTGCTAGGTAGATCTTGCTGATCTATGGTTTGATCTGATGCTTCATTTGTTTGTCCATCTTCATTCTGAGGTGATTCAGGATCTGAATTCTTACTTCCACTCAACGGTAGGTTGTCATTGTTCCTTTGAGCTGTCTTCTTCTTCTGACGTGCTTTCTTCCCCATTGTTCTACGAATCTCCTTCAAGCGATCAAGCTTCTCTGAAGGACCTGCTCCGATACCAATTGTTGGAAATAATACTGAGAGGGGGGGTGAATCAGTATTATCAGATCAATCAAACTTTTTCAATTTCATACTCAGAAACATATACGCTACTTCAATTAAGTGAACCCGCGTGTACACGCTACTGTGTCTAATGAAACTCGCGTATATCCAGAGATCTTATAATTCAGTTATCTTAATCTTCAGTAAATGCATCAGATCATTATTAAGCATATTAACAGTAAACAGGTGCAGAATAACAGAACAGAACATCACACAAGAGCCACACACATGAACACCATGATATAAGGTGGAAACCCAATGTGGGTGAAAACCACCTGCTGCAATTCGTCTCTTTCTTCTTTAATAAGAAACTTCTTTTACAATGCACTGGTGCAGTCATTTACCAGCACGCAGGCTGCAACCTGCAGAGGGCTACAACCCTCATAGCTCTTGTACTAGCCGATCCATTTACTAGTACGTAGGTGCCAACCCTACAGAAGGCTACAACCTTCCCTCGTTTTCCAGCTGCTCCTGGAAGGGAGCTACAACCCCCTTGGCTCTTGTACTGGCTGATATGTTTACCAGTACGTAGGTGCCGGCCTACGATCTTCCCGAGACCACGTTTCATACATTTTCATACTGGATCCATGAAACAATCACCATTGTAGAACAACCTGCATCATCAATCACTGAAACACCCAATTCTGAATCACTGTAACCCTGTCAACAACAACCAGACAACATAACAACAACCAGATCCAACTTCATCTTCAAATATCATACTTCACATTGTATACGCTACTTGGATGAACCCAACCTGCGTGTATACGCTCTTTTACCAAAGCCAACCCGCGTACAGATCTGCAAATTCTAACTTATAACTCTGCAGCTATATCAGACATCAAAACATACCCAGATCATAATAATAAACATGCGTCAGTAGATCTGATCTATCCACAGTCAAACCATATGAAGATAATCATTCCAAGCCTTGAGATCTCGTTCCATCATTCATCATCCTCCACATGAGTGAAACCTTGGTTCAGATCACCAACCCATAACCAGCACTTGGATCTCACACTTCCTCAGATCTTCATCACTCACACACTCTTCTGGCCTAATGATCTTCTCCTTATATAGCCTTAGGCCTTGTTCAATACCAAGAGCCAAAACCATAGTAACCCAATACCATCAACCTCGAAACTAGGGATCAACACGTTCGTCGAGACACCAAGGTCCAAAACCATAGGCACAACTTCCAAGGACTAACCGCCATGGACCAAAGGTACTTTTCCACATACACGCGCTTTTGCTGAAGCCAACCTGCGTGTACACGCGACTTGGGCTTAACGAACCTGCGTGTATGAACTTTCTTGCCATGCTGTACTAAGATCTGTCCTCATCTGTCCTCTGATTAAGTTGCCATCACCTGTACCAACCTCTGAGCACCTGAACCAACCTCTGAGTGAGTTGCCATCAAGGACAACACTTGAAACATAATGCCAACACATTCAGTGATTTGAAATCCTATATATCTATATCAATGTTTAAAGGAAAATCTTGTAGCATGTTTTAGATCTGAACTTGTACCAAGAGAAAGTATGTGGAAAAAGTCTGACCCGAATTTAGAGCAATCCAAACCTCCCTTTTCAAACTAAAATCTAGGTGAGAAGAATATGTTTATATTGGAGTGCTAGAGAAAATGAGTCATTATGCTAACCTACAGGAGTGAGAACACCTTGACCAACTAGTGATGAAGGCAAAGTATTGGCAGGCAATCTGGAAGTTACACATCATTTGATAATATTTATTATTTCCACTTCAAATGTCGATTTAATTTTGAGTAAAAGACAACAACGTTGATAAGGATTTGAAATGAATGGACTATTTGGAGATGGTAAGGCAAACTAAACCTCTTCAAATCCTTGCATTAGAATACAAACAGTCAGCGAGAGTTATGTCTACAAAAAGATGCATTTTTGGATGGCAGAATTGTTAGTTGATTGAACTTTGTGAGACCTAGTTCATGAATTGTTTGAAAAAGAAAGAAGAGGAAGAAGAACAGTAGTGAACCAAAATTGAAGAGAAAGAGCAAGAGATAGGCATTTGTAAAGGAGCATAAAAAAAGTACAAAATAGAGATAAGGAGGAACTCATAATTCAAAGACCAAATAAATCAACAAAGTAAATATTTAATCTTTTCAAGGGATTGGTGTCTCCTCTCAGGTAATAGCCTGAAAAAGAGCAAGTTGGAGTTTGTAGAAGAGGGAGTGGGTTCTCCCAACAAGTTGTAGCTCGCAGAAGAAAATAAAGGTTGAAGCCTCCTGTAGGTAGAAGCCTACAAAATTAATGTAAAAGAGGGAGTTGGTGCTAACCTTTACATCACAACAAAAAAATTGTGGTTTTCTCCCTTTATGGGTTTCTGATGCAGCAAAACTGCATCCTGAAATCAATATGCGGACCTGTGGGTTATGGCCCACAAAACTTGATTAATTTCCGCTTCGCACCACTCTGATCACAAATCTCAGGTCCAACCCTTTTCGCAATATCGCATATTTTAATATATGTCGCACTTCGACAGATCAAAATCTCAGCTTATTGCGGTTTCACCCCTCACTCGTCCAGCTCCTCACGAATCGCAAATCTTAGGTCCAACCCTTTCCGCAATATCGCATATTTTAAGATATGTCGCACTTCGGCAGATCACAATCTTAGCTTATTGCAGTTTCGCCCCTCACTTGTCCAGCTCCTCACGAATCACAACTCTCTTTGTCGATGTATGATATGCGATGGGAACACTTTGGGACAATTGCGATTGGATCTCTCAGTCAAATAGCACTCGGCTCTGTGGCTCCACACAAATTCATGTCAATGCTACAAAGCACATTCACGCAGGTATACATCTCGAATAAACATGCCCAAGAAGATAATGACAAATATAAAATGCACACAAATAACACATGAAACAGAACATTCCTGGATACATAAAATACACACTTTCTTAATTTAAATCTTAAGCTTGATTTTACATTTTCTGTGGCCTCCCAAGGCCCTAGTTTTCACTCGCAGGTCTACATTGTAGCTCACCCTCCACACCAAATAGACTTCACATTTAAAAAGAAATTACAAAAGCGTGGATCATATAGGATCCACGATTTCCTCCCACAAATAGCCTAGAATCACTCATTTTTTAATTACATAACAGATTTTGAAACGAATTGAAATATTCTAGATGCCACATCAATAACAAATTTATCACTTTGAGCCGAATTTCATGGAATTTAACGCCCCTTTTCGGATCGTTGTCCGCATCTCCCCTTTCACAGTTTTGAATTTAATATTAATTAAGCATGGTCAGATGCTCCTGCATCAGACTCCCGAGGTACAAAACTTTTCTATGACCTCCTGGTCATATGCCCTCTTCATCCCTTAGCAATTCTACACATATCCTCTATGGAATTTCCTTTATGATCTTTCCGTGAGCTGCAACAAAACCTCTGCAGTAACAAGTCCTCCTTGCTACCCGATACCTCACTAAGCTTCTCTCCTCTGAGCTCAGTCTTTCGACATCTCTCTGGTTCTCTCTTCTTTGGAACCATTTGAGCACTCATGGCTCTAGGCTGCTGTAATCTTCTCACTTTCTTCTGTCGCTACCTGTACGATAATATAAATACCATATGCTTACCAATCCTCAACATATTTGCACCTCTTTCAATTGCACGCAGAATCTTATTTTGCTCTGATACCACTTTGATGAAGCAAAACTGCATCCTGAAAACAATACATGGACCTGTGGGTTATGGCCCACAAAACTTGATTAATTTCCGCTTGGCACCACTCTGATCGCAAATCTTAGGTCCAACCCTTTCCGCAATATCGCATATTTTAAGATATGTCGCACTTCGGCAGATCACAATCTCCACTGATTGTGGTTTTGCCTCTCACTCGTCCAGCTCCTCACGAATCGCGACTCTCTTTGTCGATGTATGATATGCGATGGGAACACTTTGGAACAATTGCGATTGGATCTCTCAATCAAATAGCACTCGGCTCTGTGGCTCCACACCAATTCACGTCAATGCTACAAAGCACATTCACGCAGGTATACATCTCGAACAAACACGCCCAAGAAGATAATGACAAATATAAAATGCACACAGATAACACATGAAACAAAACATTCCTGGATACATAAAATACACACTTTCTTAATTTAAATCTCAAGCCTGATTTTACATTTTCTGTGGCCTCCCAAGGCCCTGGTTTTCACTCGCAGGTCTACATTGTAGCTCACCCTCCACACCAAATAGACTTCGCATTTAAAAAGAAATTACAAAAGCGTGGATCATCTAGGATCCATGATTTCCTCCCACAAATCGCCTAGAATCACTCATTTTTTTATTACATGACAGATTTTGAAATGAATTGAAATATTCTAGATGCCACATCGATAACAAATTTATCACTTTTAGCCGAATTTCATGGAATTTAACGCCCCTTTTCAGATCGTTGTCCGTGTCTCCCCTTTCACAGTTTTGAATTTAATTTTAATTAAGCGTGGTCAGATGCTCCTGCATTAGTTTCCACTTATATATGGTGTCTACATGTGCTAAATGTCTTTCTTGTGTGTTTACTTATGAATTCATAGTTAATTGTTGAACATTGATATAATTCTACTAATTATAAAAGAAAAGGCTAAAAGGCTATTAAAACAATTTGAAAATTTTCATATAAAAGACATAATTACTTGTTTAACCCCCCTTAGTAATTTCCTAGTTTTCAACAATTGGTATCAGAGCCAATTCTTTTTGCATCAACCTAACATCCGAAAGGAAGATCTAACTCATAGTAATGGCTAGTGATAAAGGGTGTTCTATAAGCAAAGATCCTTTGTTTACTGGTACTAATTATACTTTTTGGAAAGTTAGAACGAAGACATATTTGATGTCCCTTTGAGTAGATGTTCTAGGTGCAATAGAGTATGGGTATGAGAAACCACTCATCATTGTTAATAATGATGATAAATTGGACTTTTCATGCAATACCAAAGCCGTGAATGTTATCCTAAGTGGACTGGCTAAATTAGAATTTGTAAAAGTAATGCACTGTAAGACTGCTAAAAAAATGTGGGATAAACTGAAAAACATTCATGAAGGAGATGGTAAAGTAAAAATGGCTAAATTACAAGTTACAAAATGCAGTTTGAGTCCTTGAGAATGAGTGATGATGAAGATATAGAAAAATTCTTCGAGTTTGTGAAATAGTAAATGTTATGAGAGGTCTTGATGAAACCATTAAGGAATCCACCATAGTCCAAAAAGTGTTGAGATCACTCCCTGCAAAGTTAAATCCCAAACTATCAACGATTGAAGAAATTTCTAACATTAAAACCCTAAAAATGGATGAATTGCTTGGCTCTCTACCATCCTACGAAATGATGATCGCAAAAGGAAAATCAATCATAAGGGATGAAACATTCAAAACAAATAATAAATCTACAAAAGTCCAGGAGTGCTCATGTTCAGACTCAGATGAAGAAGAAACAAAATTTGTGAGAAGGCTGAAGAAAGGGACTGGTAAGTATAAATACAAGCTTCCTTTTAAGTGCTTTAATTGTGGAAGAGTAGGTAATTACGTGTCAAAATTTCCTTTTAAGAAGGAAGAAATAAATCAAAAGGTAAATAAAAAGACAAATATAATAGAATAAAGAATGAGAAAAGATTTAAAAAGAAATATTGTATACACAAGAAGATAACAATTCCTTTGGTGATATAAATGAATCTTATGATGAAGAAGGAATTAGCGAATTTATGCTTATGGATCTAAAATCTTAATCTGAAAAACTTAATGACTGTGAGTTGAGTGAAGAAGAAGAGGGTGAAGTTTACCTTGAAGAAGAACTAAATAATTATTTAGAAAAAATTGACAGACTCAAACAAAAGAATAGAAAACAAAAGGAAATTTTGATTAAATATGTTAGAAGAGCCTAAGTATGAGAGCTTCTCCAATTAAAGGTTGAATTAGAAGAGGCAAAAAAGGTTGAAGACGTCCTACTACAACAATTAAAAGAGAAAGGGAAAGAATGTGAGAAACTGGAAGAAGAAATAGTTGTTACGAGAAAGAAGTTAGAGAAAGAACAAGTTGAGTCAAATATGAACTTTAAACACATTGAGGGGTCTAAAAATTTGGATGAGATATTGATACTTGGATATTTTCGCTTATGAAATCTAGTTTGGGCTATGAAGGAGAAACCACTAAGCAAAAGACAGAGGATACAAACCCCAACAACTTCACTAAAGTATTCATAGGAGATAATGACAACAATTAGCACCTAAAGTATAATGATTTCAACAACACACCTCAGAAATAACATGGAAACAATGCACCTCAACAAGAATAAAGGAACAACACTACTCAACAATAACAAAAGATAAATCCCACTCAGAGCAAAAAATGAAAAATCTTACTCGAATACAACACACAAGAAGATTTGACAAGCTAGCAATATGTTACTAGAAGCCTTATTTTTTCAAAAGACAAAACAATCAAATGTCAAAGAGATCATATTCACAAGAACCATCTTTTCCCAAGTATGAAAATTTCTTCTACGGATATAGTTTTTTGTGCAAAAAAATTGGCCATAATGTTGTGAACTACAGAGCATATATCAGAAGGAATGAAACAAGAAGTTAAAAAATAAATGAAGTCAGCAACAAATTTTTAAATGCAAGGACAAACATAAGTAAGAACAATAATCCATTTTCCCTACTTTTTGATGTCACTAAATATTGTTGTTGCCACAATTTTGGACATAAGTATTACGAATGTCAACTCATAAACTTCAAACCATATTCTTAGGACAATCATAGGATAGAGGAATCCATGCTGTGGAAAAATAAAAAGGAAGAGAAGGAAACCAATAAGTGTAGTCTAGTTCTTGATGTTCATAACTAGAACAATTAGCGATATGTGAACAATGGTTACTCCAAACATATGGCTAGAGACAAGAGCAAGTTTCTAACTCTAAATGGAAACAAATTTGGCAATGTCACCTTTGATAATGATGCACTAGGGAAAATAATGGGAAAAGGTAGAGTAAGCTTGAATAATGGCAGAGGCAAAGCACATGATGTATTATTTGTGGTTGAACTGAAACATAAATTGCTGAGTGTGAGCCAGATGTGCAGCAGAGGACATGGTGTCATCTTTAAGGCTTGGGAATGTGAAATAGAGTCAGCTAAAACATGAAAGATACTAGCCAATGGAATCTAAATAGAAATCATTGTATATGTTTTGAAGGAATATAGTAAAGAATGTCATTCGGGGAAACAAGATGAGTGTTGGTTGTGGCATAGAAGAATAGGGCATTTAAACCTCAACCATATCATTAGACTCAACAAAAAGAGAGCTATAAGAGACCCGCCCAAAATCACAAAGCCATAAAATCATATCTGCAATTCATGTCAAATGGAGAAACATGCTCATGTTTCTTTCAAGATTAAAGATCAACTATCAACTAGCAAGTCTTTTTAGCTAGTACATATGGACCTATGTGGACCTTCTATAACAAAATAACTTGGAGGTGAGTATTACTTCATGTTAGCGATTGACTAATTTTCCAGACTAACAAATGTATTCTTCTTGATATATAGATAAGAAGCATTGAGAAATTCAAGTTATTCAAAGCACTAGCAAAGAACCAAACAGGATATGAGTTAAAGCACATATGATTAGAGAGAGGAGGAGATTTCACATCAAATGAATTTGTAGATTTCTGTCATGAACATAGAATAAGGAGACAATATACTACTACATACACTCCCAACAAAATGGAGTTGTTGAAAGGAAGAACTGGTTAGTACAACAAATGGTTAGAGCTATGATGCATGAAAGAAACATACCACAGAACTATTGAGCTGAATCTATTCACACAAAAATTCACATACTAAACAAAGCACATCTCAGGCCTAATTATGACAAGACACCCTATAAGTTATGGCGTGGAAAACCAACATCAATAAACACTTGAAAGTGTTCAACATTAAGTGTTATATTAAAAATAATGACGAGAAATTGGGAAAGTTTGATGTTAGGGTAGACGAAGGAATCTTCTTAGGGTACTCTAGAGAAGCAAAGGGTACAAGTGTTATAATAAAATACTACACATGATAGTTGACTACATTATGAAAGTTGATGAGGATCTACCGATCAAAAGAAAGCAGATAGGATTTATCAATCCTTCTAATCAATCAATTATTGAAGAAGAGGAAGAACATGTTGAAGATGTAGAGGAAGCATACACTTAAGATGAAATCGAGTCTCAAGTACAACTTTCAAAGAAAATGTTCAGATATTTTTAGAAATAAATAAGGTTATTAGAGGAATGGATGAAAAAGGATACATGTAGTGAGGACTACATACAATTTGTAGGCTTAGCTGATTTTGAGGAGAAACTCAAAGTGCCATACAATAGTGGCATAAATGAGGAGGAAATGCAACAAAGTATCGTTGAGATGAAATATGAAATCAAAATGGAGAATTTTGAAGAAGACAACAATGAATCTGTTGTAGAGAAGTAGTGGAGAAGGCATATAAAGTTCTTAAGCATTTGTTGGAAGATGTATGTCGAAGCAGAGTGGGATAAGATTCGTGATAATCTTATGCAAGAGAAGATCCAACCAGAAATGGATGAGTTGGATATCGAAATAAATGAGCTATGGGAACTTATGAAGACGAATCCCAAAAGAAGATACATTGAAGGAAGCAAACAATCAACAATAACATCTAGTTGAATCTAAAATATTTTGAAGTCAAAATGCATGGAAAACTACAGAACAAGATGTGGGATCCAGGAGGATTGTTACTTCAAAGGCTTATGTCTAGGAGGTCATAAATTTTTCTACTTTGGGAATCATGAGCATTCTTACACCCAAAACTATCAAATCCTTTTGGAGACAAAGCTTCAAAGGGGGTTTGACATGGAGAAGGAATTCTAATTCCTTATTATAGATAATTTTAGTTTCTTTAATTATCATAAAAAGCATGAGAGATTTAAGAGTGACTTATGGAGTGATTCTAAGGATAGACTAAGTGATTTTAGGAGTTAGGAAAATATGATTTATGGAGTGATTTTAAAGTTTGGAAAAATCTGTGATGTTTTTAACTTATATCTATTGTAAGCATATGGACAATAAAAAATAGAGTAAGTGTGAGGAAAAGAGGATGGCCAAATGATAGAGAGAAACAAATATTTCTGAGTAGCATTGTATGTACACATTTGTGAAATGAAATAGAATTTCATGTAATTATGTTCATGAATTACCTTTGTTTGAATATATAAGAATTCTAGTCTTTGTGTAAAATTTAGAATTAACAGAAATTTAGAGTCTATATGCAATATGATGTTAAACTCAAAGAGTTTCAATATATGTGTGGAGTCTGAAACTAATGATAGATTTGTTGATTAATTTGTCATTTTTAAAAGAAATCTAACACAAGGATTAAGACAATTTGAATGAAGTGAACCTAGTGAAGTATTTTGTACATATTGTAGTAGAATTTTGTGAAGAGGATTCAACGCATGTCTAATCATGAATTTAATTTGCAAAAGATTGTCAAAGGATGCATATAGAATGGTGTAGAAGACAATTAACTCTCTCTACCTTATGAGTGACAGATTCTCACGCCTTACAAACTTAATGCTGGTTTGGAGAAGGTGGAATTTGTAAGTTTATCCTTCGAAGAAACTTCAACAACATTATATTTGAAACTAGAGAATGAAAATGATTTTGATCTCGACTTGAATGTGCTAGAAGGCGAGGTTAGAATTGTTGAAGTGAGCATTGTAAGTGCCAAGCTAGATTCATGTATGAAGGCATGTCATAGTATATTTGCATAAGATGGGAAAACCACGCATTTGGAGTGCATTGGAGTATAGCATATCTTTTAATGGTGGAATTGAACTTGAGTAATGAGCATTGGTGATGGTGAGAAAGTCCAACACAATTTTTTGTGGCAAGCGTGGCCAAAAACTATGTGAATTGGAGTAGTTTGAAGATGTAGGAAAAGTAGGATTTTCTTGCGTTACCAAAAATTTTGGGGGAAATTTCTTAGCCAAAGTGAAAATTAGCATTTTTCTCTAACTTTAATGTTTTTATTAGACTATACCAATGCTTGTGAGTTACTCATGTTGACTTGAATTTATTAGGATGGAGGAGAGGAAGTCACTCATATTAACTTGATTTTATTAAAATGAGTATATTGAAATTATATAAGTGGAGGGAAATAAGTATATTGATTTGACATAAATAAAGTATAGGAGCCAAAAATTTTCAATAAAGAGAAAATTGAGTTTTTTTTGGAACTTTAATATTTTTATTAGACTTAATACTCCAAAGGGATTTATATTGAATTGATTTTATTGAAATAGATATATTCATTTCATATAATGGAGGAAAATAAATAATTAAAAATATTGTTTTTTTGTTATAAGAATAAATAGTAGAGATTTCATTTTCCCCAAAGTATTGTTATTATACTTTAAATATTAAGTTTAATTAACTTATATTTAAGTTTAAATATTACACATTTAATGATTATAAAATTTTATTTATTTCACATTAAAAAAATAAAAATGTGCCAAATATTATATATATATATATATAGATATATAAAATAATAATAATATTTTTTTTCAAAGTCTTTTGTTTTAGTTAATTTTAACGAAAATTTGGTAGATATTTTTAGAAACTCAAGTTTAAGTTGTTCAAACTATAGAATTTGAGTGCCTCACTAGTTTTTCATGGTATTGTATCTATTTATGCATTCAAAAATGTATTTTAAACAACAAAAAACCACAAATTTGCTTGAAATTGTATTGACCCTCTTTTTTATAAGTTAGAGTATATATATATATATATATACATATCAATTTGGAAAGTGGAAATACCCTTGGAATTGTAACGTGGAAATTCAAATTTCCATCAAGCCATCAAAATCTCTCAGAGATTAAACCTGACCTAGGCCACACCAACCCTTAACATGACTAGAACACCAACCCTTAACATAACATGACTGGATTTTTGCCCGAATTTCGAACTGGTGACATTTAGATCAGGAAATGACTTAAGAATACACCCCATCACCTTTTATTCTACACCTTGTGGGCAAATTTCCATCAAAATTAATGCAAAAACATATGAACAAGAAAAATTAAATATGAAAATAAAAAAAATTCTTAATAATTTAAGTATAGATCACAAAAATTTAAATTTAAATATAAAAATAAATATTAAATATTTAAATTTAATTAAATTATATTAAAAATTAAAAATTATATATTTTTAAATTATAAAATTTTATTTATTTAATATTTAACCATACAAAAGATTCAACATATTAAAATTTAAAAGAATAAAATTTAATGATAAAATTTTACGTCAAATTTGTTAATTGGAAACTGGAAATCTAAACTGGTAGGAAAAGTAATACAAATTATTACTGGAAATCTAAACTTGTAGGAAAAGTAATACAAATTATTATGGCAAGAAAATCTAAATCTTGAAATAAAATAAGATGTTGTTATATTTTCATACATAGTTTTAGTTTAATTTAAATACATTATTAAATTTTTCACATGTCAAATTTATATATAGTTAAAAAAACAACAATAAGATTTATTTAAAAATTACTTTTTTTTTCAAAAATTTGAAAATGTTTAATAATTAAATTTCACTAAATAAAATAATTTTATTTGAAAAAATACAATTATTATAATTTAAAATTATATATATTTTTAATCAATTATACTTGAAATTTTAAAATAAATTAAAAATAAAAAATATATTTAAAAACACAATTATAATAATTTGTAATTATGACTTTTTAAATTAAATAATGTATGAGATAAAAAATAAAATAGATAATATTTTTTGTTTTTTAAATTTATAATAATATTTTAAAATAAAATACACAGTTTTAGTTTAATTTAAATACATTATTAATTTTTTCAGGCTGTCAAATTTATATATAGTAAAAAAACAACAATAAGATTTATTTAAACATTACTTTTCCTTTCAAAAACTTCAAAATTTATAATAATTAAACAACACTAAATAAAATAATTTTATTCGAAGAAATACAATTATAATAATTTAAAATTATATATATATATATATATATATATTTTAATTAATTATAATTGAAATTTTAAAATAAATTAAAATAAAAAATATATTTAAAAACACAATTATGATAATTTGAAATTATGACTTTTAAATTAAATAAAATAATGTATGAGATAAAAATAAAATAGATAATATTTTTTATTTTTTAAATTTATAATAATATTTTAAAATAAAATTAAAAAATATATCTAATTTATTTTAAATAAAATTAATATAATTATAATAATGTGAAATTATAAATTTAAAATTTAAAATAATTTAAAATTCAATATATTAAAATTTAAAAGAATACAAATTTAAACATAAAAGTTCACGTTGAATTTGCGAGATCGAAATTTAAACTTGCCGGAGAACTAATCTAAAATATGCTCGGAAGAAAATCTAAATCTTAAAATAAAAGAAAATGGTGTTGTTATATATATATATATTATAAAAGAAAATCTAAACCACACCAAATGGGTCACGCGGAAGGGGCTAACTGCTACCACACGCCTCCGTCTCAATAAAGTTATCAACAATGATTCCCCGCGCCTTCCCTTCGTCTGTGTGCCCCCACCCACCAAATCCTCCCGAGAAAATATCGCTGCGCGTCTCCAACAGTACTTTCTGTATATATAAATAGGTGTGTGCAGATAGGCAGAAGCACACAAGTGCTTAAAAAGCTCTGTAATTTGAGGTTCTGAAGTTCGTTACGAAAGGCTTTGTAATTTGAGGGTCTGAAGTTTTGTAATTTGAGGTTCTGAAGTTCGTTACGAAAGGCCTTGTAATTTGAGGGTCTGAAGTTTTGTAATCTGAAGTTCTGAAAGGCTCTATAATCGGAAAGGGAAAAATGGAGGTTCTCAAATTATTGCTTCTCTACGCTGTGGCTGCCTTTATGCCTGCAACAACGTCTATGAATCACCCACCTTGGAATCATCACCAATCTCTATATTTGCATGCCAGTGATCACGGAGAGGGCTCCAACATGCCCCTTGGTGGATTCACTACGCTCCAACGTCACCCTGAGTCTCAACGCATGGCTGAGTCTGAATTTATATCATCATCATCATCAATGGACGCCCACGAGAAAAGGGACCTCCATGCTCTCTTGTCCTTCCGAAACTCCATCACAGCGGATCCATCAGGTGTGCTCTCCAACTGGACGGCACACAACTCGCAGAACATGTGCTCTTGGTATGGCATTCGCTGTCGGCACAAAACTCGCAGAGTCGTCCACATTGACCTCTCTTGCTATGCGTTGCCCACTGCTACCCACTGCTTCTCAGGTACCCTTTCTGTGTCTCTCTGCAATCTGTCTTTACTGCACACATTAAATGTTTCTGGTCATTATTTATCCGGAAGAATTCCTCCCGAGTTGGGTCATCTTAAAGCTTTGCGAGTTCTTGATCTCCGCTGGAATCGGATTGAGGGTTTTATTCCAGTTGAGTTGGGCCAGCTTAAAGCATTGCGAGTTCTTGATCTCAGCGTCAATCACATCAAGGGTTTTATTCCAGTTGAGTTGGGGCAGCTTAAATCGTTGCAAGAACTTGACCTCAGCTTCAATCAGATCAAGGGTTTTATTCCAGTTGAGTTGGGGCAGCTTAAAGCGTTGTGAGTACTTGACGTCAGTGACAATGTACTCAATGGTTCTATTCCGGCTGACTTGGGCCTGCTGCAGAAACTACAACACCTGCTTCTGGAAGGCAACAAATTTTCAGGCAGTGTACCACATCAGTTAGGTAATTTGACACAACTTACACAACTATCCATTTCTGGCTTGAATATCTATGGTTCTATTCCATCTCAAATACTCAGGCTTCGCCTCTCTTATCTATCTCTTAGCCTTAACCTCACAGGGGAAGCACTTAAAGCCATTACCAACTTGACCACGCTGACCCACTTAGAACTTTACGAAAGTGATCTCACTCACATAGACGTTGCCAATTTGACCACTTTATATCTCGATGGAAATCGACTTGCTAACATTCCTCAATCCATTCTTAGTTTGACGAAGTTAGAAGAATTAGATCTTTCTTCAAACATGCTTATTAGTAGCATTCCTATAACTCTTACCAATTTAAGGAACCTTAATTTCCTTGAACTCTCAAATAACAATTTGAAAGGCACAATTCCAAGAGCCATAGCAAAGCTTCATTTGTTGGAATACTTAATGTTAGATTTAAACAAGTTAACTGGGCATATCCCATATAGTATAGGTCAATTAAAAGTGTTGGAATACTTAATATTAGATTCAAACAAGTTAACTGGGCATATCCCATATAGTATAGGTCAATTAAAAGCTTTGGTTCAACTAAGCCTATATAATAACAGTATCTCAGGGAGTATTCCTGAGAGTATTAATGGTTTGATTTCATTAAACTACTTAGATTTATCAGAAAACAACTTGGAGGGACCAATTCCTAATGGCATCGGCAATTGTACTAATATGACAATATTCTCTGCTCACTCTAATAACTTCACTGGGACATTGCCTGCATCTTTGGTCAATTGTACACAGCTTCAGCTCCTGGATTTAAGGAAAAATAGATTGATGGGGGAGCTTCCTGAGTACTTCACATCTTTTCAGCACTTGGAAGCTTTAATCCTTGGTTATAATAATTTGCATGGTTGTATTCCTCAACACATCACAAATCTTACCAGGTTGCATGTGTTGGATTTATCCAACAACAAATTCAATGGAAGGATACCAACACATCTTGAGAGGCTCACTGGCTTTGCAAATGTGTCAAATAATGATGAATTAAATTGGGAAACTATTATTGACATGAAAGGATTTGAGTATACTCTGTCATATCTATTGCCTACAAACACTATATTTGATTTGTCTTGTAATAATCTTACAGGACAAATCCCTACAAATATAGGAAACATGAGTAGCTTACGCCTACTAAATTTATCAGGAAATCAATTGGAAGGACAGATTCCTGCATCTCTCAGCAAGATACCTTCTTTGGAGCAATTGGACTTGTCAAAAAATAATTTGAGTGGACTTATTCCTGAAGTTCTCTCTAAGTTATCAATGTTGGCTTCTTTTGATGTTTCATATAACCACCTTTGTGGCCCAATTCCGACAGGGACACAATTTTCCACTTTCAATGTAACATCTTTTGACAAGAATGAATGCTTATGTGGGCTTCCTCTACCAACATGTAAGCAAAATGATAAGCCAAAGAGAACAATCGCTGGAGGCAATAGCAATAATAGTAATGCTAAAAGGGGATTGTTGAGCTATGCCAATGAAAAAGTGTCCTTGTTAGCATTGTCATTGGGATTAGGGATCGGATTTGGTGGAGTCGTTGCTATGTTCATCATTTGGGACAAAGCAAGATGTTGGGTAATGGGCATGTCCTCCAACACACCAAAGCCATTTTATGGAGTTTACCGATTCCCAAAATAGGTCACAAGGCTTTGTCCATATAACTCAATGTAATATTGTATGTCTTATTACTATTGTGTGAGTTGTTTTTTCCCAAATTTTCAAATATATGTATTTTTGGAATTTACAGATTCCTAAAATCACAAAATCTTGTCAATATCTCAATATATTGTCTTATTATTATTGTAACAATGGTCTTTTCTTAAAAATTCAAATACATTTTTTAAAACTTGTTTCCTTATCATTTAATTTTACTATTAAATTGTAATTTTCATGCGAATGCAGTACCATTTTTCATTAGAATTTTAGAATATTGTGATTTTCTCTCCATTGAAAAAGATTTCCGCCCACTTTATTCCCTCACTCAAATAAAGTCAGTGGAAGCATTTCTTCTAATTCATTCAGATATTTTTCATTAAAATCTGATCATATTCTCTCACGAGATTTGAAGTACAGTACGTTGGAATCTCAAAATATTGCGATTTCCATTCTATCGCAGAAATTTCCACTCTATTGCTAAAATATGAGAATACCCGCGATTTTTTTGTGCAGCGAAGAAATTTGCAGGCAATTTATTGAACCATATGCCCACTCAAGTCAAGTCAATACCGACATTTCTCTTTATCACTTTCCCTATCTGGGTCACCATTTTTTATTAGAATATGATAATATGACTATCGTTTGGATTAAAGTAGGAGATCATTAGTATTACCATATGTTGATTGATAATATTAATTCTAAATGATTGAACGTTTTAAAATTACGTGTGTATATCTGTGTCTGGATTAAATACTATCTCTATTTTTTGAATAATTTTATTGCTTTTAGAAATGTAATATTTATAATTTAAAAAAAAATATTACTAGTAATTAAAAATTATAATTTCATGAAAAAATAAAAAAGTTAAAATAATGTTATAAAAAAATGTTTAGTTAAATTAAATAGTATTATTATTACATATTGAATGTTTTCTAATTTCAAATAAAATGTATATTTTCAAAATAAAATATAAAATATATAAGTGAGGTGATAAAATTTTCAAAATTTTATAATAGATTTCTAACTTTTTGATAACTTAAAAAAATAATAATGAACAAAATATGATTGTCAACAATTCTTAATACCCAATCTTCATCTCTATTTCTTTGATGAGTTGGTGCATGACATCTTTTTCTTCCAATCCCCTTAATTTGAATTCATAGACACTCATTATTTGGATGCCCCAAATTGTAAATCTTTGTACAAATTCACCAGCAAGTTCCTTGTCGTGTTACATTTTGCTTAAAGAATGGCCCGTTGATGTTTTAATTGGACAAAAGTGCTCATTATTGATGTAATTGTTGAAGGTTTTGGCATTGATGTTGCATCTTGCATTGATGTCAAAGGTTAGTTAACAAGAATAAGCCCACATTAGCACTGGTATCATCCTCACAATGCTTATGCTTATCATCCTCATCTTGATACAGGTAATCAATATTAGTCTAAGAAGTATATGAGGGTTACTTTGTTTCAGTCTGAGACACAAACAATGCTCCAATCCGAGTTAGCATATGTAGGACCTGTAGCAACTTTTCTTTTAATCTTTGTAGATTCTCCCATGTCTACATGGGGTACAAATGAAATGATCATAATGCAGAGACTAATGAAGTTGGCCTTAATTCCATTTTTTAATTTTGCATTAGAAGCATGTATGATAGAACCCTCAATAGTCTTTCCACCTATGACCTCATGAATGATCTATTCCATAAATTTGACTATAAGTATAGTGAGGTATATAAAGATAACATGGGTAACAATATTAAAGGAAATAAGGGCACTCTGGAAGCTGATAACAGTTCCACCAAGTACATACTCGATTTCATTAATGTAAAACCTATATTGATGTCAAGCTTAAGTTTCAAAGAGAAGTTCATATGTTTTTGGCTCTCAAATCAACAGTTGTCCCATAGCCTTTTTAAAATTCCAATAGATTGTTTGGTAAGCATTGAGCATTGTTTCAATATGACACTGATTGAGCTAACTATCAATGGATCATTGAGCAAACTCCAAGTGAGTCTCTTCCTCCTACAAGAAGAAATGAGAGAGACACTTAGGTCTGAAAGTTGCAAAGGAATAAAGGATCAATACCAAACAGGAGTTGAATTATCAATGCACCTAAGCAATTCATTATAATAACTTGTGGAAATATCAACCCAGCAAAGGAGTTCAATTTTCTTTTTAATGGTGCATAATACCTCAATCAATTTGGAGACAAAGTGTTTGAGGATTCAATCTGCTAATTATCTCTTTTTGCTTAAGCAAGAGATAGTCCTTCTATTAACTTAGGTAAAAAAATATTTTACACATGTTACAACAAATGCCCAGAGGCACAAACTCCTACAAAGGGGAGTGAAAATACCCTAAGTGCCCGAAAAAACACCTCAAAAAATAAGACCGAGACAAGGTCTAGATTGCCCAAAACCGACCGAAGAGTTATCTTCTAACAATCCGATGGTCAAGAATCAACCCGCACAGGGGCGCAGTTCTTAAAAAAAAACCTAAAGTTGCCCGATCAACGCTGACCATTGATCTTCTCCTTCTAATCCAACGACCGTAGTCCATATCGCGTGGCTTAAAAGCCCGCTGAATACCGTGTGATGAAGGCGGTTTGTTTTTTCAGTCCTCCACCACGTGTTGCTTCCTGAGTGGAATTGTTGGCTTTTCCTTAATACCGTCTTTGGTTTGGAAGGTGCCCGATGAAGGTGGTAAACCATGAGTGGTTTTCTCCTTTTGGCCCCACCAACATGCACACCAAAAGGTGACCGTTGATCTTCCCTCTCCAGATCTGACGGCCAAAGTCCAAATTGGCCCACACAACTGCTCGCGAAAAACCCTAAAGTTGCACGATCAACGCTAGTCATTGATCCTTTCCTTTTGATCCGACGGTATGAGTTCATATCGCGCGGCTTAAAAAGCCCGCTGAATACCTCGTAATGAAGGCGGTTTGCTTTTTCGGTCCTTCACCACGTGTTGCTTCCTGAGTGGAATCACTGGCTTTTCATTAAAATCATCTTTGGTCTGGAAGGTGCTCATTGAAGGTGGTAAACCATAAGTGGTTTTCTCCTTTTTGCCCCACCAACTTGCACACCAAAAAGGTGGCCAATGATCTTCCCTCTCTAGATCTGATGGCCACAGATCAAATCGGACCACACAATTGCTCACGAGATACCCAGTAATCTCATCCTTTAACACCTTTGTCTTCCATGGAATCATTCCTCCTGTGAACAGATATCTGCCTCTGTTACTAGAAGCTCCCTTAGAAAACTCACAGTGCCTCTTTGCTGATGGGCTATCTGAATTGAACTTATTTATCATTTTCATAAATTAAAATTCTTTCTCTTGATTTTTCCTGATACTGTTGTTTGTCAATGAGGGCCCTCGATGAGCATTCCTCCTTCAACCTATCATCCATTACCCCCTCCCACCAGTAGCACAAGTTGATATGCTTGTTTCAAACCCCCTCATTTGCAAGCCAATCAACAACTTTGTTGGCTTCCCTACGGACATGCACCAACCTAAGTGTTCTCAGCATTCTTAAGTGCACTTGGATCCTTTGGTAGACTTGCAGAAGCCACCAATGTCTTGGGATTTTCTCTGGTGCAACACCGCACTTATCCTCTTCACTGAGTTAATGACTAATTCCGAGTCAGCCTCAATGATGACATTGTGAATGTTGTACTCGAGCAATATTTCCAGGCATAATTCCATCGCCATGAGCTCAGCCATATTGTTGGTAGCTTTTCCTAGATAACTGTGGAAGATGATTTGTATGTTCCCTTCCTCATCCCTCATGACCCCTCCATATCCCGCTTCTCTTAGATTCCTTTTTGATGCCCCATCAATGTTAAATTTTAAAAAGCCATGAGAAGGGGGCTTAAATGAAGCCTTTTCTGCTGAGATATTCTTGTTGATCTGCATAGAACCTTGAGGGGGATGAACCTTGAGCTCTAACTTCTTCAGTATTCTGGCCTCTCTTTGTCTGGTGGGTTTGCCAGTGGCTACACCTCCCAAGATGTGAATAGTCTCTTTGAGTTGTCTAAGGATTAGCTTAAGAATGCTGCTCACCAGACTCACTTTATCCTTGAAAATCCTGTTGTTGCGCTCCTTCCAAACATTCCAGATTATGAATCCTGGGACCAGCATCTAGGCAGAGTTAATGATCTCGTTATCCGAAAAAAAATTCCGCCATTTTTTCAAAGTAGCAATGATGTCATTTACATTTCTGTCTGTCTGCTTAAAGACTTCTCCCACCCAATTCCAAAGTATTGTAGTGAAAGTGCATCTATTCAGGAGATGATTTGTAGTTTCTTCCTGTTGTCTACATAAGTGACATCTTGAGGGGCCGGAAAAGCCTCTTTTTCTCAAGTTATCCCATGTCAGAATCTTGCCCTGTTGAACCAACCACTTGAACAGTTTGACTTTCATCCAATGAGGATTATCCCAGAGTTCTTTCCACGTCTTATCAATGCTTGGAAGGTTAAGCCCTGAATCTATCCTTTTGGCCTCCTTAAGGTTGAAGAGACCTGCCTTGTTCTTTCCCCATCTTAGTTGATCATCCAAGGTTGAGGTTAATATTTGCCTTTTGTCTAAAAGACCTTTAAGGGCTATAGCTTGAGTGTGCAACATGCCTATTCCATTATAGTCTGGAAGTTTCCATGTTCTCCATTTCTCATTGTTCCTTGATTGGTCCCAATAGTCACATACCCACCTTAATCCTTTGTTGATGGTATCAGTGTGAATGTCTGCTAATTCTTCACTTCGGAGATTGTCCTCCTGCTGCCAATTATCCTCCCAAAACCAGGCCAGATTTCCATTTCTTATCTCCCAGAAACTGTGATTTTGGACTAGGGCCCTGTTCTCCCATGCCCTATTCCATATTGCATAACCTTTAACTTGTCCTGTCATTCTGATGAGGTTCTTCTCCTGCCACCCTCTTGCATATTTTTGCTTCCATAGTTTTGCCCAGGGGGCTTGTATTTCCTTTAGCCATCTCCACCAGATTTTGGCTCCAAGAACTCTGTTAAGAATTCCTGGGTCATGAAGACCCCAACCACCATGGGACTTAGGTTTGCATACCCTATCCCATAACACAAGGGCCCATTTCTTCTTTTCTTCACCTTTCCCCTAGAGAAAGTCTCTCTGAATATTTCTTATATTAGTGATTACACCAATTGGTGCTAGAATGGCTGAAAGCATATAGATAGGGATACTTTGGAGGATAGCCTTAGTTAGAATCAGTCTCCCTGCTAGATTCAGTGCTCTATTTGTCCATTTTCTAATCTTATCTTTTAGCTTATTAAGAACAGGCTCCCAGATATCCTTGTGTAGTGGTTTGTCAGTGAGGGGAATTCCCAGGTACTTCGCAGGCAGTGACTCCCTTTGAAAGCCCAAAATTCTTGAAAGATTTCTTTGTATTGAAATATCTATATTGAAAAAGAAGATCTTTGATTTAGTAAGACTTACCTTTGTGCCTGCTACCCTAGCAAACTCACTCAGAATCTGCTTGAATGCTTTGGCTTCCTTGACAGTGGGTGTGCCTTGAAGCATAGTATCATCCACAAATTGCTGAGGTGTCACCGTGTCCCCTCCTTGAGTGAGTCTCAGACCTTGAATTATCCCTTCCTCCTTAGCAGCTTTGATTGCTCTCCCTAACCCTTCCATCATTAGAATGAAAAGGAAGGGAGAAAGAAGATCTCCTTGCCTGAGACCTCTAGAAGGCTTGAAGGTTTCAGAGAGAGAGCCATTGAGAAGAATTGAATAGCTGGCGGTGGTGACTAGCACCATAACCCATTTAATCCAATTGTAATCAAAGCCATAGGCTTTTAATATTGCTCTTATGTACGACCAGCTAAGTTTTTCATAGGCCTTTGCTATGTCCAGCTAAATTATCATTCCTGCCTGTTTATTGGTGTTGAGTGAATGAACCATTTCATGTGCTTGAATTATGTTATCTAGAATTTGTCTCCCTTCCACATAGCTCGTTTGCTCCTCTGACACTAGGGTTGGGAGGAGTGGTTTAAGACGGTTGGCAATTACTTTGGATATTATTTTGTATACCACATTGCATAGTGCTATAGGTCTAAATCTGTCTAGAGAGGTGGCCTTTTCCTGTTTGGGGATTAAGGCTATGAAGGATTCATTAAGCGCCTTTAAGACTGTCTTAAAACGTCGAGAGTCTTCCACTACCTCCAAGATATCTAGTTTAACTATCCTCCAACAAGCTTTGAAAAATTCCACATTGAAGCCATCCGGGCTTGGTGCTTTCCCATTGTGCATCTCTTTAACGACTTCCTCAATTTCTTCCTCTATGACTGGTCTATTGAGATTGTAATTATCTTCTCTAGTAACCAATCTAGGAATGTACTAAGCAAATTTTTCTGTAAACTGGGTTCTGTCTTCTGGTGTTTCCTCAACAATTTTCTGAAAATGCTGGACTAGAACCTTCTCCATCTCTTCATGAGTGTTTCTTTCTATTCCATGCTGATCTTTAAGTTTCACAGTTCGATTTTTGTTTCTGTGAGCTATGGTGGATCTGTGAAAGAATTTGGTGTTTCTCTCCCCTTCTTTAATCCATTGAACTCTAGATTTCTATCTCCAGAATATTTCCTCTTGAAGACATCTATTATCCCATTCCTGCTGGAGTGACTCTGCCATCTCTTTCCTTTCATCTGTATAGCCTTCTGTGATAAGAATATGGTTTATTTCCTTTAGTTTCTTTTCCACATCTCCTTTAGCTTTGAATATATTACCAAATTCCTTTTTATTCCACTCTTTGACTCTACCTTTAATGTGTTTGAGCCTGCAGTGTAGAAGGAACATCTTTGTACCTTGAAGGTGAAGCTCTTCCTTCCACCATTTTTCAATGTTTGTGAGGAAATCTGAGTGTGTGAGCCAAGCATTCTCAAATCTGAAGGGGGAGTTCCTTGGTTTACCAAAAAAAGAAGCTTCCAATTGGATAGGCTAGTGATCTAAACCTCCAAAAGGCAGTATGTGCACAATAATGCTATTTCCCATGAGAAGAAGTTCCTCTGAAACAATGAATCTATCCAATTTTGAGGCTACTTGGGTATGGCCCCCTCTTTTGTTATTCCAAGTGTAGATTCCATTGCTTGTTTCCATATCAACCAATTTCATATTGGTGATGAAGTTCTGGAAGGCAACTAAATCTCTACCAAGTGTTCTAGTTCCTCCTTTCTTCTCCATGAGTGATTTTGTCATGTTAAAATCTCCCCCCTAGAATCTAGGGTAGAGCTAGGTATCTCTTCTTCAACTCCTCCAATGTTGTGAGGAGTCGAATTTTGTCCTCCATTAGCTGCGGACCATAGACATTGGTGATCATGTAACATTGTTTGTCACCCACCGGTTGGAAAATTAGAGAAAGGTGATGTCTGGATGCCTCCGCATCAATCACACCAAATTTCTGTGGATCCCATAGAGTTAGAATGCCACCAGCAGATTTATTTGCCTTAACTTCAAGGTATTCATATCTGTTTAACCATTTGTTGTGTTTCTCGCGGATCTTCTCCACAGAGCATTTTGTTTCCTGTATGAATACTATGTCAGGTTTTTCCTCTCTGATCCTGTTACCTAGGTTCCTTTGTTTTCTTCTACTCCCTAGTCCTCTAATGTTCCAGGTTGTGATTTTCATTGAGGTGGGGTTTTAAAGGAGTAACTGGAAAGATCTTTCATCCTTCCTGAGTCAATCATGAGTTTGCCACATTCCAGCAGTAGTTCTTTCTGTCTTTTTCTTCCCCTCCTTTTACCTGGATTTTTTGTCAGTTTTCCTGTTATTAATCCTATTGAGGAAGTTCCTTTATTTTCCTGGTTATCATGTCCTCTTTTGACTCCTGCAGTTGTTTGATGTGACTTGTTAAGGAATATCTGTTGTACCTTGTCCACATCCTCCTGAGGGATGGAGTTTATTCCCAGGTTTCCTCCTTGTTCTAGGAACTTTTCCAGCTCTAGGTTCTCCCTTTCTAGGATCTCCTGTAAGTCTTGGTCCTCTATACCACTTTCACTTTGAGTCATTTCCTGGTCTTTTTCTATTTCCATGGTGCTCAAAGGGTCCTTCGTGTGTTCATTCTTTTCCTGGGTGAAATCCATGCTGGTCTCTTTTCCTTTCCCCCTTGCTGACTAATTCTCTGTACTCTCTTGATCACCTCCATCTACTTCTTTTTCTCCTAAGATCTCAAAACTGTTGTGACTTCTTGTTTTGTTATCATTTGTAATAGGGTTCTTTTCTGTCTTCCTTCCCCCTCCTTTTCCTTTTCCTCCCACTTTGGTGAAACATGTCTGGTCTTTCCCTTTGTTGGTGTTTAGGTTTTCCTCCCTTCTGTTAAGAGGACAATCTCTAGATAGGTTCCCATGCTCATGACATTTGTGACATCTGAACGGGATATGTTCATAGTCAACTGTTTGAACCCTTTCCTCGTCATAGACTTCTAGAATGACCTCATCTGGAAGGGCTCCTGATAGGTCCATCTCCACACATATACGGGCATAGGAGGTGTATTTTCCCCATAGAGTTGCCTTTGAAATTTTTAAGAAATGACCTAATTTATTGCCTATAGCTTTTAAAGACTTTGGCATCCAGTAATCTAAAGGTAAGGAGTAGAGTCTAATCCATACTGGTACCAAAGTGAAGGTTTCTTGTTCTGGCACAAAGTTCATCATCCACGGCTGCATATAGAGACCAACAGCTGCAAAGAAGTATGGTCCTCCTTCAAAAATCTTGTCTCTGTCTTCCATGTTCATGAACACCACTGTAAAAAAACCTTTGGATCCAAGATGTATATTCAACTCCCCCTTTGGTTTCCAGTTGTATTTTATCGAGGTGTACAATGCTTTCTCTGACGGCCAGATTCCCATAAATTTTCAAATGATGGCATAGTTTGCCATGTGATCTCTGTGCGCTTGCAAAGCTAGATCATTCAGAATAACCTGAGGTTTAGTTATGGTCTTGGGTTTACAGGGCCCCATCTTGGCTCTGTTCTCTATTCCCAGGGAGGAGGGAGTGGAGCTCCTCCTCCCTGGGCCTCCATCGATACCTGTTGCCCTCTGTCACTCTCTTAGTTAAACCCTAGAATCCTTTGCGGAACCAGTCCATCGCCAAAAAAGGTCAGACCATCATTCCAAATACTATCATTCAATCTGCTAATTATCAATTACACATGGAACAAATATAAACCAAATTTTGAATACTTTTGTCAATGTAAAACATGTCAATTCAATATGGCTATATATGGTCATTCTCAAGTGCCAAGGAAGTGGAGAGCTAGTAATCATTTTGTTTGTAATCAAGACATCTCTCAGGGAAAAGAAACAAGTTGGAGTTTCTAGAAGAGGGAGTACGTTCTCCCAACAAGTTGTAGCTCGCAGAAGAAAATAAAGGTTGAAGCCTCCTATAGGTAGAAGCCTACAAAATTAATGTAAAAGACGGAGTTGGTGCTTGCCTTTACATCACAACAAAAAAATTGTGGTTTTCTCCCTTTATGGGTTTCCACTTATATCTGGTGTCTACATGAGCTAAATGTCTTTCTTGTGTGTTTACTTATGAATTCATAGTTAATTATTGAACACTGATATAATTATACTAATTATAAAAGAAAAGGCTAAAAGGCTATTAAAATAATTTGAAAATTTTCATATAAAAGACATAATTACTTATTCACACCAACCCCACCCCCCCCTTAGCAATTGCCTAGTTTTCAACAATTGGTATCAGAGCCAATTCTTTTTGCATGAGCCTAACATCCGAAAGGAAGATCTAACTCATAGTAATGGCTAGTGATAAAGGGTGTTCTATAAGCAAAGATCCTTTGTTTACTGGTACTAATTATACTTTTTGAAAAGTTAGAACAAAGACATATTTGATGTCCCTTTGAGTAGATGTTCTAGGTGCAATAGAGATGAGAAACCACCCATCATTGTTAATAATGATGATAAATTGGACTTTTCATGCAATACCAAAGTTGTGAATGCTATCCTAAGTGGACTAGCTAAATTAGAATTTGTAAAAGTAATGCACTGTAAGGCTGGTAAAAAAATGTGGGATAAACTCAAAAACATTCATGAAGGAGATGGTAAAGTAAAAATGGCTAAATTACAAGTTACAAAATGCAGTTTAAGTCATTGAGAATGAGTGATGATGAAGATATAGAAAAATTCTTTCTTCGAGTTTGTGAAATAGTAAATGTTATGAGAGGTTTTGATGAAACCTTTAAGGAATCCACCATAGTCCAAAAAGTGTTGAGATCACTCCCTGCTAAGTTAAATCCCAAACTATCAACGATTGAAGAAATTTCTAACATTAAAACCCTAACAAGGGATGAATTGCTTGGCTCTCTAACATCCTATGAAATGACGATCACAAAAGGAAAATCAACCATAAGGGATGAAACATTCAAAACAAATAATAAATCTACAGAAGTCCAGGAGTGCTCATGTTCAGACTTAGATGAATAAGAAGCAAAATTTGTGAGAAGGCTGAAGAAAGGGACTGGTAAGTATAAATATACGCTTCCTTTCAAGTGCTTTAATTGTGGAAGAGTAGGTAATTACACCTCAAAATGTCCTTTTAAGAAGTAAGAAATAAATCAAAAGGTAAATAAAAGAACAAATATAATAGAATAAAGAATGAGAAGATTTAAAAAGAAATATTGTATACACAAGAAGATAAAAATTCCTTCGGTGATATAAATGAATCTTTTGATGAAGAAGGAATTAGTGAATTTATGCTTATGGCTCTAAAATCTTAATCTGAAAAACTTAATGATTGTGAGTTGAGTGAAGAATAAGAGGGTGAAGTTTACCTTGAAGAAGAGCTAAATAATTCTTTAGAAAAAATTGACAGACTCAAACAAAAGAATAGAAAACAAAAGGAAATTTTGATTAAATATGTTAAAGAAGAGCCTAAGTATGAGAGCTTCTCCAATTAAAGGTTGAGTTAGAAGAGAAAAAAAAATGTTGAAGACATCCTACTACAACAATTAAAAGAGAAAGGGAAAGAATGTGAGAAACTGGAAGAAGAAATAGTTGTTACGAGAAAGAAGTTAGAGAAAGAACAAGTTGAGTTAAATATGAACTTTAAACACATTGGGGGGTCTAAAAAGTTGGATGAGATATTGAATACTCATATATTTTCGCCTATGAAATCTAGTTTGGGCTATGAAGGAGAAACCACTAAGCAAAAGACAGAGGATAAAAACACCGTCAACTTCACTAAAGTATTCATAGGAGATAATGATAACAATTAGCACCTAAAGTATAATGATTTCAACAACACACCTTAGAAATAACATGGAAACAATGCACCTCAACAAGAACAAAGGAACAACACTACTCAACAATAACAAAAGATAAATCCCGCTCAGGAGCAAAAAATGAAAAATCTTACTCGGCTACAACACACAAGAATATTTGACAAGCTAGCAATAAGTTACTAGAAGCCTTATTTTTTCAAAAGACAAAACTATAAGATGTCAAAGAGATCATATTCACAAGAACCATCTTTTCCCAAGTATGAAAATTTCTTCTATGGATATTGTTTTTTGTGCAAAAAAATTGGCCATAATGCTGTGAACTACAAAGCATATATTAGAAGGAATGAAACAAGAAGTTAGAAAATAAATGAAGTCAGCAACAAATTTGTAAATGCAAGGACAAACATAAGTAAGAACAATAATCCATTTTCCCTACTTTTTGATGTCACTAAATATTGTTGTTGCCACAATTTTGGACATAAGTATTATGAATTTCAACTCATAAACTTCAAACCATAGTCTTAGGACAATCATAGTATAGAGGAATCCATGTTGTGGAAAAATAAAAAGGAAGAGAATGAAACCAATAAGTGTAGTCTAGTTCTTGATGTTCATAATTAGAACAATTAGCGATATGTGAACAATGGTTACTCCAAACACATGACTAGAGACAAGAGCAAGTTTCTGACTCTAAATCGAAACAAAATTGGCAATGTCACCTTTGATAGTGATGCACTAGGGAAAATAATGGGAAAAGGTAGAGTAAGCTTGAATAATGGAAGAGGAAAAGCACATGATGTATTATTTGTGGTTGAACTGAAACATAAATTGCTGAGTGTGAGCCAGATGTGCATTAGAGGATATGATGTCATCTTTAAGGCTCGGGAATGTGAAATAGAGTCAGCTAAAACATGAAAGATACTAGCCAATGGAATCTGAATAGAAACCATTATATATGTTTTGAAGGAATATAGTAAAGAATGTAATTCGGGGAAACAAGATGAGTGTTGGCTGTGGCATAGAAGAATAGGGCATTTAAACTTCAACCATATCATTGGACTCAACAAAAAGAGAGCTATAAGAGACCTGCCCAAAATCACAAAGCCATAAAATCATATCTGCAATTCATGTCAAATGGAGAAACAAGTTCATGTTTCTTTCAAGATTAAAGATCAACTATCAACTAGCAAGCCTTTTTAGCTAGTACATATGGACCTATGTGGACCTTCTATAACAAAATAACTTAGAGGTGAGTATTACTTCATGCTAGCGATTGACTAATTTTCCAGACTAACACAGGTATCCTTCTTGATATATAGATAAGAAGCATTGAGAAACTCAAGTTATTCAAAGCACTAGCAAAGAACCAAACATGCTATGAGTTAAAGCACATATGATTAGAGAGAGGAGGAGATTTCACATCAAATGAATTTGTAGATTTTTGTCATGAACATAGAATAAGGAGACAATATACTACTGCATACACTCCCAACAAAATGGAGTTGTTGAAAGGAAGAACTGGTAAGTACAACAAATGGCTAGAGCTATGATGTAGGACGGAAACATACCACATACCTATTGAGCTGAATCTATTCACACAACAATTCACATACTAAACAAAGCATATCTCAGGCCTAATCATGACAAGACGCCCTATAAGTTATGGCGTGGAAAAACAACATCAATAAACACTTCAAAGTGTTCAACATTAAGTGTTATATTAAAAATAATGACGAGAAATTGGGAAAGTTTGATGTTAGGGTATATGAAGGAATCTTATTAGGGTACTCTAAAGAAGCAAAGGGTACAAGTGTTATAATAAAATACTACACATGGTAGTTGACTACATTGTGAAAGTTGATGAGGATCTACCTATCAAAATAAAGCAGATAGGATTCATCAATCATTCTAATAAACCAATTATTGAAGAAGAGGAAGAACATGTTGAAGATGTAGAGGAAGCATACACTTAAGATGAAATCGAGTCTCAAGTACAACATTCAAAGAAAATGTTTAGATATTTTGAGGAAGAAATAAGGTTATTAGAGGAATGGATGAAAAAGGATACATGTAGTGAGGACTACATACAATTTGCAAGCTTAGCTGATTTTGAGGAGAAACTCAAAGTGCAATAAAATAGTGGCATAAATGAAGAGGAAATGCAACAAAGTATTGTTGAGATGAAATATGAAATCAAAATGGAGAATTTTGAAGAAGACAACAATGAATCTGTTGTAGAGCAGCAGTGGAGAAGGCATATAAATTTCTTAAGCATTTGTTGGAAGATGTATGTCGAAGCAGAGTGGGATAAGATTTATGATAATCGTATGAAAGAGAAGATCCAACCACAAATGGATGAGTTGGATATCGAAATAAATGAGCTATGGGAACTTATGAAGACGAATCCCAAAAGAAGATATAGTGAAGGAAGCAAACAATCAACAATAACATCCAGTTGAATCTAAAATATTTTGAAGTCAAAATGCATGGAAATCTGCAGAACAAGATGTGGGATCCATGAGGATTGTTACTTCAAAGGCTTATGTCTAGGAGGTCATAAATTTTTCTACTTTGGGAATCGGGAGCATTCTCACTCCCAAAACTATCAAATCCTTTTGGAGACAAAGATTCAAAGGGGGTTTGACATGGAGAAGGAATTATAATTCCTTATTATAAATAATTTTAGTTTCTTTAATTATCATAAAAAGCACAAGAGATTTAAGGGTGATTTATGGAGTGATTCTAAGGATAGATTGAGTGATTTTAGGAGTTAGGAAAATACGATTTATGGACTGATTTATGGAGTGATTTATGGAGTGATTTTAAAATCTAGAAAAATCTATGATGTTTCTAAATTATATCTATTGTAAGCCTATGGACAATAAAAAATAGAGTAAGTGTGAGGAAAAGAGGATGGCCAAATGAAAGTGAAATCAAACTATAGAGAGGAACACATATTTATGAGTAGAAATTTATGTACACATTTGTGAAATGAAATAAAATTTCATGTAATTATGTTCATGAATTACCTTTGTTTGAATATATAAGGATTCTAGTCTTTGTGTAAAATTTAGAATTAATAGAAATTTAGAGTCTATGTGCAATATGATGTTAAACTCGAAGAGTTTCAATATATGTGTGGATTCTGAAACTAATGATAGATTTGTTGATTAATCTACCATTTTTAAAAGAAATCCAATACAAGGATTAAGACAATTTGAATGAAGTGAACCTGGTGAAGTATTTTGTACATATTGTAGTAGAATCCTGTGAAGAGGATTCAACGCATGTCTAATCATGAATTTCATTTGCAGAAGATTGTCAAAGGATGCATATAGAATGACGTAGATGACAATTAACTCTCTCTCTACCTTATGAGGGAGAGATTTTTTCGCCTTACAAACTTAGTGTTGATTTGGAGAAGGTGGAATTTGTAAGTTTATCCTTTGAAGAAACTTCAACAACATTGTATTTGAAACTGGAGAATGAAAATGATTTTGATCTTGCCTTGAATGTGCTAGAAGGCGAGGTTTGAATTTTTGATGTGAGCATTGTAAGTGCCAAGCTAGATGCATGTGTGAAGGCATGTCAGAGTATATTTGCATGAGATGGGAAAAACACGCATTTGGAGTATAACATATCTGTTAATGGTGGAATTGAACTTGAGTAATGAGCATTGGTGATGGTGAGAAATTCCAGCACGATTTTGTGGCAAGTGTGGCCAAAAACTATGTGATTTGGAGTAGTTTGCAAATGCACGAAAAGTAGGATTTTCCTGCATTACCAAAATTTTTGGGGGAAATTTCTTAGCTAAAGTGAAAATTTGCATTTTTCTCCAACTTTAATGTTTTTATTAAACTATATAATGCTTGTGAGTTACTCATGCTGACTTGACTTTATTAGGATGGAGAAGAAGAGGGAGTCACTCATATTAACTTGATTTTATTAAAATGAGTATATTGAAATTATATAAGAAGAGGGAAATAAGTGTATTGATTTGACATAAATAAAATAGAGGGGCCAAAAAATTTCAATAAAGAGAAAATTGGGTTTTTTTAGAACTTTAATATTTTTATTAGACTTAATACTCCAAAGGAATTTATATTGAATTGATTTTATTGAAATAGATATATTCACTTTATATAATGGAGGAAAACAAATAATTAAAAATATTTTATTTTTGTTATACGAATTAATAGTAAAGATTTCATTTTCACCAAAATATTGTTATTATATTTTAAATATTAAGTTTAATTAACTTATATTTAAGCTTAAATATTACTCATTTAGTGATTATAGAATTTTATTTATTTCACATTAAAAAAATTATAAAAATGTGCCAAATATTTTATATGTATAATAATTTTTTTCAGCCTTTTGTTTTAGTTAATTTTAACGAAAATTTGGTAGATATACTTAGAAACTCAAGTTTAAGTTGTTCAAAGTGTAGAATTTGAGTGCCTCAGGGGTTTTTCATGATATCTTATTGTATTCAAAAATGCATTTTAAACAACAAAAAACCACAAATTTGGTTGAAATTGTATTGTCGGGATTTCAGTGAAAAAGACCCTTTTGTCTATAAGTTAGACTATATATATATAAAAGGAAGAAATAAATTATTTTAACATTCATGAGGCTAAAGATAGCCCATGGGACAGATTGCTTCTTCATCAAGTGGTCTGAGCTCATCCCATTAGATATTATATGGCTTCACCTGTGGCTTGAGAAGCGACTACCTAGGGGCATCTAAGCCATCAAAATCTCCCAAGGATCAAGCCTGGCTTGGGCCACACCAAACCTTAACATGATTAGAACACCAACCGTTAACATGACTGGATTTTTGCCCACAGAGTTTCGAATTACCCCATCACTGTCTATTCTACTCTACACCTTGTGGACAAATTTTCATCAAAATTAATGCAAAACATATGAACAAGATTAATTATTTTAATTAATTAATTTATATTAAGTTTAATTTACATAATTGGAGGGAAATAAGCGTATTGATTAAACATAAATAAAGTATAAGGGTAAGAAATTTGGAAGAAATTTCTTTCATAAAAAGAAAATCGGTTTTTTATGGGACTCTAATATTTTTATTAGACTTTATTAATTCTTGTGAGGGATCTATATTAAGTTGATCTTATTAAAATAAATGTATTGACTTGATATAAGTGGAGGGAAATATATATATTAATTTGACATAAGTGGGGCATAGAGACCAGAAAAAATTTGGGGAAATTTCTTCAACAAAGTGAAAATTGTATTTTTCTAGAGCTTTATTGTTTTTATTCAATTATATTGGTTTCATATTGAATTCAACTTTATTAGAATGGAGAAAGGTAGGGAATTGATTATATTAATTTGATTTTATTAAAATGAGTGTATTGAATTGACATAAGTGGAGGGAAACAAGTGTATTGATTTGACACAAATAAGGTATGGGGGTAAGAAATTAGGAGGAAACTTCTTCAATAAAGAGAAAATTAGATTTTTATAGACTAATATTTTTATTAGACTTTATCAATGCTTGTGAGGGGGCCATATTAACTTGACTTTATTGAAATGAATGTATTGACTTGACATAAGTGGAGTAAAATAAATACATTAATGTGACAAGTAGAGTATAGGGACCAAGAAATTTGGAGGAAATTTCTTAACAAAGGGAAAATTGCATTTTTCTCCAACTTTAATGTTTTTATTAGACTATATCATTACTTGTTAGTTACTCATATTGACTTGACTATATTGGGATGAAGAAAGGGAGGGTGTTTCTCATATTAACTTGACTTTGTTAAAATGAGTATATTGATTTCACATAAGTAAAGGATAAGGATAAGAAATTTTGGGATATTTCTTCAATAAAAAGAAAACTGATTTTGTTTGGGACTAAAATATTTTTATTAGACTTGTGAAGAACCCATATTAACTTGACTTTATTGAAATGAATGTATTGACTTGACATAAGTAGAAGAAAATAAATACATTAACTTGACATAAATGGAGTTTAGGGGCCAAGAAATTTTGCGGAAATTTCTTTAGCAAGGTGAAAATTGCATTTTTCTACAACTTTCATGTTTTTATTAAACTATAAGGATAAAAAATTTGGGGATGATTTGTTCAACAAAATGAAAATTAGTTTTTTTTTGTACTTTAATATGTTTATTAACCTTTATCAATGCTTGTGAGAGGCTCAAGCAATTTGATCCCTCTAGGGGCTTAGTAGATCGAAGTTAAGATGGATCTACGTTGATTTAATTTTCCACTTTAAATAAGCTATATTCCACATGAATGCCATGGGTTGTCATAAACCTAGAGCTCAAAAACCACTGATAACTTGACCAAGTCAAGTCTACCTTAACTACTCAACAAAAATTAAGAAATGTAATTAATAAAATAATGTAGAAATTTATTATTATTATTTTATTTTGGAGTTATTTTTATTTTAACGTAAGGTTATTTTTATTTTTATTTTATTTTATTTTGACAAAATCAAAATGTTTATGGGAACATTACATTACAACATCTCTACCATAATGGGCTACTCATTTATTTTTTTTATATTTGTTATAAAAATCAATATTAGAGATTTCATTTCTACTCAATTATTATTGTTAATTTTTAAATATTAAACTTAGTTAACTTATATTAAAGATTAAATATTACATATTTAATGATTACCCCAATCCAAGGAGGAATCAAATCTATGGAGATACAAACCTTTTAAAATGAGAAGAGATTTGATCCCTCTCGGCACTTGGTAAATCTAGAATTAAGATGGATCTATATACACACATATTTTAAAATGAAAAATATTTGGTAAATTGGAAATTAATATGGATCTAGGTTGGTCTTCATTAATAATTATAATTATATATATATATAACTATTACTTTTATAATGTATAAAATATTTTTAGGAAGAAGTCACATTGACCAAAATCTTCAATATGACTTCTTCCGAAAAATATTTTATATATTATGATATGGATCACATAAGCTTGAATTCGAATATTGCTTTTATATTTTATATTATTTTTATTTTTATGTAATTACACCTAATCAATTTTTTATTGATAACTATAATTATTAATTATTTTCTTTTCTTTTTTTTTTCTTTTTTTTTTCAAACTTAAAATTGATAGGATATTGCATTATAACATTTCTATCATTATAGACTAAAGAGAAACACAAAAAAAATATTTATTTCATATTAAAAAATTAAAATATAGGAAATGATGTATTTTAATTATATATATTACTTTTCACATATTTATTAATATATAAATTTTTAAAAAATAAAAATTATTTGTTTGATAGTAAAAAATCAAAATATAAAAAATGATGTATTTTAATTATATATATTATTTTTCACATATTTATTAATATATAAACTTAAAAGAAATTATTGTTTAATTTTGAATCTATGTTTACTTTATAAAAGTATAAATGAAAAATATTTATTTACTTGTATTTAAAAAATAAAAACTTAAAGCTATACAAAGGCGGAAATTTAAATTTTCATTGTGGTAAATTTCATCAACAAAATACAAATTGCAAATTTCTCTAATTTTAATGTATTTATTAGATTATATCAATGTTGGTGAGTTATTATTCCTGCCGCGGCACGATATAACGCAATCGCAAATGCATTGAACGCTAAATAGTTATTCTTGACCAAAAATCAAATGCGTATTTATAACGTGAAGTTTATAAAAAAAAATAAAAATTATTATATTAAATTTAAATTTTCTGAATTATGATTGGTCAAGATAGCTCAGGTCTTATTAATGTCGTAGTTTAACTAGTCGAAGGAATTGTCGGGAAAATTATAGAAATTCCAGTCATATTTGGAGAAAATCCGGCAAAGATTTCTGTAAATCCAAGTTATAGTTGTTTAAACTTCAAAATTTTAGGTGTCCTAGAAGTTTTTGATGGTGCTGAATCCATTTCCACCATTCAAACACTATCTCTACAAGATTTTTTGAAATTTTTCTATCCCGATTCCAGCCATTTTTGACCGTCCGAGCAATTCCTCCTAGACTACTCCTTTCGTAATCATGTGCCTCCGCTGAATCATGTGGTTGCCGCTGTACATCAAATCTTTAATGCACCTCAGTGATTGCACACGACAGAGTCTTGTTTGTGTTGGAAACTCCTATTTCCACCTCTATAGCCTCATTAATACGCGGCTACATGCGCCGGAGATAGCCAGTCATGACTAGATAATAAAAAAAGACGTGTTACCCCGTGTTATATTGAGCTATCTCCAGCACCTGTAGCCGCGCATTAATGAGGCTATGGAAGTGGAAATAGGAGTTTCCGTTTGTGTTGCCGCCGTACGTCAAATCTTCAATGCACCTCAGTGATTGCACACCACAAGTCTGGTTTGTTTTTCATACGTGGTTCTACTATTTATTTCTCTGCTCCAACCCATTACTCTGCACCAACCTCAGTGATTGCACATAATTAAATGGCAGCCAATACCTCCAAAATTGGCACTTTGACTAAATAAACGACTGTTGCAGGATATGTTCACCCACCAAATTCAGTGGCACCGAATCTAAACATTTCAAGTAATGATGTTTATTTTGTTGGGCGTAGAATTTGTAATTGTAATTTTCTTTCTTTAAATAATATTTTTAATATAAAATAGATTTAATTCTTTCAAAAATGCAAGATATTTTTGTAAATTTAATAATTTAAAATTATTTTATTTTTTAATTAAAAATTATTTTTTTATAAAATTTTAATATTGTATTTTTTAAATTATATTTTTAAATTTAGAAATGAAATTTTTTGTTATAAAGATACAAAAGCTTAAAATTACATTTTTTCAAAAATAGGAAATCATAGTTTTGGGTTGTTGATGCAACATAGTCTAAATATTTCATGTATTTTCAATGACATTTTTCTGCCTATAATAATGC
This sequence comes from Pinus tabuliformis, assembly GCA_031772625.1. Taxonomy (NCBI): domain Eukaryota; kingdom Viridiplantae; phylum Streptophyta; class Pinopsida; order Pinales; family Pinaceae; genus Pinus; species Pinus tabuliformis. The sequence goes on from CM062808.1 coordinate 899,983,092, forward strand.
AATTTAAAACATAAAATATTTAAGACATTTTTCTACGTTTAATAATACAATTTAAAACATAAAATATTTGAGATCTTATTAAAAATTAGATCATTGAATTATAATGAAATAATTAAACAATTATTCATTATTACACAATTGAAATATTTTAAAGATTTTTTTAGAAGATTGAATTTATTTATATAATCAAAAATACATTTTAAATGACTAAAAATCACAATTTCACTTAAAATCATTAAATTTTTAAAATAAACTTAAAATTGTTAAATTAAAACAAAAAATTACAAAAAAAAATTACCAAAAAAATAATTTCAAACTTAATAAAAATCCTCCTATAAAATTCAATAAAAAAAGTATATTCCACTCACAATACTTTCACTACTCATCCACTTTTTAGGTGTTGAAGTTCATGAGTTTACCACTACTAACCTAGCTTGATTTTGACAGTGTGGCTCAACTAGAGAGCTCTTTGCCAACAATTTTGTATCTTGGTTTTTTCCTCTCAATTTTTTTACTAACATATTTTTGGCTCTAACTAGCTATAGTATAGTTGCCTCTCCATGTGCACTCTCTCCCCCATTAGCAAATTTATTTTCTGGTAGTTAACAATTTGCCATCAAACAACTTAAACAATTTAGATACATATAAAGCATAGAACATCTGAATTTATTATATTTTATTTGTTAAATAAGGTTTCTAGTCTATATTTTATTTTTATTTTGAATGAACAAAAATATCTTTTTAATTTTTAATGATTAAGAAAATATTTCCACATTCTTGTTTATAAAAATATTATAAATAAAAATATTTACTGTACTAATTAAATTGTTTTTTTCAAAAACAATTATATTCTTGATTCAAAAATTAAAATATTGTTCAAAACATTATTCTAACCAATATACTATGAATTATTAATTCATACATATATAGAGAAAAAATTTCAATATAAAGAATCCAAAACTTTTTTGCTTAATTGGTGTGTCTAAGTAATGACATATAAATTTTATGAATTAAGAATGTTGATTTTCTTTTGGGAATGACCGGCAAGGCTTTGAATTTTATAGTTTACATAGAAAAGATAATCACCAATTGAGCTATCATATTTTGTAGCCCTTCTTCAAATATAAATATAAGAGTTGGTTCATAGCTTTCAAAATTCAATAATTAAACTATGCGGTAGGAAACGCTAGCTATGCGGCCTTGTTAATTTCAACTTTATTAAGATGGAGAAAAGGAGGGAGTTGCTCATATTAACATGACTTTATTAAAATATGTAGATTGAATTGACATAAGTGGAGGGAAATACATGTATTTATTTGACATAAATAAAATATATGGGTAAGAAATTTGGAGGAAATTTCTTCAATAAAGAGAAAATTGAATTTTTATGGGATTGAAATATTTTTATTAGACTTTATCAATTCTTGTGAGGGGTCCATATTAACTTGAATTTATTGAAATGAATGTATTGACAAGACATAAGTGGAGCATAAGGGCCAAGAAATTTGGGGGAAATTTCTTTAGCAAAGTGAAAATTGCATTTTCCTCCAACTTTCATGGTTTTATTAGACTACATCAATACTTATTAGTTACTCATATTGACTTGACCATATTAGGATGGAGAAAGGAAAAGAGTCTCTCATATTGACTTGTCTTTACTAAAATGAGTGTATTAAATTGACATAAGTGATGAGAAATAAGTATATTGATTTGATAGTGATGAGAAATAAGTATATTGATTTGACATAAATGAAGCATAAAGATAAGAAATTTGGGGATAATTTATTTAATAAAATGAAAATTGGATTTTTTGAGACTTTAATATTTGTATTAATCTTTATCAATGCTTTTGAGGGACTCATATTGGCTTGTTTTTATTAAAATAAATATATTGACTTGACATGAGTAGAAGAAAACAAATAAGTATAGATATTTTATTTTTTATTTTTGTTATAAGAATAAATATTAGAGATTTCATTTCCTCTAAATTATTTTTATTACTTTTTAAATATTGATCTCGATTAACTTATATTAAAGATGAAATATTACACGTTTAATGATTACAAAATTTTGTTTATTTGATATTAAAGAATAAAAATATCAAAATCATTCCATTTTAGTTATATATATTTAATTATGTCCACGGGGTCTTGGATAGATGGTGATCGGGTGTTGTGTTAAGGCACTTCCTAATGTGAAGTCATCGATTTCCCACATCGGGGTGATGTATTGAACATAATGAAGATATAATCTTGCCAAGCTTACCAAACTCGGGTGCTTTGTTAAGTCACTTCTTGATGTGAAGTCACTGATTTCCCACATCGAGGTGATATATTGAACATAATGAAGATATAATCCTGCCAAGCTTACCAAACATATATATATATATATATATAAAGTTGTTGTTTAATTTTAAATCTGTTTACTTATTAAAAAAATATTTATTTTTATTATTGATGTAAACTTTTGTAGAACTGTGTATTGCAATTATTGAACTGTCCTTTAATAAGATGAATTCATGACAATAGACACATTGATTTTATTAGCTTTAAGATTGAGAATATTGGGGTTGGATTGAATTGTCCTTTAATAAGAGGAATTCATAACAATAGACACATTGATTTTATCAACTTTAAGATTGATTATATTGGGGTTGGAGTCAAATTGATGAAAGACATTAAAAAAAAATGAGTTGAGGAAGGGCATTATATTCATCTCTGGAAAGGTTGGGCTTAGGAAGCTTGGAATTCCAGAGAGTGACCACATTCTTAGCCATAGTTCTTCTGCTACATGGGAGGGAAGGCACGAAGAAATGGATTCGATGGAGAAAATAATATCATGAAATGGAACGGCCTAGGAACAGGAGCAAAGTTAAGGTGGAACATCAAGTTCAATTAAGGAAATATCCATGCTAAAATTATTTATTTTTAATTAAAATTTAAAAACTTAAATATCTACATTGTATTTGGAAAGTGAAACTTTAAATTTCAATGGAAACTAATGCAAAATTCTTGGATTTGTAAGGTAGATTATTTTTGTAAGCTTGGTGGGACTACATCTTAATCATGTCCAAAATATGGTGAGACTACAACTTCATCATGTCCAAAATATCAACCTGACTTGAGGAATTAAACAGATGACTTCACATCAAAGAGTGCCTTAAAATAAAATATAATTAGTTAATTATAAAAATAAATGTTAGATATTTTATCTTTATGACACTGCTATTATTATTATTATTGTTTAAGAACTAAGTTCAATTAAAATTTATTAAAAATGATATATTTTTAGATTATATTTATTTAATATTAAATAACAAAATAAAAATAAAAATGTTTTTAATGCATATAAATAGAATATTTTTCTTTTACATTAATATATACAAATAAAAAATAAAATTTAATGACAAAGCTTCATGTTGAATTTCTTTAATGAAAATTTAAACCATGAAAGGTAGTGTAAAATATTAAAATAAAATAAAAAGTATTAGAAGCTATATAGTTTAGAGTGTTTTAGGTATATTTTCTTATCAAAGTTGATCATAATTTCACAAGGATTTGTTGGAATTATAAGTTTGTGACGCAGGACAACCCGCGTATACCCACAATATGCATGTAAAATGCATATATCTATTTTGCCCCAGGAATTTAACTCTCTACCGAGTCAAATATTCAATAATGCATAATGGTTTAAGGCCCCTTACTTAAGTCTTATGCGGAATGATTTCATAAATTAAACACAGTCTAACTCTTTGTTCAAATCCTTCATTGGGACTTTACACTCTACCTCATTAAGTATTGATTAATCCTTAACCTTTATGCCACACACATTAACCAAACCCCATAAACCCTTTATGCTTTGCTTATTCATGGACTTAACCCGCAAACCATCTATCAGCACTTTAATCCCATTATAATTCTTTTATAATAGAATACACACAAAACATATGTAAACCATACCTTTTCTTAATTCCTCGCCTATGCATGTTTCTCGATGCATGCCTTATCGCAATCGCAATCGGGGGGTTTCAAAGACTTAAGAACTTGCATTGGAAATCCCCGATCTGTGGGATGCGATCAACTATCCATCATACCACGACTTTTATATATTTGTTTCCCGATCATTGGTTTACTCCATCAATTCATCACTATCACAATTCTCCTTTCGCATCTCACTAACACACGACTCTTTATCGCATCCGATATGCGATAACCCTCCGGACTTCAATATAATATAAACCGCATTCATTACTTTCTCGGGTCCACTCTTCTATCACACATCGCAAATCCTTTCAACCTGTTTAACATCGCATACCGCATTATTTATCGGACCGCTCCACATCACATGTCGCATTGGTTAAGGCCTGGTACATTACCATGGAATATTTGTGATGCAAACAAACCTCCGATCACATCGGACATCGTAATCGCATATCGCAATCGCTTGTGGCCAAGGTTAAATCACTCACCATTGGACTATTGCGATGCGGGATTCCACAACGATCCTCCACCGTTGATCCAATCACTCGATCCAATGGTCAACGATGCTATCGCTTATCGCAAATCGCAATCGTATAAGGCTGGTTCATTTACCCCTAAATTATGTTGCGATGTGATATTGATCATCTCGTTCTCTGTGACTTAATCCCATCCATTGATCTGTTAGATCCAACGTCCCCTGAGCATTAATGCTTCGCTTCTTCGTTCTTCCTTTTTAGTTGGGTTTTATGATATTTCTTCAATGGTTCTTTGTGGCTTGGGTTACTTCATGGTTCTTCATCCTTACACTGTTCCACTGCGCGACTCCCTCCTAAGCTTAATGTTGCATATTATTTAATCACTATCATTCTTGGATATTACTTTGGTCTTGTAATCGGTTCACGCTCCATTGCGATCCTCTGTCTCATTCTTCTTCACTGTGTATTCTGCCAAACTCTGCCTGCATACATATATTGTACAAAATCACTGATTCACATGTAACTCATCATTCAATACTCAAATCACACATCTATATAGTTTTGAATTAATCTTTGTATATATAAATACACATTTACACAATTTCTCTCTCAGGCCTGATCTTCTAATGTCAGTGGCCTTTGTTTTACAATCTGCCCATAGGCTTACAACCACACTCTACTTGCCTAACCAGCTATCTATCCAACCTATCTCCTCTGATTTTTCCTTTTAGGCTTACGTTTATACAAAGGGATTCTAAAACCAATTCCTGTTTTAGATCCATAAACTCCTCAACAAAATCCTAGAATCTCTTCCTTATCTCTAAGGATCCTCTTCAATCCCCAAAATCATGAACTAACTCCTAATATGATTTTTACAATTAATTCTGAAATCCCTCAATCTCTCAACTATCCTAAATCTCTCGTATTCTCCTACATTCGAGAATATTTACAAATATGTCTCACAATATTCAATTAATTCCTATTCTCATTAAAATCACTCAAAAGCCTAAATAATTACATTAATTCACACTTAAGAAACCAACTTCCTTGAAAACACAAGACCCCTATGTCTTACTAAAATACAATGATATTGTTGAACTGATTGCTCCTGCATAAATTTGAGTTGTGAAATCTATACAATCTGAGTACCTCAAGAAATTTTTAGAGTACTTGAATCTATATATAATCAAAAACACATTCAGAGCTCTTGGTATGGCATTTTCTGTCGGCACAAAACTCGCAGAGTCGTCCAAATTGACCTCTCTTTGTATGCATTTCCCACTGCTACCCAACTGTTAGAAGGTACCCTTTCTGTGTCTCTCGGAAATCTGTCTCTATTGCGCACTTTAAATGTTTCTGGTCATCTTTTAGAGGGAAGAATTCCTCCCCAGATTGGGCAGCTTAAATCGTTGCAAGTATTTGACCTCAGCTGAAATGAGCTCAAGGGGTCTATTCCAGTCGAATTGGGCCTGCTGCACAAACTCCACACCTTGGATCTTTCCGGAAATTATGAATTGGAAGGACAAATTCCATGTGAGTTTGGCCAGCTTAAAGCATTGCAAGTACTTGACCTGAGCAGTCAGAGGATAAAGGGTCCTATTCCAGTTGAGTTGGGCCACCTTAAAGCTTTGCAAGTTCTTGACCTCTCTGAAAATAGGATCGAGGGTCCTATTCCAGCTGAGTTGGGCCAGCTTAGAGCATTGCGAGTACTTGACCTCAGTTACAATGCATTCAATGGTTCTATTCCAGCCGACTTGGGCCTGCTGCAGAAACTAGAGAAACTGCTTCTGGAAGGCAATGAATTTTCAGGCAGTGTACCACATCAGTTGGGTAATTTGACAAAACTTAAACAACTATCGATTTATGGCTTGAATATTTCTAGTTCTATTCCTCCTGGAATATTCAGGCTTTGCCTCTCTTATCTATCTCTTAGTCTTAACCTCACAACAAACCTACCTAAATCCATTGGCAACTTGACCACGCTGACCGACTTAGCACTTTACGAAATTGGACTCACTCACATCCCTCTAGAAATTGCCAATTTGACCAAATTGACCTCTTTAGATCTCTCCGGCAATGAACTCACTCACATCCCTGAATGCATTGCCAAATTGACCATATTGACCTCTTTAGATATCGCTTTCAATAGGCTCACTAACAATATACCTAAAGCTATTTTCAATTTGACTAAGTTAGAAATGCGAGATCTTTCTTTAAACATGCGTATTGGTGGCATTCCTATAATTTTTACCAATTTGAGTCATTTAGGTCAACTAGATCTTAGTAATAATATATTAAGTGGTAATATTCCTTCAACTATTAATAATTTGAGTCAATTGGTTCAATTAGATCTTAGTCATAATACACTCAATGGTAGCATCCCTAAAGCCATTACTAATTTAAAGAACCTTCAATTTCTTGACCTCTCAAACAATAATTTGACAGGCACAATTCCAAGAGCCATAGGAAAGCTTTATTTGTTGGAATCCTTAATGTTGCATTCAAACAAGTTAACTGGACATATCCCATATAGCATAGGTCATGTGAGTTATCTCTCTATACTAACCATATATAATAAAAATATTTCAGGGAGTATACCTGAAAGTATTAATGGTTTGATTTCATTAGACACATTAGATTTATCAGAAAACAACTTGGAGGGACTGATTCCTAATGGCATTGGCAATTGTACTAGTATGACAATATTCTCTGCTCACTCTAATAACTTCATTGGGACATTTCCTGCATCTTTGGCCAATTGTACACAGCTTTGGCTCCTGGATTTAAGGAAAAATGGATTGATGGGGGAGCTTCCTCAATACTTCACATCCTTTCAGTACTTGGAAGCTTTAATCCTTGGTTATAATAATCTGCATGGTTGAATTCCTCAACACATCACAAATCTTACCAGGTTGCATGTGTTCGATTTATCTAACAACAAATTCAGTGGAAGGATACCAACACATCTTGATAGGCTCACTGGCTTTGCAAATGTGTCAAATAATGATGAATTATATGAGGAAATTATTATTGGCATGAAAGGAAATGATTATACTCTGTCATATCTATTGCCTACAAACACTATGTTGGATTTGTCTTGTAATAATCTTACAGGACAAATCCCTAAAAAAAAAGGAAGCATGAGTAGCTTACGCCTACTAAATTTATCAGGAAATCAATTGGAAGGACAGATCCCTGCATCTCTCAGCGAGATACCTTCTTTGGAGCAATTGGACTTGTCAAAAAATAAATTGAGTGGACTTATTCTTGAAGTTCTCTCTAAGTTATCAATGTTGGCTTCTTTTGATGCTTCATATAACCACCTTTGTGGCCCAATTCCAACAGGGACACAATTTTCCACTTTCAATGTAACATCTTTTGACAAGAATGAATGCTTATGTGGGCTTCCTCTACCAACATGCAAGCAAAATGATAAGCCAAAGAGAACAATTGCTGGAGGCAATAGCAATAATAGTAATGCTAAAAGGGGATTGTTGAGCTATGCCAATGAAAAAGTGTCCTTGTCAGCATTGTCATTGGGATTAGGGATTGGATTTGGTGGAGTTGTTGCTATGTTAATCATTTGGGACAAAGCAAGATGTTGGGTAATGGGCATGTCCTCCAACACACGAAAACCATTTTATGGAGTTTACTGATTCCCAAAATAAATCACAAGGCTTTGTTCATATAACTCAATGTAATATTGTATGTCTTATTATTATTGTATGAGTTGTCTTTTCCCAAAATTTCAAATACATTTTTTTAAACTTATTTCATTATCAACGTAATAACATGAATGCAGGAGACATTTAATTTTACTTTTTAAATTATTTTATATTTAACTTAAGATGTTCCTATAATAGGTTTGGCTAGATAGATCTAGCCAATGAAACCTTTGGATTTTCTTCGTCCTTTTACCACTTAGAAACAAGCACCATACCTCTCGCTCTCTAAGTAGAAGGATTGAATTTGGAATTAACATTGGTGATGGCATGTCTGTAGTTGACCAACATATTGGTTGCCTTTACAAGCGGGCCTCACTCATCTTACTGATGTCCATCCTGCATGATCCAGAGAGTGAGCAGCGCTTTCAAGCAACATCTGGTAATGTTTCACATCAGCAATGTTATAGCTAAAGTCATTGCACATATCAAGAAGCTTCACAATGTCTTTGAGGGCGTCGTTAACCCACTTGGAGTTGCTCATAACTCAAAAAAATCTTTGAGTATCCATCTATCATAACACATTGTAGTGAATATTCATATCAAAAAATTGTCAACAATCCATGTAACGAATATTCATATCAAAAAACTGTCAACAATCCATGTAACGAGATCGAAAAATCTATAAAGAATGGTTTTGTTTCTATTAAAATGTTACCAAATATAGTTGTGATAAATAAGCATGGATTTGATCTGTTGAATATTTATGGAAAATTCATTTCTGAAGAAGGGATTGATGTTGTCAAAGATGCGTTGAGAAATGTGGCAGTTGGTGTCTCGTCTGGTCTGGTTTTGGGTGAGAATTGGGTGTGTTGTTATTGTCACGAGGAAGGGGAGCAATGTTGGACGATGATCACTAGTTCGAGTCCAAGGCCAATGTAGGAGCCTCCAAAACATTCCCTCAGCAGGCCAACACCATCTGAAAGAACGGCTACATCGTGATCAAGGCCATCTTCAGTGGAATTGACATCTTCAGTGGTAAAAAATTCTTCAGTGGAATTGACATTTCAGTGGTAAGGCCATCTTTAGTGGAATTGACATCTTCAAGGCCATCGTGATGTAGGAATTGACATCTTCAGTAGTAAAAAGCTGGAAGATATTGTGCCATCTTCACACAACTGCGATGTCCCTGATATTCATAGGTTGGTTTTGTTAGCACGTTGACTGAATCTGAGCAGACCAAGGATGATCTCAAGCTGCCTACTGATGAGCAGCTGTTGGCCCAAATCAAGGCTGGGTTTGACGAGGGAAAGGCTTGGGAAACTCTCTACCCCTTGATTTCTTTTCTTTTAGAATATCAAATATTTCTGGAAAATATATCTATATTCTGAATGCACATATGCTTTAGAGGCCGGTGGAGTGATATCTGTTAGCTCTGCTACGTTATTCAGTAGTTGATGGGCAAAAAAGCGGGTCAGACAGTGCTGGTTTGGGTTGCTGAGGATTTGTTGATGTTTGTTCTATCATCTCCCTTCATTTACATTATTCCCTTTTTACTCCCCGTACCATCATTTCATCCTTCCCTTTCTTTTTCCCCCATCCCCTCAAAACCCCTTTATACTTGTTTTGGCCCCAAAATTCCCCCATAATCTCTTTTTGGGCTCTCGGGCTCCCTTTTGTTGAAGAACCATTAGACCCCGCTAACCCTTTGAAAACCTGCATTAATCTTTGCTTTATTTTAACCTTGGCCCTAATGTGTTAATTCATTAACCCTGCGCATATAATATAATTCATAACCCTTAGTTTTAATAGAGCCCGGGCCCACAGCTTTACATGTCACATCGCTTGTCACATAAGCCCTAATCATCCGCGTTCATTCTCAGCCGTTGGATCATTCCGCCTCATGATCCAACAATCTTCGCAATCCCCGCTCCCCTTAACCGCTCGTCTGATAACTCTCGGGAAGAGTGGTTTCCCTGCCATTGCTCCTACCACGCGTCGCATCCTCATTCCATTGCACCTGCTTGTACGATTACCATTGCAGCGCCATAAGTGGTGCGATAAAACCGCTTTCCGCCTTTTTTGTACGACTCTGGCAGTTAATGCGCGTGCTCTTTTAGCTCCCGATCGTCGTCCGATCTCTCTGAGTATGATTCGACGACCCTCATTTCATTTCCTCTGTCACGTCCCGGTAGCTCCTCCCGCGCAATCTGCACCGTTCATTTTATCATCCAACGGGCAACGTTCCTCCTTGGCTCTTCGTCCATAATTGATGAATTTTGCTGTGTTTTTGGCTTGTAAATGCGCGCAAAGAAGCAAGAAATGATCCGGTTTAGGTGCATAAATTCTCCAGCTACCTGCATTTAATTATCAGCTACCACAGTTAAGGAACATCATAGTCAAGGACACAAAAGGACACCCTCGAGCAGTTCAACTATGCAGGAAGTTTATCCAGTCAACATTCCACCTGATCAAGGAGTACACCAAAGTACCAGTAAATGTCATTTGTCCATTAAAACATTCAAGATTGTAGCAGAAGACCCATATCTAACTGTAAATGTGGTTGGTGATCCATTAAGACACCTCCACGCATAACCTAGCAGAGATATTTTGTAAACAAATTCTATATATACCAAGAAGAACAATGTAATCAGATTTGATGAGGGTTAGGTGAGTGTTAGTATGTTGTGAGCTTCAACTTCTGGAGACTGTAACTACTATGTAACCTGCAGCTTCTGGTCTTCATTTCCAACTAATATAAGCTTCTTTTGTTGTCATTTGCTCACTTTTCACTTCTTCTATGTTCCAGGCTGTGCCTGCTTTGCATTTATTTCATGTGCTGTGAATGTTTAGCATCAGAGGGGCTGTCATCCCACCTCTATGTTAGAATTTAGCTGTTCATTGAATTTGCTTGTAGGTTTTCTGTTGTTTTAATACCAGAGAGTTGTCATCATGTCTGTGTATTAGATAATAGATTTACAGACCTCCTAACGGGTTCTAGTTGGCCATCACAGGGTCCTGTGTATCTACTGGTGCAGTCAGTCTTCTCCATCATCACATTCTGTTTAAGCTGTGAGTAATTGATGGTTAAAAGCCTTGTTGTTTGGGGGTGTTCACCCATGTCTGGGGTCAATCATAGTAGGAGTGGTTATCTGGCTTGAATATGCAGCATTTCTTTCATTCATCCATCATTTTATCCAACATTTTGTTGAGTTTGTAATGTTCCTGAGCATCACTGATATACAACCTAGGTGAGTTTCTTGGGGTGATAACATTAATTGGCGCCGTTGCTGGGGAGAGGAGAATCGAAGCTCAGCTTCCCTGGGAGAACGACACAACTTCAAGCTTTGATGACAGACAAGGTTTGAACACAGTTTCTGGTTGTAATCATCTGTCTGGCGACTCCATTGGAGGAAGACCAACCTTTGGTGACTCCACATTGAAGTTCTGGCTCAGTTTGTGAGACATACTCGAAGAAATCCTCAGAAATCTCCAGCTGAACCATTGCCTGACCTTGAGAGGACTGTCAAATCGAAGAAAGCTTCACAGAAAGGGGCATCAGGATCAAGTAAGCCTAAGAAACCTCATGCATCTCTGAAAGATAATTTTATTGCTGAAGAATTACAGTTCGAAGACTTAGAGCCCAGCACTGTTAATAAGGATATTCCTTCAGAGATTAGTTCGGCCCTTTTTACAGTTTGTTCCCCTTTGAGTCTCAGTCTAAAGAAAGCTTCCCATTTAGTCTAGAACATCCCTTATTCATTGCCATCCATCACATTACTTCCTACTCCCTCATCTGTTAGTATTCTTTCAAATATTCCAATCATGGCAGGACAGCAAGCACCTACGAGGATTGAGAGGATTGTTGCTGCTAGATATGGACGGTTGGTATTGCTTGTCCCTTTAAATCCTATGCCTGTGGGGGAATATCAAAAATATATGCCTAAATTTACTGGTACAGAGGGAGTAACAACAGAAGAACACCTTGAAGCGTTTTACAGTTATGCTGATAACTTAGATATAAGTGAAAATGATGTGTGGATGAGAGTTTTTGTCCAGAGCCTTGATGGAGAGGCTAGGAAGTGGTTCAGAGAATTACCCTAGAGATCCATAATAGATATAGAAGCATTAGATGATGCATTTTTAAAGCACTGGGGAGATAAAAAGGACTTGTTGTATTAGCATACTGAGTTTGGAAACTTGAAAAGAGAAAAGGGTGAGTCTTTGCCTGACTTTAATAAAAGATTTAATAGAATGTATAGAAAAATACCAGCTGAGGTAAAGCCTACCCCCACCGCTGCCAAACTCACATATGCCAATGCTTTTGACTCTGATTTCTGCTTGTTGTTGAGAGAAAGAAGATGTGCCACTCTGGCTGATATGCAAGATGCAGCCCTAGAAGTGGAATCCAATATTATGGCAGCATAGAAGCTAAAGGGTCAAACTGACAGAAGAAGGCAGAGAGGCGAGGCTTCTTCTTCCTCTGCCTCAACTTCAGAGCCTAAATTAGATAAAATGACCAAGATGATACAGTCATTAGCTGCTGAAATTTCTAAGCTAAAGGTTGAACAGAATTCAGGGAAAGCAAGGCAACAAAGCACATTTGCTCCAAGAAATCCAAATCCATTCAGAAAAGCAAATGAGCAGTTACAAATAATGCAGAGGGGTGAACAATCAAATGAAGAACATAAAGTTAAAGCTCCCTTCCAAAATGTAGTCATGGAGGAAGAACAATTTGAAGAGAACGAGGATGAAATTCATTGCATGGAAGACAAAGGCAGCGCTGCATTTTTGACTTTGGCTCAATATGAACAATCACTGCTGCAAGAACAAAATAGTCAAGAGTGGGACAGAGGAGCTGTTCTACAATCTGGTGAGCAACAGTAGAGATATAATCTAAGATCCAATGCAAAGAGTGTCAAAGAAAATCCTGCACAAAGAGCTGTTGTTCAAACAGAATCCCAGAATATTAAGCAGAGAAGACCAACAGCTGATCCAGTCATCCTCAAAGCTCCAGTTCAAGAGGTAAAAATTTCTGATAAATCATCATATTATTCTTTCAGCTTTGAGTCAGATGTTCAGAAATTGAAAATATCTGTGCCTCTGGTTGAGTTGGTGAAGAGTGAATTATTTAGAAAGCCTATCCTTGAAGCCCTTGAGCTAGAAACCAAACAAACCTCCACTGACTCTGTCAATTTGCAAGATGACAAGCCGGCCATAGTGCTTAGTCCCATGATTGAGCCTGTTGATAATAATTCTCCATCTTTTTATGTCTCACTGACCATTCATGATAAAATCCTCCACAATTGCCTGCTAGACACAGGGGCCAGCCACAATCTAATGCCTAAAGCTGTAATGGAGGAGTTGGGCCTTGATATCACTAGACCCTATCATGATTTATTTTCTTTTGATTCAAGGAAGGTGAAATGCCTTGGATTGATTAAGGATCTGGCTATTACCTTAACTCAACTGCCCATGAAGAGTATGATGATGGATATTGTGGTAGCAGATGTCCCTCCTAAGTTTGGCATGCTGCTGTCCAGAGGATGGATTAAGAGACTAGGTGGGACATTACAGAATGATCTATCTTATGCCACTGTCCTAGTTTTTGGAGGAGAAAGCAGGAGATTGTACAGAGAAGCACAGTTGGCGTACATCATTAGTGATGAGAAAAATCCTACAAATCATCCCATATATGCAGTGGACACTGATTTTGGAGCATGCATTCTCTAAATAGAAGAATCTCAGAAGGCCGAGATGCAGCTCAGGAAACCAATTGTTCAGGCTGAGAAAGTGCAGGAAGGTCAGGTTTGGGAGATGTTCTTTGATGGAGCATGTTCCAAGGAGACTGTAGGAGCAAGGGTGGTGCTAGTATCTCCACAACAAGAAAGTATTCAGCTATCTTTCAAGTTGGTTTTTCAAGTGACTAACAATATAGCAAAATATGAAGCTCTGCTATTGGACCTTAATGCAGCAAAAGACAGAGGAATAAAAATTTTGAAGGTGTTTGGAGATGCTAATTTGATCATTCAACAAGTAAATAAAACTTTTCAAGCAAAGCACCCAAGGCTGAAAGCATACAGAGATGAGGTATGGAGAACCAAAGACTCTTTTGATTATTTCTATATTTCATATATTCCTAAAGTCCAAAATCAGCTGGCTGATTCCCTTGTTGTTTCTGCTAGTCTTTTTATTCCTTCTCTGCCTTCCAGATTAGTGTAAGAAGTTCAAATGAAGTATAGACCATCCTTGCCTGACAACGTCCACCATTGGAAAGTTTTTGAAGATGATGATGATGAGATAAGTAGGTTCTTGCAAGTCATTGATGAGTTCTCTGAAATGCGAATTGACCAAGAGAATGTTGCCTTGTTAGAAAATCCTAAGTTCCAGCTTAGAAATAAAATCGGTAAAAACAGCATTGTCCAGCTTCCTAGTAATCACATTCCTAAAGGTCTAATTCCTCTTGAAAGACTGTTTGACCAGAATGATGTGCCTTACAAAGCTGCCAAAAAAGAAGACCAATCTGCAGTTTGTGAGCATGATATAGGAAGTCCAGGTCAGCCTAGGTATATAAATTTGTCCACTCATTTGATAGCTGACCAAAGTTCTGAATACTACAATTTGATGAGGCAATTTGCTGATGTGTTTGCCTAGGAGTATAGTGATCTGAAAACTTATGATAAGAACATAATTCAGCACAAATTCCCTCTTGAGAAAGATACAGTTCCTTTTAAACAGAAGCTGAGACTAATAAATCCCATGCTTCTTCCACTGATTGAAAAAGAAATTAAAAAATTGCTGGCTGCTAAGATCATAGTGCCTCTAAGATATTCAAAATGGGTGGCCAATCTAGTGGTGGTGAGGAAGAAGAGTGGAGAAATCAGACAGTACGTTGATTTCCGGAATCTGAACAAATGCTCAAAGAAAGACAACTACCCTCTGCCAAAGATGGAGCATTTGTTACAGAAGGTCTTAGGAGCTAAAGTGATGTCTTTCATAGATGGATTTTCAGGCTTTAATGAGATTGTTGTGCACCCAGATGATCAAGATAAGACTGCATTTACCACTCCTTGGGGCACTTTCATGTATGCCAAAATGCCTTTTGGGTTGATGAATGCTGGAGCCACTTTTAAGAGAGCTATGGATATAGTAATTGTGGGAGAGAAGGACAAATTTGTGCTTATCTACCTTGATGATATAACAGTTTATTCCAGTGGCCATCAAGATCATTTGCAGCATTTGAAAAAGGTGTTTTTGAAGTGCAGAAGGTTTGGGATATCAGTCAATCCCAAAAAATCTCAATTTGCTTTACATGAAGGCAAGCTGTTGGGACATATTGTGTCTGCTGCAGGTGTTCGCATTGACCCAAAAAGAGTCAAAGCAATTCAGGCTTTGACTGTCCCTCGATCAAAGAAGGATATTCAGTCCTTTCTGGGCAAGATAAATTTTGTCAGGAGGTTTATTCCAAATTTTGCAGAACTTGTCAAGCATGTTACCTCCATGTTGAAAAAAGGAACAGAGGTAAAATGGACCGAAACAACAAGAAAATCATTTGATTCCATCAAGAAGGCTATAATGGAAGCTCCCACATTAATAAGTCCCGACTACAGCAAGGAGTTCCATATTTTCTCATTTGCCTCTAAAGAAACTATTGCAGCAATTTTATTGCAGCAAGATGAAGAAGGTTCAGAACATCCAGTAGCATTTTTCAGCAGGAACTTGAGGGATGCTGAACTAAAGTATGATATTATAGAAAAACTGGCATATGCTCTCATCAAATCCTTGAAGGCTTTCAGAGTTTATATTTTGCATTCAAAAATAATTGCATATGTTCCCTTTGCTGCAATAAAAGATGTCCTAACTCAACCTGATGCTGATGGAAGAAGGGCAAAGTGGATTACTAAATTGATTGAATTTAACATAGAGCTAAAGCCCACAAAGTTGGTCAGAGGTCAGGGTCTTGCCAAGTTATTGGCTGAAGAAAATTGTAGTTCTTTGGACATCAATTTCCTATGCACAATTGCAGAAGATGGCCAGACAGATGAAGAAGAGGAAGAAACAGCTGATACAGAGAGAAAGCAGTTAGTGGCCGAAAATCTAGCTTCATGTAACTGGTATGCCACAATAATTAATTTCTTGTTGAAGCTAGAAATCCCTTTAGGATTTACTCAAAGCCAAGCTAGAACCTTAAAACTCAGGGCAACAAAGTATTGCATCAGATTAGAGAATAGCTGGTTGAAAAGGCTGCAGCACATCAGAAGAGAATCAAGGATGCCTTTGACAAGAAGGCAAAAGCAAATAATTTTCAGGTTGGTGATTTTGTGTTGAAATGGGATGCACTGAAGGAAAAGAAAGGCAATCATGGGAAATTTGATGCTTTCTGGACAGGGCCTTTTATTATTTCGCAGATTCTAGGGAACAACACCTTCATACTAAAAAGTATGGGAGGAGAGATAGTTTTTGATGGCCCAGTTAATGGGCGGTTTTTGAAATTTTATGTTATCTAAGGTCAGTTGGCCTTAAAGGTTGTAAATATGTTGTTTTTATCAGTTTGGTGCGGGCACAGTAGACTCCATGCCCAATGGAGCACTAGGAATTTTGGTTTGTCTGTTTTCAGCTGGAAAGGCATTGATCTGCAGGTTCTTGAGACCTCACAGGGAGGATCTCATCCCCAGAAGGAGCCAGTGTTAGCTCTGCTACGTTCTTCAGTAGTTGATGGGCAAAAAGGCAGGTCAGACAGTGTTGGTTTGGGTTGCTGAGGATTTGTTGCTGTTTGTTCTATCATCTCCCTTCATTTACATTATTCCCTTTTTACTCCCCATACCATCATTTCATCCTTCCCTTGCTTTTTCCCCCATCCCCTCAAAACCCCTTTATACTTGTTTTGGCCCCAAAATCCCCCCATAATCTCTTTTTGGGCTCTCGGGCTCCCTTTTGTTGAAGAACCATTAGACCCCGCTAACCCTTTGAAAATCTGCATTAATCTTTGCTTTATTTTAACCTTGGCCCTAATGTGTTAATTCATTAACCCTGCACATATAATATAATTCATAACCCTTAGTTTTAATAGAGCCTGGGCCCACAGCTTTACATGTCACATCGCTTGTCACATCAGCCCTAATCATCCGCGTTCATTCTCAGTCGTTGGATCATTCCGCCTCATGATCCAACAATCTTCGCAATCCCCGCTCACCTTAACCGCTCGTCTGATAACTCCCGGGAAGAGTGGTTCCCCGCCATTGCTCCTACCACACGTTGCATCCTCATTCCATCGCACCCGCTTGTATGATTAAAACCGCTTTCCGCCTTTTTTGTACGACTCTGGCAGTTAATGCGCGTGCTCTTTTAGCTCCCGATCATCGTCCGATCTCTCCGAGTATGATCCGACGACCCTCATTTCATTTCCTCTGTCACGTCCCGATAGCTCCTCCCGTGCAATCTGCACCGTTCATTTTATCATCCAACGGGCAACGTTCCTCCTTGGCTCTTCGTCCATAATTGATGAATTTTGCTGTGTTTTTGGCTTGTAAATGTGCACAAAGAAGCAAGAAATGATCTGGTTTAGGTGCATAAATTCTCCAGCTACCTGCATTTAATTATCAGCTACCACAGTTAAGGAACAGCATAGTCAAGGACACAAAAGGACACCCTCGAGCAGTTCAACTATGCAGCAGTTATGGAAGTTTATCCAGTCAACATTCCACCTGATCAAGGAGTACACCAAAGTACCAGTGAATGTCATTTGTCCATTAAAACATTCAAGATTGTAGCAGAAGACCCATATCTAACTGTAAATGTGGTTGGTGATCCATTAAGACACCTCCACGCATAACCTAGCAGAGATATTTTGTAAACAAATTCTATATATACCAAGAAGAACAATGTAATCAGATTTGATGAGGGTTAGGTGAGTGTTAGTATGTTGTGAGCTTCAACTTCTGGAGACTGTAACTACTATGTAACCTGCAGCTTCTGGTCTTCATTTCCAACTAATACAAGCTTCTTTTGTTGTCATTTGCTCACTTTTCACTTCTTCTATGTTCCAGGTTGTGCCTGCTTTGCATTTATTTCATGTGCTGTGAATGTTTAGCATCAGAGGGGCTATCATCCCACCTCTGTGTTAGAATTTAGTTGTTCATTGAATTTGCTTGCAGGTTTTCTGTTGTTTTAATACCAGAGAGTTGTCATCTTGTCTGTGTATTATATAATAGATTTACAGACCTCCTAACGGGTTGCAGCTGGCCATCACAGGGTCCTATGTATCTACTGGTGCAGTCAGTCTTCTCCATCATCACATTCTATTTAAGCTGTGAGTAATTGATGGTTAAAAGCCTTGTTGTTTGGGGGTGTTCACCCATGTCTGGGGTCAATCATAGTAGGAGTGGTTATCTGGCTTGAATATGCAGCATTTCTTTCATTCATCCATCATTTTATCCAACATTTTGTTGAGTTTGTAATGTTCCTGAGCATCACTGATATACAACCTAGGTGAGTTTCTTGGGGTGATAACAATATCCATGCCATTATTTTCTAAGCAGTCTGAAATAATTCTATGATTTTGTCTATGTAGCAATGTCAAAGTTGTTTCTGTGCTTGGGTCTCTGGGAGATAATGATCTACAAGGAGAAGTAGATTATTTGTATGAGAACACAGATGAGGAGGAAAAGGAAAGTAGCATTAGTGATGATTTAGAAGTTAAACTTAAGGACTTGAAAATGCAGTAGCATGAAGATGGATAGTTTGGGAAAATACATTTATTATAATTTGCGACAATTCTGGGCTATCATTTGAAAAAGGCCTTTTAGTGACTCCATGTAAGTGTCTTTCTATTTAAACTATCAGAAGTGAAGAATATCAAGATCCAAGGTCTCAAGATTTCAGTGTGATTGGCAAAGTATTGTTTTATGAAAAATTGTGTGTGAAAATAAGTTTCAACAACCGAAGCTTTGGTCTTGGTATTACCCTGTTGTAGAGAGAATATTGATGGGATTCAAAAACATCTCAAAGATGTAGATCTTACAGATTTTATTGTAGGAATGTCTAATGTTGAGGCTCTTAAAGTTATGTCAATATTTGTATCTGTTTTGTAAGGGCGTGAGTTGAGATCCTTAAATTTCTTTGACAATGTGTGTTAGGTGAGAATAAAAATTACGATTCATTAGAATTTTAGAATATTGCGATTTTCTCTCCATTGAAAAAAATTTCCACCCACTTTATTCCCTCACTCAAGTCAAGTTAGTAGAAGCATTTCTTCTAATTCATTCAGAGATTTTTCATTAAAATCTGATCATATTGTTCTTTTCTTTCACGAGATTTGAAGTACAGTACGTTGGAATCTCATAATTTCCACTCTATTGCTAAAATTTGAGAATACCCGCGATTTTTTCGTGCAACGAAGAAATTTGCAGGAAATTTATTGAACCATATGCCCACTCAAGTCAAGTCAATACCGACATTTCTCTTTATCACTTTTTGACCTCAATATGACTATTGTTGAACACCAATATAGTTCTATTAATTATAAAAGAAAAGGCTAAAAGGCTATTAAAATAATTTGAAAATTTTCATATAAAAGACATAATTACTTATTCACCCCCCCTCTTAGTAATTGCCTAGTTTTCAACAATTGGTATTAGAGCCAATTCCTTTTGCATCAACCTAACAGCTGAAAGGAATATCTAACTCATAGTAATGGCTAGTAGCGAAGGGTGTTCTACAAGCAAAGATCCTTTATTTACTAGTACTAATTATACTTTTTGGAAAGTTAGAATGAAGACATATTTGATGTCCCTTTGAGTAGATGTTTCAGGTGCAATAGAGTATGGGTATGAGAAACCACCCATCATTGTTCATAATGATGATAAACTGGACTTTTCATGCAATGCCAAAGCCGTGAATGCTATCCTAAGTGGACTAGCTAAATTAGAATGTGTAAATGTAATGCACTGTAAGACTGCTAAAAAAATGTGGGATAAATTGAAAAACATTCATGAAGGAGATGGTAAAGTAAAAATGGCTAAATTACAAGTTACAAAATGTAGTTTGAGTCCTTGAGAATGAGTGATGATGAAGATATAGAAAAATTCTTTCTTCGAGTTTGTGAAATAGTAAATGTTATGAGAGGTCTTGATGAAACCATTAAGGAATCCACCATAGTCCAAAAAGTGTTGAGATCACTCCCTGCTAAACAAAATCCCAAATTATCAGCAATTGAAGAAATGTCTAACATTAAAACCATAACAATGGATGAATTGCTTGGCTCTCTGACATCCTACGAAATGATGATCACAAAAGGAAAATCAACCATAAGGGATGAAACATTCAAAGCAAATAATAAATATAGAGAAGTCCGGGAGTGCTCATGTTCAGACTCAGATGAAGAAGAAGAAAAATTTGTGAGTAGGCTGAAGAAAGGGACTGGTAAGTATAAATACAAGCTTCCTTTTAAGTGCTTTAATTGTGAAAACGTAGGTAATTATGCCTCAAAATGTCCTTTTAAGAAGGAAGAAATAAATCAAAAAGTAAATAAAAGAACAAATATAATAGAATAAAGAATGAGGAAAGACTTAAAAAGAAATATTGTATACACAAGAAGATAGCAATTCCTCTGGTGATATAAATGAATCTTCTGATGAAGAAGGAATTAGAGAATTTATGCTTAATCTAAAAAACTTAATGACTGTGAGTTGAGTAAAGAAGAAGAGGGTGAAGTTTACCTTGAAGAAGAGCTAAATAATGCTTTAGAAAAAATTGACAGACTCAAACAAAAGAATATAAAACAAAAGGAAATTTTGATTAAATATGTTAAAGAAGAGCCTAAGTCTGAAGAGCTTCTCCAATTAAAGGTTGAGTTAGAAGAGACAAAAAAGGCTGAAGAAATCCTACTACAACAATTAAAAGAGAAAGGGAAAGAATGTGAGAAACTGGAAGAAGAAATAGTTGTTATGAGAAAGAAGTTAGAGAAAGAACAAGTTGAGTTAAATATGAACTTTAAACACATTGAGGGGTCTAAAAACTTGGATGAGATATTGAATACACATATATTTTCGCTTATGAAATCTGGTTTGGGCTATGAAGGAGAAACCACTAAGCAAACGACAGAGGATAAAAACATCGTCAACTTCGCTAAATTTTTCATAGGAGATAATGACAACAATTAGCACCTAAAGTATAAGGATTTCAACAACACACCTTAGAAATAACATGGAAACAATGCACCTCAACAAGAACAAAGGAACAACACTACTCAATAATAAAAAAAGATAAATCCCACTTAGGAGCAACAAATGAAAAATCTTACTCGGCTACAACACACAAGAAGATTTGACAAGCTAGCAATAAGTTACTAGAAGCCTTATTTTTTCGAAAGACAAAACTATCAGATGTCAAAGAGATCATATTCACAAGAACCATGTTTTCCCAGGTATGAAAATTTGTTTTATGGATATTGTTATTTGTGCAAAAAAATCGGCCATAATGCTGTGAATTACAGAGCATATATAAGAAGGAATGAAACAAGAAGTTAGAAAATAAATGAAGTTAACAACGAATTTGTAAATGCAAGGACAAACATAAGTAAGAACAATAATCTATTTTCCCCATTTTTTGATGTCACTAAATATTGCTATTGCCACAATTTTGGACACAAGTATTATGAATGTCAACTCATAAAATTCAAAACATAGTCTTAGGACAATCATAGGATAGAGGAATCCATGTTGTGGAAAAAGAAAAAGGAAGAGAAGGAAACCAATAAGTGTGGTCTAGTTCTTGATGTTCATAACCAGAACAATTAGTGATATGTGAACAATGGTTACTCCAAACATATGACTAGATACAAGAGGAAGTTTCTAACTCTAAATGGAAACAAATTTGGCAATTCCCCCTTTGATAATGATGCACTAGCGAAAATAACAGGAAAAGGTAGAGTAAGCTTGAATAATGTCAGAGGCAAGGCACATGATGTATTATTTGTGGTTGGACTGAAACATAACTTGCTGAGTGTGAGCCAAATGTGTGGCAGAGGATATGATGTAATCTTTAAGGCTCGAGAATGTGAATTAGAGTCAGCTAAAACATGAAAGATACTAGCCAATGGAATATGAATAGAAATCATTGTATATGTTTTGAAGGAATATAGTAAAGAATGTCATTCGGGGAAACAAGATGAGTGTTGGCTATGGAATAGAAGACTAGGGCATTTAAAACTCAAACCATATCATTAGACTCAACAAAAAGAGAGCTATAAGAGACCTGCCCAAAATCACAAAGCCACAAAATCGTATCTGCAATTCATGTCAAATGGAGAAACAAGTTCATTTTTCTTTCAAGATTACATATCAACTATCAACTAGCAAGCCTTTTTAGCTAGTACATATGGACCTATGTGGACCTTATAGAACAAAATCACTTGGAGGTGAGTATTACTTCATGTTAGTGATTGACTAATTTTCCAGACTAACACAGGTATCCTTCTTGAGAGATAGATAAGAAGCATTTGAGAAATTCAAGTTATTCAAAGCACTAGAAAAGAACCAAATAGGTTGTGAGTTAAAGCACATATGATTAGAGAGAGGAGGAGATTTTACATCAAATGAATTTGTAGATTTTTGTCATGAACATAGAATAAGGAGACAATATACTACTGCATACACTCCCAACAAAATGGAGTTGCCAAAAGGAAGAACTAGTTAGTACAACAAATGACTAGAGCTATGATGCAGGAAATAAACATACCACAAACCTATTGAGTTGAATCTATTCACACAACAATTCACATACTAAACAAAGTACATCTCATGCTTAATTATGACAAGACACCCTATAAGTTATGGTGTGGAAAGCCAACATCAATAAACACTTCAAAGTGTTCAACATTAAGTGTTATATTAAAAATAATGACGAGAAATTGGGAAAGTTTGATGTTAGGGTAGATGAAGGAATCTTCTTAGGGTACTCTAGAGAAGAAAAGGGCACAAGTGTTATAATAAAATACTACACATGATAGTTGACTACATTGTAAAAGTTGATGAGGATCTACCTATCAAAAGAAAGCAGTAGGATTCATCAATCCTTCTGATTAACCAATTATTGAAGAAGAGGAAGAACATGTTGAAGATGTAGATGAAGCATACACTTAAGATGAAATTGAGTCTCAAGTACAACATTCAAAGAAAATGTTTAGATATTTTGAGGAAGAAATAAGGTTATTAGAGGAATGGATGAAAAAGGATACATGTAGTGAGGACTAATAAAATTTGCAGGCTTAGCTGATTTTGAGGAGAAACTCAAAGTGCCATACAATAGTGGCATAAATGAAGAGGAAATACAACACAGTATTGTAGAGTAGTAGTGGAGAAGGCATATAAATTTCTTAAGCATTTGTTGGAAGATGTATGTCGAAGCAGAGTGGGATAAGAATTATGATAATCTTATGCAAGAGAAGATCCAACCATAAATGGGAAACCTTTGTAAACAAATGGATGAGTTGGATATTGAAATAAATGAGCTATGGGAACTTAGGAAGACAAATCCCAAAAGAAGATACGATGAAGGGAAGGAAACAATAAAAAATAACACCCAGTTGAATTTGAAATATTTTGAATTCAAAATGCATGGAAAACTACAGAACACGATGTGGGATCCAGGAGGATTGTTAAATCAAAGGCTTATGTCTAGGAGGTCATAATTTTTTCTACTTTGGGAGTTTGATGTGGGAGCATTCTCACTCCCAAAACTATCAAATATTTTTCGAGACAAAGCTTCAAAGGGGGTTTGACATGGAGAAGGAATCATAATTCCTTATTATAAATAATTTTAGTTTCTTTAATTATCATAAAAAGCACGAGAGATTTAAGGGTGATTTATGGAGTGATTCTAAGGATAGATTGAGTGTTTTTAGGACTTAGGAAAATTTGATTTATGGGCTAATTTAAGGATTGATTTATGGAGTGATTTATTGAGTGTTTTTAAAATCTAGAAAATCTGCGACGTTTCTAAATTATATCTATTGTAAGCCTATGGACAATAAAAAATAGAGTAAGTGTGAGGAAAAGAGGATGGCCAAATGAATGTGAAATCAAACTATAGAGAGGAACAAATATTTTTGAGGAGAACTGTATGTACACATTTGTGAAATGAAATATAATTTCATGTAATTATGTTCATGGATTACCTTTGTTTGAATATATAAGAATTCTAGTCTTTGTGTAAAATCTAGAATTAACAGAATTTTAGAGTCTATGTGCAATATGAGGTTAAACTAGAAGAGTTTCAATATATGTGTGGAGTCTGAAACTAATGATAGATTTGTTGATTAATTTGTCATTTTGAAAATAAATCCAGTACAAGGATTAAGACAATTTGAATGAAGTGAACTCGGTGAAGTATTTTGTACATATTGTAGTAGAATTCTGTGAAGAGGATTCAACACATGTCTAATCATGAATTCAATTTGTAGAAGATTGTCAAAGGATGCATATAGAATGACGTAGAAGACAATTAACTCTCTCTACCTTATGAGGGAGAGATTCTCGCGCCTTACAAACTTAATGCTGGTTTGGAGAAGGTGGAATTTGTAAGTTTATCCAACACGATTTTGTGGCAAGCGTGGAAAAAAAACTATGTGATGTGGTGTAATTTGAAGATGTAGGAAAAGTAGGATTTTCTTGCATTACCAAAAATTTTGGGGGAATTTCTTAGCCAAAGTGAAAATTAGCATTTTTCTCCAACTTTAATGTTTTTATTAGACTATACCAATGCTTGTGAGTTACTCATGTTGACTTGATTTTATTAGGATGGAGGAGAGGAAGTCACTCATATAAACATATTAAAATGAGTATATTGAAATTATATAAGGGGAGGGAAATAAGTATATTGATTTGACATAAATAAAGTAGAGGAGCCAAAAATTTTCAATAAAGAGAAAATTGAGTTTGTTTTGGAACTTATATATTTTTATTAGACTTAATACTCAAAAAGAATTTATATTGAATTGATTTTATTGAAATAGATATATTCATTTCATATAATGGAGGAAAATAAATACTTAAAAATATTTTATTTTTGTTATAAGAATAAACATTGGAGATTTCATTTTCTCCAAATTATTGTTATTGTACTTTAAATATTAAGTTTAATTAACTTATATTTAAGTTTAAATATTACACATTTAATGATTACAGAATTTTTGGCACGCTGCTTGGGAAGATTACAGAGAAGCTTTGATGGAAGCTCACATTAGAATTACAGATGGCCCGGACGAACTCATCTGGCACCTTGCTGACCATGGGGTTTACACTCCCAAGGATGGTTATTTACATCTTATCGATCACCGAAAGCCTGAAGCTCTTGAATCATGGTGGCAGAACTTATGGAAATTGGCTGCTTCCCCTCGATCGAAACTTTTCTTTTGGTGTATTCTCAGGAAAAAAGTTCCCACCTGCGACCAGCTCATGAAAAGAGCCATTCACGGGCCCTCCAGATGTGTCTTATGTAAGGAGGAATCGGAATCCTTAGAGCATATATTTCTGAGCTGTCGTGCTACTGTAGAGCTATGGCAACACATTAAGACACACATCAATTTCAATGGAGCCTGGGAAGGACCGAACATCGTAAATGCTTGGATTGCATGGGATAAGATACACAAGGGAACGAAGCTGATAAACCTCCCAATCATTGTAAACTGGTCATTATGGAAATCTCGGAACAAAGCCATTTTTGAGGAGAAGCCAATCCATTGGCCTCTGATTGAAACTAGTATCGTTGCTGCCCTTCAGGAATTGCCGGACCCCCCCCCCTCCATCCACTAGGCAACCTGCCCCGCATCCTCCCATTGACTCTAGCATGCCGTGGGCATATTTCGACGGAGCCGCAAATCAGCAGAGTTGTGGAGGAGGTTTCATACTTCATACTTCTGAAAACCACCATTACAAAATCAAGGCTGGCCTGGGGGTCGGCACAAATAATTATGCCGAACTTATTACTCTTCGCCATCTCCTTCACTTTGCATTGAGGCATCACTGCAATAGCATCAATATTTTTGGCGATTCACAGATTATTGTAAACTGGATAAATGGCACTACTACATGTCACACACACTCTCTCAGCACTATATTACAAGAAGCTCTCCATTTCAAAGCAGCTTTTAATCATATTACAATTTCTCATATATACAGGGAGCATAATCAGGGTGCCGATAAACTTTCCAAGGAGGCAGCGGTGATGGACAGAGGACTGTGGGAGATAACAGAGGTTACTGATCAGCAGGAACACAAATTTTATCACAGACCTTATATAGATCCAGGATACCCAACCCTGGATCCGACTATAGAACACTAGTTTTTTTGATAGCACTATACAGAGATACACTGTGATTATTGGTTTTTAATTTAAATGTACAGCTAAAATGCAGCGAACAGATAGCATACCCTGCGTGGTAGTGCAACAAACTGTTTTTTGAAGATACTACTGAACACTACAGACACTATATGTAAATATTTTTGACTCTATTAATGAAATATTCAGTGATTTTTCCAGGGGAAAAAATGATTACAGAATTTTGTTTTTTTCACATAAAAAAATGTGCCAAATATTTTATATGTATATATATAATAATTTTTTTCAGAGCTTTTTGTTTTAGTTAATTTTAACGAAAATTTGGTAGATATTTTTAGAAACTCAAGTTTAAGTTGTTCAAATTGTAGAATTTGAGTGCCTTACGGGTTTTTCATAGTATTGTATCTATTTATGTATTCAAAAACTTATTTTAAACAACAAAAAGCCACAAATTTGCTTCAAATTGTATTGTTGGAATTTCACTGAAAAAGACCCTTTTGTCTATAAGTTAGAATATATATATAATTTAATTTTAAATTTATATTCACTTTATGAAAACAAAAGAGCTAAACTTTGTATTTGGAAAGTGGAAATTTAAATTTATGTTGAAACCAATGCAAGACCCTTGGAATTGTTACGGGGAAATTCAAATTTCCATCAAGCCATCAAAATTTGTCAGAGATTAAACCTGGCTTGGGCCACACTAACCCTTAACATGACTAGAACACCAACATTTAACATAACATGAAAGGATTTATGCCCGAATTTTGAATTGGTGACATTCACATCACGAAGTGACTCAATATTACACCCCATGACAGTCTATTTTACGGCTTGTAGGCAAATTTCCATCAAAATTAATGCAAAACATATGAACAAGAAAAATTAAATGTGAAAGTAAAAAAAATTCTTAGTGATCTAAATATAAATATAAATGAGAAAAGCCTAAATTCAAATATAAAAATAAATATTAAATATTTAAATTTAATTAAATTATATTAAAAATTAAAAATTATATATTTTTAAATTATAAGATTTTATTTATTTAATATTTAACAATAAAGAAGATTCAAGATATTAAAATTTAAAAGAATAAAGTTTAATGATAAAATTTTACGTTGAATTTGTTAATTGGAAAGTGGAAATCTAAACTTGTACGAAAAGTAATCCAAATTATTATGGCAAGAAAATCTAAATCTTAAAATAAAATAAAATAAAATGTTATATTTTCATACATAGTTTTAGTTTAATTTAAATATATTATTAATTTTTAAAATAAAATGTTATATTTTCATACATAGTTTTAGTTTAATTTAAATATATTATTAATTTTTTAAGGTGTCAAATTTATATATAGTTAAAAAAACAACAATAAGATTTATTTAAAATTTATTTTTTTAAAAAAACTTGAAAATGTATAATAATTAAATAATACTAAATAAAATAATTTTATTTGAAAAAATGCAATTATAATAATTTAAAATTATAATTTTTTTAATTAAATATAATTGATTTTTTAAAATAAAATAAAAATAAAAAATATACTTAAAAACACAATTATGATAGTTTGAAATTATGATTTTAAAATTAAATACTATATGAGATAAAAAAATAAAATGAATAATATTTTTAATTTTTAAATTTATAAATAATATTTTTAAATAAAATAAAAAATATAAATATTTTATTTTAAATATAATTATAATAATGTGAAATTATAAATTTTAATTAACTAACATATTATGCCAGGAAACAAATGGTTCATAATTTTTTTTAAAATATATAATTTATAAATAGTTAATAAAATGTAGATTGCGATAAATGTAATTCTTTTGTTTTGCTGGTATTTCATCACATTAACGAATTATAGCCCTACATATAAATAATTTCCCAGATAAATAAAGAAATAAATAGACTATAATTTATTATTTTATAATAAAAACGAATTTGCAAACTCCGATATAATAAAAAATAAAAGTTTTAAATCACCACAAATTTTCACATAAATTATGTTAATCATAATGTATTACATAAGTTCTAGAAGTATAAACGGTAGAAACAAACGATCGATAAAAGAGTTTTTTAAACCTTTCCTTCTCGTGAAACGCCATCTCCCACCAACACGGCAGGGGCTAACCGCGCCTTCCCTTCGTCTGTGTGCCCCCACCAATCAAATCCTCCCGAGTAATATCGCTGCGCGTCTCACACAAGTACCTAAATAGGTGTCTGTAGATAGGCAGAAGCACAAAAGTACTTAAGCGCTCTGTAATTTGAGGTTCTGAAGTTCGTTATGAAAGGCTTTGTAATTTGAGGGTCTGAAGTTTTGTAACCTGAGGTTCTGAAAGGCTCTGTAATCGGAAAGGGAAAAATGGAGGTTCTCAAATTATTGTTTCTCTGCGTTGTGGCTGCCTCTATGCCTGCAGCAACGTCTATGAATCACCCACCGTGGAATCATCACCAATCTCTGCGTTTGCATGCCAGTGATCACGGAGAGAGCTCCAACATGCCCCTTGGTGGATTCGCTACGCTCCAACGTCACCCTGAGTCTCAACGCATGGCTGAGTCTGAATTTATATCATCATCATCAATGGACGCCCACGAGAAAAGGGACCTCCATGCTCTCTTGTCCTTCCGAAACTCCATCACAGCGGATCCATCAGGTGTGCTCTCCAACTGGACGGCACACAACTCCGACAACATTTGCTCTTGGTATGGCATTCACTGTCGGCACAAAACTTGCAGAGTCGTCCACATTGACCTCTCTTGGTATGCATTGCCCACTGCTACCCAACAGTTCGAAGGTACCCTTTCTGTGTCTCTCAGCAATCTGTCTTTACTGCACACATTAAATGTTTCTGGTCATTATTTATCCGGAAGGATTCCTCATGAGATTGGCCAAGATTGGCCACCTTAAATCGCTGCAAGTACTTGACGTCCGCTGGAATGCTCTCAATGGGTCTATTCCAGTCAAATTGGGCCTGTTGCACAAACTCCGCGTCCTCAATCTTTCTGCAAACTCTCTGGAAGGAGGAATTCCACCACAGATTGGCCATCTTAAAGCTTTGCGAGTTCTTGATCTCAGCGAGAATGGGATTGAGGGTTTTATTCCAGTTGAGTTGGGCCATCTTAAAGCGTTGCGAGTTCTTGATCTCAGCCAGAATGGGATTGAGGGTTTTATTCCAGTTTAGTTGGGCCAGCTTAAAGCGTTGAGAGTTCTTGATCTCAGCGAGAATGGGATTGGGGTTTTATTCCAGTTGAGTTGGGCCAGGTTAAATCGTTCCGAGTTTTTGATCTCAGCGTGAATCAGATTGAGGGTTTTATTCCAGTTGAGTTGGGCCAGCTTAAATCGTTGCTAGTTTTTGATCTCAGCGAGAATGGGATTGAGGGTTTTATTCGAGTGGAGTTGGGCCAGCTTAAATCGTTGCAAGCACTTAACCTCCGCTTCAATCAGATCAAGGGTTTTATTCTAGAAATGGGGCAGCGTAAAGCGTTGCGAGTACTTGACGTCAGCGACAATGTACTCAATGGTTCTATTCCCGCTGACTTGGGTCTGCTGCAAAAACTACAGCACCTGCTTTTGGAAGGCAACAAATTTTCAGGCAGTGTACCACATCAGTTAGGTAATTTGACACAACTTACACAATTATCCATTTCTGGCTTGAATATCTCTGGTTCTATTCCTCCCGGAATATTCAGGCTTCCCCTCTCCGCTCTATATCTTAGTCTTAACTTCAGAACAAGAAGCCTACCTAAAGCCATTGGGAACTTGACCACGCTGACCAACTTAGCACTTTATGAAAGTGCACTCACTCACATCCCTGTAGAAATTGCCAATTTGACCAAACTGACCTCCTTAAATCTCATTCACAATGAACTCACTTACATTCCTCAATGCATTGTCAAAAATTGCCAATTTGACCAAACTGACCTCCTTAAATCTCATTCACAATGAACTCACTTACATTCCTCAATGCATTGCCATGTTGACCAACTTGACCTTCTTAAATCTTGCTAACGTTCCTGAATCCATTCTCAATGTGACTAAGTTAAAACATTTAGATGTTTGACTAAGTTAAAACATTTAGATCTTTCTTCAAACATGCTTATTAGTAGCATTCCTATAACCCTTACCAATTTAAGGAACCTTGAAACCCTTGACCATTCAAATAACAATTTGAAAGGCACAATTCCAAGAGCCATAGGAAAGCTTCATTTGTTGGAATACTTAAGGTTACAATCAAACAAGTTAACTGGGCATATCCCATATAGTATAGGTCAATTAAAAGCTTTGTATATATTAAACCTATATAATAACAGTATCTCAGGGAGTATTCCTGAGAGTATTAATGGTTTGATTTCATTAGACACATTAGATTTATCAGAAAACAACTTGGAGGGACCAATTCCTAATGGCATTGGTAGTTGTACTTATATGACAATCTTCTCTGCTCACTCTAATAACTTTTTTAGGACATTCCTTGCATCTTTGGTCAATTGTACACAGCGTCAACTCCTCGATTTAAGGAAAAATAGATTGATGGGGGAGCTTCCTCAATACTTTACATCTTTTCAATACTTGGAAGCTTCAATCCTCGGTTATAATAATCTGCATGGTTATATTCCTCAACACATCACAAATCTTACCAAGTTGCATGTGTTGGATCTATCCAACAACAAATTCAGTGGAAGTATACCAACACATCTTGAGAGGCTATCTTGATTTGCGAATGTGTCAAATATTAACGGAGTATATTGGGAAACTATTATCGACATGAAAGGAATTGAGTATAATCTCTCATATCTGTTGCCTACAAACACTATATTTGATTTGTCTTGTAATAATCTTACAAGAGAAATCCTTACAAATATAAGAAACATGATTAGCTTACGACAACTGAATTTATCTATAAATCAATTAGAAGGACATATCCCTACATCTCTTAGTGAGATACCTTCTTTGGAGCAATTGGATTTGTCAAAAAATAAATTGAGTGGACTTACCCCTGAAGTTCTCTCTAAATTATCAATGTTGGCTTCTTTTGATGTTTCATATAACAACCTTTGTGGCCCAATTCCAACATGGACACAATTTTCCACTTTCAATATAACATCTCTTGACAAGAATGAATGCTTATGTGGGCTTCCTCTAACAACATGCAAGCAAAATGATAAGCCAAAGAGAACAATCGCTGGAGGCAACAACAATAATAGTAATGCTAAAAGGGGATTGTTGAGCTACGCCAATGAAAAAGTGTCCTTGTTAGCATTGTCATTGGGATTAGGGATCGGATTTGGTGGAGTTGTTGCTATGTTCATCATCTGGGACAAAGCAAGATGTTGGGTAATAGGCATGTCCTCCAACACACAAAAGCCATTTTATGGAGTTTACTGATTCCCAAAATAGGTCACAAGGCTTTGTCCATATAGCTCAATGTAATATTGTATGAGTTGTTTTTTCCCAAATTTTCAAATATTTGTTTTTTTGGAGTTTACAGATTCCTAAAATAAATCACAAAAGCTTGTCAATACCTCAATATATAAATGTATGTCTTATTATTATTGTAAGAGTTACTTTTTCCTAAAATTTCAAATACATTTTTTTAAACTTGTTTCATTATAAACATAACATTTAATTTTACTATTAAATTATTTTATATTTACACGGAAGGTGTTCCTATTATAGGTTTGGCTAGGTAAATCTGGCCAGTGAAATCTTTGGATTTTCCTCTCCTTCCTCTAATAAATTTTTACCACGTAGAAACACGAACAATACCTCTCGCTCTCGAAGTAGAAGGATTGCATTTGGCATTAACATTGGTGATGGCACGTCTGCAGTCGACCAACATATTTGGTTGCCTTTACAAGCGAGCCTCACTCATGTTACTGATGTCCATCCTGCATGATCCAGAGAGTGAGTAGCGCTTTGAAGCAACATCTGGTAATGTTTCACATCAGCAATGTTATAGCTAACGACATTGCACATATCAAGAAGCTTCACAATGTCTTTCAAGGCGTCGTTAACCCACTTGGAGTTGCCCATAACTCAAAAAAATCTTTGAGAATCCATCTATCATAACACATTGCAGTGAATATTCATATCAAAAAACTGTCAGCAATCCATGTAACGAATATTCATATCAAAAAAATGTCAACAATCCATGTAACGAGATCGACAAATCTATAAAGAATAGCTTTGTTTCTATTAAAATGTTATCAAATATACTTGTAATAACTAAGCATGGCTTTGATCTGTTGAATATTTATGGAAAATTCATTTCTGAAGAAGGGATTGATGTTGTCAAAGATGCATTGAGAAATGTGACAGTTGGTGTCTCATCTGGTCTGGTTTTGGGTGAGAATTGGGTGTGTTGTTATTGTCACGAGGAAGGGGAGAAATGTCAGACGATGACCACCAGTTCGAGTCCAAGGCCGTTGTAGGAGCCTCCAAAACATTCCCTCAAGAGGCCGATACCATTTGAAAGAACAGCTACATCGTGATCAAAGCCATCTTCAGTGGTAAAAAATTCTTCAGTGGAATTGACATTTCAGTGGTAAGGCCATCTTCAGTGGAATTGACATCTTCAAGGCCATTGCGATGTAGGAATTGACATCTTCAGTGGTAAAAAACTGGAAGATATTGTGCCATCTTCACACAACTGCGATGTCCCTCATGTGACTTGTAGGATGGTTTTGTTAGCCTGTTGACTGAATCTGGGCAGACCACGGAGGATCTCAAGCTGCCTACTGATGAGCAGCTGCTGGCCCAGATCAATGTTGGGTTTGACGAGGGAAAGGCTTTGGAAACTCTCTACCCCTTGATTTCTTTTCTTTTAAAATATCAAATATTTCTAGAAAATATATCTATATTCTGAATGCACATATGCTTTAGAGGCAGGTGGAGTGATATCCATCCCATTGTTTACTAAGCAGTCTGAAATAATTCTATGATTTTTTCTATGTAGCAATGTCAAAGGAGAAGCAGATTATTTCTATGAGAACAGATGAGGATGAAAAGGAAAGTAGCATTAGTGATGATTTAGAAGTTAAATTTAAAGTCCTAAAAATGCAGTAGCATGAAGATGGATAGTTTGGGAACATACATTTATTATAGTTTAGGACAATTTTCGGCTGTCATTTTAAGAAGGCTCAAGTGTTTTTTCATTTAAACTATTAAAAGTGAAGAATATCAAAGTCCAAAGTCTCAAGATTTCAATGTGATTTGCCAAGTATTGTTTTATGAAAGAATTGTGAGTGTGAAAATAAGCTTCAACAACTGAAGGTTTGGTCTTGGTGTTGCCCCTCTTGCAGAGAGAATATTAATGGGGTTCAGAAACATCTGAAAGATGTAGATCTTGCAGATTTCATTGCAGGAAGGTTTAAGGTTTAAGTTGAGGCTATTAATGTTATGTTAATATTTGCATGTGTTCTGCAAGGGAGTGAGTTAAGATCTTTGAATCTATCTGACAATGTATTAGGTGAGAAGGGTCTTCGGGTTTTTGGGTCTTTCCTAAATTCTCAAAAAGTCTTGGAAGAACCACATTTCATGAATAATAGTATGATTCTTTAGGATGCTCTTAGAGCTATTTGTGAACTTTTTTCGGTTGAAAAGATCAAGATTTTGCATTTCCATAACAATATGACTAGAGATGATGGAGGAGAGACCCTTTCCCAACTTGTTAGGAATTGCTTTGTATTGAGGATTGTAAATGCTCGTACACGAGAGTATGTACTCAAGGTTGTTATTTTTTTAGCAAGACCTCTGTAGCAGGAACAATTTGAAAAAATTGGATTGGAGGGATAATACGTTTTGTCAAAAGGTCTGGTTGTGTTCTAGTTAGAGTATTTATGAATTTATTATCATATCTCATGATAATTTATTTGGAACTCAAAGTCTTCACTTAAAAGTTTTGGCTTTACACTTATTTAATTTAATTAAGCTTATTTGGCAAAAGTGAAGGGTGATTTACTAACATCTCATATTTTATGCTAAGAATCTATATCTACACGCAATATTACTTTTTGTTATTTGAGTTTATGTGCTCTTCTACATTAACGTTATTTACTTTAATTAAGCTTATTTGGCAAAAGTGAAGGGTGATTTACTAACATCAAATATTTTATGCTAAGAATCTATATCTACATGCAATATTACTTTTTGTTATTTGAGTTGATGTGCTCTTCTACATCAACCCGATATTCTTGATTTGAGAATGATGAAGCTCGGTTAAAATAATAAGTTCATTGAATTCTCAAACGAGTTTGCAGAAGATATAGCATTTCTGAAAAAAAAAAAGGAAGAAGAAGAAGAAGAAGAAGAAGAAGAAGAATCTATATCTACATGCAATATTATTTTTTGTTATTTGAGTTGATGTGCTCTTCTACATCAACCCGATATTCTTGATTTGAGAATGATGAAGCTCAGTTAAAATAATAAGTTCATTGAATTCTCAAACGACTTTGCAAAAGATATAGCATTTCTGGAAAAAAAAAAAAAAAAAAAAAGAAGAAGAAGAAGAAGAAGAAGAAGAAGAAGAAGAAGAAAGAAAGAAGAAGAAGCATATCTTTATTTGTTCATTTAGAAAAGTTCCCTATGTCCACGATAAAGCACCCCAATTTTAAATTCCTTTGATACAAAATTATGTCATTTGCAGAAGAATGAGTTTGGGTCAGAAAGACTACATAATTTTGAAAATGTAGATGTGGTTATAAGAGACACTTAGCATAACATCTGAAATGACAGTGCATGACCATCATTCATCTGCAGTGAGGATGGATAGGTGCAACTTTTCAGTGCATTGCAGTGGTGAAATATTAATTTTATTTTAATTAATATTCACTAATTTATTTATTATAGTGGGAATATTTATTTTATTTTAATTAATATTCACTAATTTATTATTTGGTGAAATATATGTTTTATTTTAATTAATATATAGTAATTCACTATAGGGTGTGAAATATCACCAAATATTTGTTTATTTGAATTAAAATTCACTATTTTTTTGTGATTTTGTTTTCCAATATGATCTTTTCAAATCTTTTATTCCTTCCTTATACCTTTGCAACTTTAGAAACTATTGGTAATTTTATAAATATGAAACATTCTAGAATATATATATATAATTTTTTTTATAAATATTAAAAATTCTATAATTTTTTTTTTTATAAATATTAAAAATTCTAAAAACTTAAAATATTTTATAGGTTTTATAATATTTATTTTTTCATTATTATTTAAATAACAATGAAGTACATTCCACAGCAAGATATAAAACCTTTATTCATGACATTTATCTATATCGTATTTCATAATAAAAACACCAAAATATAAATGGAAAATTTTAAGTTATCAAATATTATTATTATTTTTTTTATTTATTGATTTAAATTTTTATAATCCATCATAAAATTTGTTTTAAATAATTATAAATATTAATAAAATATATTTAAATATAAAGAGAGATTTTATATAATAATAAATATAAATATAAATATTGTTAAAAAAATATACATTATTATAAATTAAGGGGGATATTTTTATATATTTAATTAGAAATTAGATAATATTTAAGAATGATTTTTATTAATATATAATTAAAAATGACGAGTTTTGGGTGGAGAGTTAAAGGGTGGAATTAACATTCTATATTTTAAAATGCATATTTTCATCTTTACCCTATTAAATGGGTTGACAATAATACATGAAATTGTACGTTTTGAAATACATGTTTTTATTCCCCACCTTAATGATATATAATCAAATCTGGTGAGAATGGGGATGTGTGGTGATATTGTGCATCTGAAACCATTCATATTAAAATGCATAGTTCCATTACCTCATCCACCATAATACATAATTACATAGGATGAACATGGGGTGGGGATGAAACGTTGTATTTTAAAATGCATAGTTTTAGCCCCCACCTAAGGTGAAACTATAGGTGGAGATAGTGCGGGAAATTATACATTTGAAACTATGGGTGGTGTGGAGGGTGAAATTGTATATTTTATTGTGTATGGGGTGAAGGGAAAAATTATGCATTTCACAGTGGTGGGGGTTGGGGATAAAATTGTGCATTTGTTTCACCACTAAAAAGCACAACTTTACCCCCCACCCATAGTGAATAAAAATGCACAATTTCATCTCCCACCCCTACCCATAAATAAATACACAATTTCACCACTTAGAGTCTATCTTGAATCAAATACATAGTTTTTTTGCACACCATCATCCATGACAATGCATAGGTTTGCATTGTCATCTATGAGTTTCACTCTCAATTCCCAATTACAACTATGAGTGGCAATGTGAGTTGAAACTATGCATTTTATTCGATGTGGGTGGAAGTGGATGTGACACTATGGGTGCAAAATTTATAAATGATGGGAATTATATAATTTTTTGTTCGAAACATTATCATTTAATGTTTTAGTTGATTTATTAATTTGAATGTAATAAGTAATTTATTACCACTATGTTCAAAGCATGGCAAAGTAAAGTTATACTCTAAATTAAGATATGAAGTTTAAGTCAATATGTAGATAATAAATTTATATTATTTTTAAGGTGATATATTTATTTTGAATTAGTTTAAGTCAACAAGATGATCTCAATCCTTAAGCATTAACCAAATCAATTGGTTCCATTTTTCTAACATGTTTTCATTAATCTAGAATGTTTTGCAAGCCATTAGTTTTATTACCTTGGGGTCAACTGCACCAAGTCTACATTACCTGCTTTATATTGGATACCATCTTTGAATTAGGGGGAAGCACTCAAAATGAGAATCAATAACAACATTGAAAACACCCTTGAAGGGCCCTCAAGTGTAAAAACAAACATGGAAACCTAGGTTAAATTTTAATCCCTAAACTTAGTAACATGGTTAGATTAATTAATTAGACAAGTCAACAAAGTCCTTCCCTTGAAGGGTAATAAGCATATAGTTTTGTGTGTGTATAAATTGTATTGTGTACATTAAATCAATAATTAATTGCCTTGCATTGTTTAATTAAATTACTATCATAACCTTGAAATTTTAGTGCATAAATGAACTAGAAATGCATGAAATATCATGATAAATATAAATTAATTAAAATAAATTCTATTTTCTTTTTAAGAAAATAAGATGGAAAATACATAGCTATACTTTGAATATAAAATAAGATGCAAAAATAAATTCTATGTGTAGAAGCAAACCAAAGTTTAAAATGAATCATTAAATTTATGAATATATTCATAAACCCCATGAACTATAAGTATATGGAAATTAATCATAATTAGTAAATAAGTCTTGAATATGTACAATAATTGAACATGCAAAAAAAATACTGAAACATGCTTGTAAACTAATAAAATTGGATGAGAAAGAAAAATAATATTCATAGAGAAAGGCAACTTCAGATATGCTCCAAGAAGGATTTATTCATTGATAAACATTTATGTACAACCAAAGTTAACCCAAATCATTTATAAATTACCCTAGCTTCATATAAGCATGATGTTTTGAAGATCATATGTTGCTCAAAACAATTTAAATTTAGGTTGTATGAAATGCTAGATATGCAAAGCCTTTACTGGCTCCACACTTAGATGTCTAAAGGGTATCTATGATTATCGAAGTGGTAGTCATTGAGACATTCCAAATAAATACATATATGAAGAAAATACAAAAAAAATTAAATGTCGAGGGAAGCACTTTTGCTTCCACCCTAATGTTGGACCTTAGATTGTAGCTTGCCTACAATTGCCAACAAGACTAAGATAATGAGCTTAGAGATAACATAGATTTAACCCTAATATTGGAACTTTGATTGTAGCTTTCTTATAATTGCTAACAAAAATGCACTAATAATGAACATAGAGATAACATAGTAGAAAAATCAAAACTATATCAACTCTCTCTTTTCTCCTCCTATTGCTCATATTCCTCTCCTTTGTCTTTAAAAATGGTGGGCAGGTAGTTGAACAAATGTAAATATGACCTCTTGTATTTATGCTAGAAATTACTTTTTTGGACATTTTTATTTCAAATTTGCAAGTCGAAATAATTTTGAAGATCATATAGACTAAAACAACTAAGGTCCTAGGTCAACTAAGATCTTCCACTAAATTAATGTGCACATGAAAATAGAATTGTTGATGCATAGATTCCTATAACGTGAATTTACAAAAAAATTGACCTCTCAATAGTGAGGTACTTTAACGACAAGAACTTGATCAATTGAGCTAACCCTCGGGGCTATTGTACTACTCCTACTATCTATATCACCTACCATATTTGAGTCAATATATCCTTGGAGAACAATGTTTGAACCTTTGAAGCATAGTTCCTGAGTACTAGTACCTATCAAATACCTAAGAATCGACTTTACTACATTCCATTCTTTTATCTAGATTTTTTATATACTACTCACAATTCCCACTACATGTGCAATATCTGGAGCCAAACATTGATGAGAAAGTAACCTTGAATGTATAGTCTATCTCCTCCTATGTCTTGGGACACACCTCCTTAGTCAATTTGAAATGGATATCCAATGGTGTACTAACTAGTTTTGCATCTTACGTTTTAAATATTTCCAACATTTTCTTTATGTACTCACTCTAAGATAATGTTAACCTATGACTTTTTTTTATCTCTTGTTATTATGATACCAAGGATTTTCTCAGTAGCACCTTAATCCTTCATTGCAAATAAATTAACTAATTTTATTTTTAGTACATTTATATCTTGCATGTTTGAATATGCAACACACATGTCATCTACATATAGTAACAAGAAAATATATCTGCCATTATCTAGTCTCTTAAAATAAGCACAATGGTCAATTTGACATCTACTATAACCTTGTTCTACCATTTTTGAGGCCTAAATGGGTCTCAAAACAAAAATGTACAACCAAAATCAACTTTATAATAATAAATAGGATTCAATATGATGATTTCAACCATGAGGGATGATTCACTATTTTTGTAGTAAAAAAGTAAAAAGATTAAAAAATAAAAAATAAAAAAACTACCTTTTCAACTTATCTCCCACGATTTTACTCAACTTTTGAGTGGGAGAACTCGTTGGATGTAAAATTTAATTCCTCATCTAAGGAGTACACCTATTGCATACTTTAGATGGACCTTGCTACATGGACCTATTGCATGGTTGTATTCCTCAACACATCACAAATCTTACCAAGCTACATGCGTTTTATTTATCAAACAACAAATTCATTGAAAGTATACCAACACATCTCGAGTGGCTCTCTAGATTTGAAAATGTGTCAAATAATAATGAACTAGACTTGGAAATTATTATTGACATGAAAGGAATTAAGTACAATATGTCATATCTATTGACTACAAACACTATATTAGATTTGTCTTGTAATAATCTTACAAGAGAAATCTCTATAAGCATAGGAAGCATGAGTATCTTATGACTATTGAATTTATCTAGAAACCAATTGGAAGGACAAATCCCTACATCTCTTAGTGAGATACCTTATTTGGAGCAATTGGACTTGTCAAAAACTAATTTGAGTGGACTTATTCCTGAAGTTCTCTCTAAGTTATCAATGTTGGCTTCTTTGAATGTTTCATATAACAACCTTTGTGCCCCAATTCCGATAGGGACACAATTTTCCTCTTTCAATGTAACATCTTTTGACAAGAATGAATGCTTATGTGGGCTTCCTCTACCAACATGCAAACAAAATGATAAGCCAAAGAGAACAACTGCTGGATACAATAACAATAGTAGTGATGTTAAAAGGGGATTCTTGAGCTATGCCAATGAAAAAGTGTCCTTGTTAGCATTTTCATTGGGATCAGGGATTGGATTTGGTGGACTTCTTGTTATGTTCATCATTTGGGACAAAGCAAGATTTCGGGTAATGGGCATGTCCTCCAACACAAGAAAGTCATTTTATGGAGTTTACTGATTCCCAAAATAGGTCACAAGGTTTTATCCATATAGCTCAATGTATTATTGTATGTCTTATTATTTTTTTAAGGTTTCCTTTTCATAAAGACGTGAATACTTTTTAAAACATTTTTCATTATCAACATGACTACACATTTTTGTAATTATTTTGTATTTTTTTATAAAATGTGAAACCTTTTAAATTTTTATTTTTTATTTTTTGTGTTTTCTATTTATTTTATTTTTTATTTTTTATATATAAAACATTAAAAATTAAAATCGAGAAAACACACTAAGAGTGAGAATATTAATGTTTTATAATATATTTAATTAAAACTAACCAAACATGTATGTGCATTTTATTTATTTATTATAGTCCACATTGTTTTTTTATTTAAAAAACATTTCATTTTTATTTTGAAAGAGACACATGTCAACTCCATGTTGAGCACACACAAAATCACACATTGCCTTCATACTTGGCTATAGAATGTGTGTCTTATAATAATAAAAAATGCAAATACATGTTTCGTTAGTTTTAATTAAATATATTATAAAACATCAATATTCTCACTCTTTGTGTGTTTGCTCGATTCATTGTTTGTTGATATTACAACCCAGTATGAAGAGATAAAGCTGCCATAAAAATACTTTATTCTTACTCTTAGCCATAAGTAATCAAGGAAAATAATTTCATTGTTGATATTACAACCAAGTATGGAAGAGACAAAGGCGTGATAAAAATATTTCACTCTCTCTCAACCATAATAATCAGGCCGCATAATTTTAGGAATAGTCTTTAAGTGTCACTTTTGAGAGTTCTGAATGATTTATGGGGCAAAAACATTTATGATCAAATCTTGATTTGTGTTGTTTAAATCAGTTTTTTGACTGCATATACAGATTCAACACCCTCGCACTTCAATTGTAAAGATTTCACAGGTCAAACATGTGATTTCAATGAATCCTTGTCGAATTCTAGACAAATTAGATTGGAAAATAAACCAGAAAACTTTTCAAAAAATAGCACTTAAAACTAATCGCATAATTTTATAGAGAGAGATAAACTAAATATCAACTTATTTGATATTTAACATTTCACTAACTTATTTGAACATCAACTTCTTATACGTATATATGGAGAAATAATAATAATAATAATAATGTTGATCATAATAAAATGTTTAAATGTTCAAAGAAAAAGAGTAATTGAAAGTAAAAAAAATAAATCAATTTGTGTGATTTATTTAATTCTTAACATGATGTAATATATGACATTTAAAAAATATTATTAATTAAAAAAAATCAATATAAGTCATAAATAAAATATCTTATTATGTAGAGTTAAGTAATATTGAAGAGTATTTAAAAAAATATTACTAAAAAAGAAAAAAATCATTTTAATGTGAACAATGCAATTAATAAATAAAATATTTCAATGTCACCTATGCATATATTATATATGGTTCAAATAGAACTATGTGTATATTACATAAAGCAATTAAAAAAAAATTATAATTAAAACATTTCAAGCAGTCTCACCATTTTATATTCTAACCTTTTTTCAATTATATTTTATAGGGCAATTTTCTTTAAAATATAGCATAGGTTTGATGGAATTGTTGATATATGCTATGTAGTGTACCTAATCTAGGTGTCCATTTTTTTTTTTCAAAGCTTTGTCCATTTATGCATTCAAAAATAAGTCTCCAAAAGGATAGAATCTTCCGAGTGCAAACTTTTTTCCCAAGTTTTACACCCTAAAATGGGTTTGCACCTCAAAAGATATTTGATCCCTCTTGGAGCTTGCTAGATCCATGGTTAAGATGGATATATATAGATTTAAATAATAATGAAATACATATTCCATTGCACGCCAAAAAAATAAAAAGTCTATAAAACCATTATTCATGACATTGGTGCATATCCTGCTTTAGAATAGCAATACAAAAAAATAAATTTTAAATTATTAAATATCATTTTTTCCAATTTTTTTTGTAATTTATTGATATAACTTTTATAATTTATTAATTCTAATCAATAATAAAATTTGCTATAAATAATTAGAAATATTAATTAAAAATGTTCAAATCATATTTAAATAATTTAAATAAAGAATTTATATAAGAATAAATTTAAGGGTTTCTCAGGAGGAGTAGAGGAGATGATGACATGGTGTTATCTTA
The DNA here is from genome assembly GCA_031772625.1 of Pinus tabuliformis. NCBI lineage: Eukaryota > Viridiplantae > Streptophyta > Pinopsida > Pinales > Pinaceae > Pinus > Pinus tabuliformis. Next base: position 900,025,651 of record CM062808.1, read on the forward strand.
AAGCACTTTTTGGTGTAAAGGTCACCACTTCGAAACTATGTGGGAAAAAATACAACCATGCTAAGGATTGGTGTGGACCAAGCTATTTGTGAACCCCAGGTGATTTTGGTAACTTAGATGCCCCTGGGTTGTGGCTACTCAAGCCACAAATTAAGCATGTCAATCATCTCAAGACTCACATGACCTACAAACAAAAAAAGGAATAAATTTAAGTATAATTAATGTTAAAAAATTGTATACATTTAAATGTATTATTATAATTTTTGTAATTACCAGCCTATATCCATCTTAACCCTGGATCTATCAAGCGCCGAGAGGGATCAAATCTCTCGAGGTGCAAACATATTTTTTGAGTGCAAAACTTGAGGAAAGGTTTGCACCTTGAGATATTTGATCCCTCGTGGCGCTTGATATATCTGGGGTTAATATGGACCTAGGTTGGTTATATAATACTATATAGTATCTATATTTGTATTTATGTGTCTCTTTTTGATTCCCTCTCTCTATCTCACTCACCAAACATACACACTTTCTCTCCATATCTATATATCTCTCTCTACCTCCCTCTTCCTCTACCTCTCTCTCTTCTCTCTTGTTCTCTCCCTCTCTTCCCTCTTGCTCTCCTCTCTCCCTCACTATCTCTTCATATCTCCCTTATCACTCCGTCTTTCTCTCCACCTTTCTCCCTCTATGTATTTCTCCTTCCCTCTCTCTCTCCCCCTCCAACTCCAACTCTCTCTTTCTCCTCTATCTTGAGTCCTATCTCCCTTCCTTCCTCTCTCTCCCTTTCTCTCCCACCTCCCTCTATATTTCTCCCGCCCATCACTCTCGCTCTCTCTCTTCCCTCCAACTCTATAACTATATCACTACCTCTTTCCTTCTCTCTCGCCCCTCCATTTCTATGTATCCCCCTCTCTCTCTTCCCCTTATCTCCCTATCTCTCTTCTCTAATCTTCTTTGTCATCCCTCCTCTCCTCTCTCCATCTCTCCCTTGTCACTCTCTCTCATCCCCTCCAACTCCATCTCTCTCTCTCTCTCTCTCTCTCTCTCTCTTCCTCTCTCTCCCTCTCTACCACCTCCCCCTCTCCCCCCATGACTCTCTCTCTTTCCTCGCCCACCAGCTCAGTCATTATCTCCCTCCCTCACCCCCGCCCCCACTCTCTCTCTCTTAAATTTTATCCCATTGTATTGTATTTAAGAAAGTATCTAAAATAAAAAAATTCAGCTGGTTATAAACTATTAAACCTATATTTTGGATCAATCATGCCAAAGAAAATACAATAATGGGAAGCATGCACTATTTTCCTCTATTATTGTTAGTCACTTTGTCTGCTCCCATCTCTTGGATCCTTAGTTAAGATGGATTTATGTTGATTCTTAATAATATTATTTATATTATATAAATTTCACATCTTTATATATAAAAGTATTCTCTTTTTTAATTTTATTAAAACCTTGCTTTAATTTATATGGGAATATTTTTAGTAGTTGTGAGGATAGAGGGTTTAGATATATCTCAAAAGTAATTATAACATTTTACCTCTTAGATTTAATTATAAAATATTTTGATTGTGAAATAAGTTATGTTTTTTGGGCATTTGCTGTTGATAAGTCATGGTATTCTCACAGAGCCTATTTACAAGTCAATAATATCCATGGTAAAGTGGGGGTGAATATCCATGGTTAAGAATCTTGTCATATTGTTATAAAATATTTTGATTGTGAAATAAGTTATAATTTTTGGGCATGTGGTATTGATAAGCCATTGTATTGTAACAAAATTTATTCACAAGTTCATAATATCAATGACAAAGTGGGGGTGACTATCCATGGTTAAGAATCTTGTCGTATTATTATAAAATATTTTGATTGTGAAATAAGTTATGTTTTTTTAGCATGTGGTATTAATAAGCCATGGTAATGGCCCATGGTATTATAACAAAGCCTATTTACAAGTTAATCCATGGTAAAATAGGGTTGGATATCCATGGTTAAGAATCTTGTCATATTGTTATAAAATATTTTGATTGTGAAATAAGTTTTTTTTTTGGGCATGTGGTAAAAATAAGCCATGGTATTGGCCCATGGTACTGTAACAAAGCTTATTTACAAGTTAATAATATCCACAATAAAGTGGGAGTGAATGTCCATGGTTAAGAATCTTGTCATGTTGTTATAAAATATTTTGATTGTGAAATAAGTTATGGTTTTTGGGAATGTGGTATGATAAGCCATGGTATTGTCCCATGGTATTGAAGAAAACATATTCACAAGTTAATAACAAAATCAAAATATACAGTCTCTGGACCCGGGTGGCTTATTCCAAATACATTAAGCCTCTGTCCATATTAGATTGGATTTGTACTAGACATGGACACAATAATCATTTCTCCAACATCTGGAAAGCTGTCATTGACTCAATTCCCCTGCTTCGAGATGGCATCACTTGGCGGATAAAAGAAGGGAATGCAGTTCGTATTGGAGTGGACCCATGGGTTGGATGCGGGAATACCCACAGATTGCCAGCTGATCTCATCCACTATCTCCATGACAGAGGCATCACACATATCAAACACATTGGTGACCAAGCTAATTCCTCTTTCCTCCAGCAGGCTTGGTTAACAGCCAGAGCTCTAAACCTGCCTAACCAATGGACTGATGATTGGAAGGAATATACTTCTGCTCTCACACAAGCACAAATCAGACTTACGGAAGGACCAGATGAGATTATCTGGGCACATGCAAAACATGGAGTATACTCACCCAAGTTGGGATACCTCAAACTTATGGAGCCACATAAACCACCTGACATCCATCCCACCTGGAAGTCGATATGGAAATTCAAGGCCGCGCCCAGGACGAGACTTCTGATGTGGAATATTATCTTTGATAAAATTCCCACAGGTTCTAATCTCATGAAGCGATCCTTCTATGGACCCTTTCGCTGTCATCTATGTCTTAATGCTGATGAGAGCACAGAGCACCTGTTCCTATCCTGCAGCTCGACCATTAACTTCTGGCAGTCAATATCATCTCATATCCCGCATTTGAAGCAATGGCATGGGAACACCCTACAGGAGGCTTGGTCCAACTGGTGCTTAGAGCATACAGGCAAGGCCAAGAACCTACCTCTGCTGATTTGTTGGGCTATATGGATCGCCCGTAACCAATCTATCTTCCAACTGAAAATGCCACACTGGCCATCGATTATTCTTCATACTGTGGCTGATTATAATTTGTTACCTGATGAGGACCTCTCCAACCCACCGAGAACTCTCACACCTATCCCCATTGATTATACAAAGCCCTGGGCTTTTTTTGATGGCTCTGCCCAAGATGATGGTTGCGGGGGGGGAGCCATACTACACATAAACGACAGACACTGCTACAAGATTCAAATTAACTTAGGCAGAGGCACAAACAACTTCGCAGAACTCATCACAGCCAAGCATATCATTCATTTTGCTATCCTCAAACAATGCAGACATTTACAGATTTTTGGTGACTCCAAAGTTGTTTGCAATTGGCTCAATAATGCATCTCATTGTCATGCTTTTGCTTTGAGACATATTCTTGACGAAGCAAAGAGATTGATCACTTCCTTTGAATCTTTTGTCTGTCATCATATCTACAGGGAACAAAACACCACTGCAGATCAGCTCTCCAAAGAGGCAGCGCACAGAATAGGGGAGGAATGGTGGATCCAAGAGGAAGTCGATGGCACTTTTTATCAGTACTATCATCGCCCTTTTGACGAACAATTGGAATGATGGGCTATAAGCCTATATTCACATGCAGTTTTTTGCTTTTTTCAGTATGTAGATACAGCTGAACAGTACATCTTTTTGTTTTATTACAGCAGTATATATTGCTCTCTGCGAAGAGCCAGCATAAATTTTGAACATAGCTCTGACTTATTTGCATGCTCCCTGCATGGAGACTTTTTGTATATAGCAGCTATAAAATGAACTCGACAGGCTTAAGCCTGCATTTGAATATGCTTCGGCATCTGCAAAATGTAATTTTATTAACCTTAATGAAAATTACAACTTTTTCCCAGGGGAAAAAAACAAAATCAAAATATAAAAATTTGAATTTTATTATTTTTAGTACTTTAACTTTTTATTATTAATTGATCCAAGATTTAAATGTTTACACTTATATTACTTTTAACTTTTTATTTATTAATTTTTAACTTTATATTTATTACTTTAACTTTTTTTTTTTAATTAATTCAGCCAACATTTAAATGTTTACGCTCATCCTCATATCACTTTAAACTTTATATTATTTTTTAATTGAGTCTTGCATACTTACATTACACCTACATATCTACCCTAAGGTTTTAGAGAGTGCACAAAGAGAGAATTTTTTATGTATTTAATTAGGAATTAGATAATGTTTAAGAATGAATTTTATGAATATGTAATTAAAGAGAATGATTTTTGTGGGGGTGGGGGAGTTAAAATGAATTTTTTCATGCCTCCACCTTATTAGATGGGTTGGCAATGACACATGAAAATGTGCATTTTGAAATACATGTTTTTATTCCCAACCTTCATGATATATAATAAAATAAGGTGAGCATAATGATGTGCAGTGATATTGTGCATTTGAACCAGGAATATTAAATGCATAGTTTCATTCCCCCATCCACCATAACATATAATTAAATAGGATGAAAATGGGTTGGGGGTGAAATTTTGTGTTCTAAAATGCATAGTTTTAGACCCCACCCAAGGTGAAACTAAGGGCGGAGATAGTGAGAAAAATTGTGCATTTTGAACTATTTATTGTCTAAGGAAAATTTATGTATTTCATATTGGGTGGGGAGTAAAATTATGCATTTGTTTTGTCCCTAAGAAGCACAACTTTATCCCCCAACCCCACCCAGGTGAATAAAAATGCACAATTTCACCTCCCACCTCTACCCATAAAAAATTAAACAATTTCACCACTCATCTCCACCCACAATCACATGCATAGTTTTTCCACCCACCATCACCCATGAAAATGCATATATTTAGCCCCTAACCTAATCCATAATAAAATGCAAAGTTTCACCAGCAACACCCAACCATAATTTTGGTTGGTGATGATGTGACTTGAAACTCTGTGTTTTGTTATGTTGGGGTGTTTTGTTAGATTGGGGTGGAGGATGAGATAATGCACTTTAAAATGCATAGTGTCACCCCCCCAACTCGAGATGAAATAGCAGGTGTGGGTGGAAGTGACACTATGGGTGTACAATTTATAAATGATAAGAATTTTATAAGTTTTTGTTTGAAACTTTACTATTCAGTGAATGATGTTTTAATTGATATATATATATATATATATATATATATATATATATATATATATATATATATATAATAATAATAATAATAATAATAATAATAATAGATAATAATTAAAGTTATGAAGTAATTCAAAGTGTAGATAATAATTTTTTATTATTTTTATGTGATGTATTCATTTTGAATTAGTTTAAGTTAATAAAATGAGCTCATTCGCATTAACCATATTGATTGGTTTCATTTTTCTAATATGTTTTTAATTAATCTAGAATGTTTGACAAGCCATTAGTTCGATTACTTTGGGGTCCAGTGCACCAAGTCTATGTTACCTACCTTACATTAGGTACCATCTTTGGATCAAGTGGAAGTGCTCAAAATGAGAATCAATAATAGTATTCAAAACACCCTTCAAGGGCCTTGATGCATAAAATAGACATGGAAACCTAGGCTATGTTTTAATTCCTAAACTTAGTAACTACATGGTTAGATTAATTAATCAAGCAAGCCAACAAAGACTTTCCCTTGAAGGGTACTAATCATATAGTTATGTGTGTGCATAAATTTTATTGTGTACATTAAATCAATAACTAATTGCTTTGGATTGTTTAATTAAATTACTATCCTAACCTTAAAAGGCGTGTGAATTAAATTTTAGTGTGGAAATGAACTAGCAAATGCACAAAATATTATGAAAAATATCAATTAATTAAAATAAATTCTAATATTGTTTTTAAAATGAGATGGAGAACACATAACTAGACTTTAAATAGAATATAAAATGAAAAAAACAATTCTATGTGTAGAAGTAAACCAAAGTTTTAAATGAAGCATTAAATTTCTGAATATATTCATAAACCCAATGAACTATAAGTGTATGGCAACTAACCATAAATAGTAAATAATTCATGAATATGTACAATATTTGAGTATGTAAAAAGAAGACTAAAACATGCTTGTAAACTAATACAAATGGATGAGAAAGACAAATAATATTCATAGAGAAACACATGTATAGGTATGCTCCAAAAAGGATTTATTCATTGATAAACATCTATGTACAACCAATGGTAATATAAATAATATGTACAATATTTGAGTATGTAAAAAGAAGACTAAAACATGCTTGTAAACTAATACAAATGGATGAGAAAGACAAATAATATTCATAGAGAAACACATGTATAGGTATGCTCCAAAAAGGATTTATTCATTGATAAACATCTATGTACAACCAATGGTAATATAAATGGTTTATCAATTACACTAGTTTCTTATAAACATGATGTTTCGAAGACCATATGTTGTTCGTAATAATTTAAATTTAGTTAGTATGAAGCATTAGATATGCAATGACTTCGCTAGCTCCATATTTAGATGTCTAAAATGTTTTTTCTATTATCGAAGTGATAATCATTGAGACATTCCAAATAAGTAAATAAATGAAGAAAATGAACAAAAAATAAATGTAGAGGAAAGCACCTTTGCTTCCAACATAATGTTGGACCTTAGATTGTAGCTTTCCTACAATTGCTAACAACAATGCACTAGTGAACTAAGATAATCAGGTTACATATAGCATAGATTTCACCCTAACATTGGACCTTAAATTGTAGCTTGCCTAGAATTGTTAACACCAATGCACTAGTGGACTAAGATAATGAACTTAGAGATAACATGGTAGAAAAATGAAACTATACTGACCCTTTCTTTTCTCCTCCTTTTGCTCAAGTTCCCTTCTTATATTTTTATAAATAGTAGATGGGTAGTAGAAAAAATGTAATTATGATCTCTTGAATTTACACTAGAAATTAAGTTTTTGGACATTTTTATTTCAATTTGCATGTATCAAGAATTTTGAAAATCATATAAGCTAAGACAACTAAGGTCCTAGGTCAACTAACAGTTTCAACTCAATGAATGTACATGTGAAAATATATTTGATGATGCATAAATTCTTATAATGTCAATATAAATACAATTTCAAAATGATAAGCTCATACGTTATTCATTTCATGCTTTTATATATATATATATATATATATATATATATGTATATATATATATATATATATATATATATATATATATATATATATATATATATATATATATATATATATATATGTATATATATGTATATATATATGTATATATATATATATATATATATATATATATATATATATGTAGATATATATGTATATATATATATACATATATATACATATATATACATATATATATACATATATATACATATATATATACATATATATACATATATATATACATATATATATATATATATATACATATATATATATATATATACATATATATATATATACATATATATATATATATATATATATACATATATATATATATATACATATATATATATATATATATATATATATATATACATATATATATATATATATATATATATATACATATACATATATATATATATATATATATATATATAAACAACACTATTGTTGATGTATCAAACAAACTATCATGCATTATTTACAAATTCAAATTCATGATGAGGATTCTCACAATGAAGGTCTTTAAAAGGAGTGTTTTAAACATAAATTGCATCCCCATTATCAATTGGGATTTAAGTCCACTCTTAGAATTCATCTAAGTATTTTATGGTAAATTATTTATCAACAATTAGTAAGGCCAAAATACCTTATCAATCACTCACAAAAAAAAAAATTAACATCAACATGAAAGTATCTAAATAGAGCAAACCATAACTAGATCATTACCTCTTCCTTTAGCGAAGCATGTATACCATGCCCAAGACCAAGTGGAAAGAAGAGTTGTCTATGATGAGGAGTGTGTATAAAAAAGTATGAGAAAAATAACAAGGTGATAGTATGAGAGAGGAACTTGGTAGCAAGAAGTTTTTGACATGGAATTCAATCTTCCTTCAGCCACCATTCAAGATTACTTATTTGATCACTTAATCCATCATACTAAAAAACCATATCAACCATAACTAAGAAACCTGTCATACTTGAATTTATATTTTAAACCAATATAAAATTCTTCATAATCAAATATCAACCAGAGTGACAAAAAATAAAGCACTCAATACAATAATTATGTTGAAGTTTTTCATATGGAAAAGTAGCTCAATATTAACTTGTCTTTAATACACGAGCTTAGAATTAACATATGAGCCATAAATACATTAACATGTTTAAACTTGAACAGATATAAGTCATTTTATAATGTTTAGGCGTTACAACTCTTTTTGTACCCATAACACAGGTAGAAATGCATACAATTTGCAAAAAATAGTGCGATTGAGGGTAACTTTACAATGTTAATAATAGAGGGAAAGCTTACATAATTGTGAAATATTTCATTGGATGGAAGTGTTAGGAATAAGATCATGGAGCAATAAAATCAAGATGAATACAAAATAAAACATAGAATGACACAATACAAAGGAGATACGAATATACATGGTTCACTTGATTTAGGATATGTCCAAAGAGAAATTACTAGTACTTCCTTTTATTTCATCCCAAAAAATGAATGGACGCAACCTATATCAATTCCACTATAACATTCTCTTCAAACTCTATAGTTTCTGATGTCACAATTATAAATCTCTCTCAATAATACACAACTGCAATACAATGCTCTCATAAAAAGAGGGTTTCCTTCTAGGGTAATAGCCCCTAACATAACTTCTACCATAATATCCACAACTTAATGATGAATGGTCTACATTGACTATGAAATTATAATATTTTAGAAGGATTTTTTTTCTAAATATTTCTCTCCATGGGTTCTAAACTATTTTCATCGCTTGACGTGGACCGTTTGGTGACAATAGCAGGGCATAAGGTCCCAAATAACCCCACATTAGAATTGATATCCAAACATGGCTAACAACTCCATAAACAACAATCTCCCATGTGGAGACTAATTACAACAACTCCACCACTACTGCACCCACTAGATTATGCTTCAACTTTGGACCTAGCAAGTTTCACATCCTCAACATTATACTTGAATACTAACTAAAACTAAGCAGGAGCATAATCTCACCTTGGTTATTGTCTTCATTAACATTTTTTAGGATTTTTGCTATTTTATATCTTTTCCAACTTCAATTGTCCATCTTCCAAAATTGATCGTATAAAATAATACTCAAGCTATATATATTTAATATCAAAATGGATGGTTGAGTTCTTTGAAAGATAAATGTCACTCTATTATCGTTATATAACCTATTATTGACCCACTTCTTTCCCCATTCCTTCAAACCAAACCATCTCTTTGTTATTGGCCCAAATGTCACACTCAGGGGGGTAGTGAAACAATGTGAGGTGAATTTTACAATTGCACAACCTTTCTTAATAATAAATTCATATATTAATGAACCATATAAATTATATCATTGATTATAACAATGCATTATGATATAAGCAACATACAATAAGCCATCAATAGATCAAGAAACCATCACATCACAAAGCGACACACGTGTTTTTACACAGAAACCCATACGAGAGAAAACCACCAATCTTATTCTTCTTCTTTATCTTCAATTCATTTACATCAATTTATAGGATCCAACCTACTAGAGGTGACTACTCCCAAGATAATTAGGTTACCACTTATGGTAGGCTACAAAGTGATTGAGGAACCAAGCTTGAAGATGTAAGTAATTACTCAATGTAGGCTACAACCTAATTGAGGCTCCAACCTCGATGATGAGCGGGCTCCAACCTTGAGAATGAGTAGGCCCCAAACTTCTCTAGGTTCCAAACTTAGTGGAGGCACCAACCTCCTTCTTCAACTTCCTTGTGGACCTCTATTTCATCTCATATTCAAAATGGATCCACTTTCATGATATATTATTGAATTATAAGGAATGACACAATATGCAATATGTTGTCAACATCACAACTTGTACCATCATCTCAACATGCACATACTATTACTACCACCATCATTGTAAACCTACAAGCAATGTCATTGTCACCATCACTGTAAACCTACAAGCACTGAATTTCCATCATCAATTTCAAAAAAACCTATAAACATTATTGCCCATGCTCTGTTTGAACAAGTTCACCAATTCAATCACACAAACCCTTTCAGATCTTGTTTTCACTATGTATCAAAAAACACCTACTACATGCTCAAGGACCCATGAAGCATACACAAGAAATTATGTCCATCAAATAAGAATTAAAAGATCATCATACATATTTGGTTACATCTTCCTTTGATTCCTAATCATCAAAATTTTTTTGGAATCAAATTTGGACTAATATTGAGCCTAAAATCCCAAAATAACCAAATATAACTATACAACAATTTAAATATTCTATGAACAAACTCTTTCTGTGTGTTCTTCAACAAATTGTCGAATTCTAGTGTCAACCACTAGATAATGTAAACTATATGACAAAATGGTAATCTATACAAAAAATAAAAAATCACCCAACCTATTCACCGTCAAGGATTGAACCTGTGATCATCGAGTTCTCAACAAAACTCTATATCAATCATGTTGCTCTTCATAGCCTACAAGGTATTTCCACCATTATTAATTTACAAACTACATACCCCCATATGGACTAGGCACAAGGCCCAACCAATGTTTATTGGATTGATGGACCCTAGCCTGTTTGCAACCAAAGTGTTAACACTTCCCTCCAACCACAATTAAAGTCGAGACTCAGATCAAATGCAACTGCAACCAATGTTGTTGGGTGTAGATTTTCAATTTCTTATGAATTTTTAATCAAAATCACAAGACACAAACCTACTCTACTGCTCTACGGACATTAATTCACAATTTAGAACAAAAATTTTAGACATGCATTAAGAAATTACACACGTGCAAATATTGTTTTTCCCGGGGAAAGCAATTTACTAAAATACCCAATGCATTCTTGGATTAATCTGATCAATAAAGATGTATTGCAATTGCTTTGCTCAACTGAGCACAACCTGCAAGTGCATAAGCTATCTCTCTGGTCACTAAGAGTCTCTGACCTAGACTTAGTCAATTTCTGCCTCTGATTGAGCCCCTATTTCCTTGCGCAATTCCTTGAAAAATTAGGCCCCTATTATTTATGAAATTCCTCAAATTGATTACGCAATTCCTAAGGGTTGATCATCTGATTGCATGCAACACCTTTACACTCAAGACTAGTCTACAAATGATGTTACACTGCCTTGGAATCTCCACCATAGCTCAGGAACACAAATTCTCTCCATGCAATAGCTATTTTGGATCGATTGATCAATTAGCTGGATGATCACTGAGTTTGACTGAAGTCCCACTACACAACTGACCTTCCACTAGTTCCTCCAAAAATTGGAACTAGTTTAACAGAAAACAACTTGAGATAACTGACCTTGATTTCTACAAATTAGAAATCACACATGCTTAACTTAAATCTAACTCCTCCAACTCGAATTTACTAAGTAACCTATGTGACACAAGCCATGTCACACAAGTTAACTGCATCCAAGTTTTCTGCTAATGTGGAAATTCAAAATTTCTTAATTTAATCGAGGCAAAATCAAATTGAGAATTTCTTGCTACATTTTTCAACACTCTCTCTTAGCAAGAAAGGGATTATCAACCACCCCGATCCTGCACCTATGGAACTCAGACTTCCCTCTTGACAAGGCCTTTGTCAAAATGTTAGCATCTTGTTCCTCTATAAGAATGTACTACAACAACATTATTCGCCTCTGCGCAAAGTCCCGTAAATGGTGATACTAGATATCTATATGCTTGGATCGATCATGGAAAACAAGATTCTCAGAGAGCTTGATGCAACTCTAATAATCACAGTAGGTCATAGTTAGATCCATCATCTGACCAAACAATCCAACAAGTATATTTCTCATCCAGATCACCTCACATGCTTCTTGACTTGTAACTATGTATTATGTTTCGACCAAGCTTAGCGCCATAGATCTTTGTTTCCTATTGTACTAGGAAACAACTGTGGACCCAACAATGAAAATTCCACTTGATGTACTCTTTTGATCTAATGGAATCCCCACCTAATCTGCATCTTTCAAACAACACAATTTCACTCCCTTTGTCCATTTGTACCATAGTACAAATTGGGTAGTGCCTCTAAGGTACCGTAAGACATTCTTTGATGCCTTCCAAAATAATTTGGTTTGCCTAAGCATAGCTTGGCTCAGCTGGTTGATTGTATAGCACATATCTAGTGATATGTTCACAAGATACATTAGTGAACCCACTAGCTTCCGATAGATGGTAGCATCCACTTCCTCACCTGAAGTGCCATCCTCCTTCCTCCAGTTGGTCGCTAGAGGTGTCTCCATGGGTTTAGAACTCTCCATGTAGAACTTCTATTGTATCTCATTTGCATATTTTCCTTGAGAGACAAACAATTCTCCATCACCTCGCCATACTTCCAACCCAACGAAGTAGTGCATGAGACCCATGTCCTTCATTTCAAATTCTCTTGCAAGGTTCTCCTTACAAGATTTGATCAACTGCTCATCACCAGTTAAAATAAAATCATCAACATATAAGAAAATAATAAGAAATTTACCTTCTACCAAGATGTGATAGAGGTTATCTTTGTGAAATAGGTGATATGTGATTTGTGTAACGGAGCTCTGCAGCTAGGGTTCTGACCATACTCTGAGACGGCGCAGACTGCTCAGCCGAAGCAACCATCAAGGGCCTGACCTCCAGTTTTTTTCGACAGAGCAGTACGAGGTATAACCGCAGGGCACATGGACTCCCCCCAGGGGGGGGCATCATTGCCCTCCCCCAAAGCAAATACTATGCCGCCAGGGCTTGAGGGGTCTATCATTTTCGGATCTGTTGATGAGGAGGCGATCAACAAGGAGATCCCGCAGCACAGCAAGCATAACGCGACAAATAATCAGGCAGACAAGAGAGGCGATACTCCAGGAAGAAAGGACAAGCCAGAGGAAGGGCCTAAGATCACTTCGAAAACCTGCAAACCAATAGCAGCCGAACGGCCCAGAATAGAGCTGCCCGGCCAGAAGATCGACGAGCGAATCCAATACATGAGGGATCATGCCCTCATTGGGAAATTTATAGGGTTCTGGCCGACAGAAAAAGCCCTATATGGATGGATTGCAGCTAAATGGAAACCCAAAGGCCACGTCACACTGCAGCTAGGACCGAAAGGGTTCTTTACGGCGATTTTCTTTTGCTTAGAAGATAAGTACAGAATCATGGACGAAGGGCCATATTTTTTCAACTCAGCTGGACTGTATCTAAGGGATTGGGTAGCAAGATTCAACCCGGACAAGGAAGACCTCACCTGGGCTCCAATATGGATCAGAATGTATTCACTTCCAGATGAATATTGGGATGAAGGCCTACTCAAAGACATAGGCAATGGACTAGGGGAATACATAAAAGCAGCGGAAGAAACGAAGCTGCGCAGATACACATCCTATGTCTGCATCTGCGTCTTCATGCGCCTGGACAAAGCCCTACCGGACTCGGTAAGTCTTTCTCATCATGACAATGAATGGATTCAACCCTTGGATTACAAACATGTACCTTTTTGCTGCCGTAAATTTCATGCTCACGGGCATTTATTCAGGGATTGTCCACTAAATGCCAAGGCCAATGCTCCTGACCCCTCCGACACTCTGACCCATGATGGCTTTGCCAAAGCACCCAGCCGCAAATGAGCGCACAAAAAGCCTTCGACCGGGAAAAAGCCCCAGCAAGATTCCGCCTCTGGCCCTGCTACAAGTAACAGCTTTGAAATTCTAGCTCAAGCCTCCGACGAGCAAATCCTGATCTCCAAGCCCAGCTCCATGCCCATCTCCTCCTCATCCCAGCCTCCTCCTTCGGGCTCTCCTCCTAAGTCACAAACCTCCAAGGGTGTTAAGGCTATCCCCAAGGATAGCCAAAAGGAGCCTGTTGATGGAAGTTGATGGAACTCCAGATCACCCCCAAAGCTTAGATATATCCACAGCAGGAAATAGTCAGGTGCAACAGATGGATGAAGAACCAGAAAGTATAGATTTGGAAGGACTAGACATTTTAGAGCTAGAACTAGCATGCAAAAAGAAGGATTACGATAATATCCCAGAGATTCAACTCAACAAACTGGAAGTGGTCATCTCAAGGGCTTATCAGCAGAAACAACTAAGCATCTAGCCGGGAAGCCATTGGGATGGTGGCCTCCCCCCAAAAGACTCCAAAAAGAGGGGAAGAAGAACGAATCTCCAGCGAACAATAGCTGTAGGGAAAATCCTGGTGGACTCAGGCAGGTATGAAAAATTGACAAAGTACTACAAACCCTCTATCAATAGTGAATCATGAAGCTCATTTCATGGAACTTAAGGGGGCTCAATAGCCCAGGGAAACTAAGAATATTAAAAAATATGATAAAGATGGAAAAGCCGCAACTATGCTTTCTTCAAGAAACCAAGTGTAACAGCACTACACTAGGAAGCATCCTTTCTAAAGCATGGCCAGGTTGTCAATCGGTGGCAGTGGATGCCTCAGGAGCATCAGGAGGGCTTGCCATTGCATGGAACATGCAAGCGCTAACCCTCTTCGACTTCCATGCTTCTCACCACTTCATTCAGGCCACCTTCCACATATTAGGTACCAGTATACATGGAAACCTCTCCAATGTTTATTTCCCGCAGGAAGCAGGAAACAAAAAAACTCTTCTCAATACAATAGAAGCTCTGAATAGCAACAGATTGCATCCTCT
Source organism: Pinus tabuliformis (assembly GCA_031772625.1). NCBI lineage: Eukaryota > Viridiplantae > Streptophyta > Pinopsida > Pinales > Pinaceae > Pinus > Pinus tabuliformis. Next base: position 900,040,709 of record CM062808.1, read on the forward strand.
TTGGATCATTGGAGGGGCTTTTAACATGATCACCAAGCTGGAGGAAAAGCTTGGGGGAAGAAGCAGGTTGGAACAGGAAAATACCCACTTTAAAGACTTCATCCAAAACACTTCTCTAATCGACCTGCAATTTTGTAATGGTACGTACACATGGAGTAATCGAAGAGTAGGGAAGCACCAAATCGCTTCTAAACTTGACATATTTCTCATATCAGATAACTTGGTTCATTTAGGAGGAGACATAGCTGCTGCAATTCTCCCCCATTCAGGCTCAGATCATTGGCCAATTTCCCTCCAGTGGCAAAGACCGGGCAACACCACCAGGAGGCCCTTCCGCTTCGAAGAGTTCTGGCTCACCCACCCTGCATTCAAAGACTTCATCAGAACCACTTGGAAAACCTTCATTCCGCCAGAAGGCTCCAAAATGTTTCAGTTCCAACAGAAACTCAAATATCTAAAATCCCATTTAAAGCGCTGGAACTATGAGACCTTTGGAAACATCTTTAAGGCGCAACAAGACTTAAATAAGGAAATGGCAGATCTCCAGCAACAAGTAATCACAGGGGGTCACACGGAGGGGACCCTGGAGCAGGAGCAGCGTATCCACAATCAGCTGGAGGAGAGGAGAAAGCAGGAGGAGATTTTATGGAAGCAGAAGTCCAGGATCAGATGGCTAAAAGAGGGCGAACAGAACACTAAGTTATTTCACCGAACCACTATTCAACGAAGAATGCACAACAATATCCCCTTCATTCAGAAGCAAGGTGGGGCAAAGGTAGAACAACATGAAGAAATCGAGGAGGAATTCCTAAATCACTTCAAGCAAGTTCATCAAGAGCCCAATGCAGATAGGCGACCTGCAATAGAAAGAATTACCCAAAATGTGCCAAAACTTATCACTGAGGAACACAACGAGCTTCTTCTTCATCCTATCCTGACTCAGGAGGTGGATACAGCCATGTCCCAACTCAAGGAGGGCAAAGCCCCTGGCCCGGATGGCTTCACTACAACTTTCTTTCACACCTTCTGGGAGCTGATAAAAATTGAGGTCTGGCAAGTGGTGGAGGAATCGAGAGCTCTTCATTGGCTGCTACCTTCTCTCAACTCAACTTTCATTGCACTTATACCAAAAGAGGAGGAATCCAACACCCCGGAAAAATTTCGACCGATTGCTCTCTGCAACGTCATATACAAAGTGATCTCTAAAGTTATCGCCAACAGGTTAAAGCCCCTCTTGCCCTTGCTCATCTCACCTAAACAATCTGGTTATGTGGAAGGGAGACAGATCTTGGACGGCATTATCCTCTCGCATGAGATTATACACTCCCTCAAGCATTCCAATCAGGCAGGTATGATTCTAAAGCTTGATCTTTCTAAGGCCTTTGATAAGCTCAATTGGACTTACATTCAGAAAATGTTAATTGCCTTTGGATTCTCTCCTATGTGGATACGTTGGATTATGAGTCTTATCTCCTCATCCTTCTTTTCCATTCTTGTGAACGGGATCCCATCTCGACCCTTCAGTCCCTCTCGAGGAATCAGGCAGGGTGACCCTCTTTCCCCCTTCCTCTTTGTATTAATGGCTGAAGGCCTGGGACGTCACATCAAACAAGCCCTCCTCTCCCAACAGCTTAAAGGTCTCTCCATTCACCACTCCCCAGCTATAACTCATCAGCAGTTTGTTGATGACAACATGCTCTTTGGCTACCCATCAGTCCAGGAAGCCTCCCGCTTCAAATCCCTGCTCAATGACTTCTCTGAGGCCTCAGGAACCAACATCAATAATACCAAGTCGCAGATCTTTTTCTTTCACACCCCGCCTGTTGTTAAGAATGTTGTAGCCCGGATATTGGGGTTCCCCATTGCCACTCTCCCTTCCAAGTACCTTGGAGCCCCCCTTATTGCTTCGGCCATCAAGCACTCCTCCTGGCGCATTCTCATCGAGAAGCTTGAATCCCGCCTCAACCTTTGGATGCACAGAACACTGAACATTGCCAGTCGTGTAGTGCTCATAAAAGCAGTACTACAGGCAATGCCGCTTTACTTATTCTCAATCCTAGCGGCGCCTAAATGGGTTTTAAAAAGAATTCGAGATCTACAGCGTGGCTTCCTCTGGGGAAATTCAGCTACAAATCGCAAATGGGCTCTGGTAAAATGGACCACTGTCTGCACGCCCAAGGAAAAAGGGGGCATTGGCCTGAGGGATCCCAATCACAGCAATGCTATCATGAGCGCCAAAATTTGGTGGCAATGGCTCTCTACCCCAGAAAAACCTTGGGCTGCCATTTGGACTGCCAAATACGCCAATCACAGACCTCAGGAGGAGCTCATCAGATTTACTCCCAATGTCAAAGGCTCACTAATATGGAATGCGGCCAAACAACACTTCCAGTTGATTCAGCAGCACAGTTTTTGGGAAGTAAGAAATGGAAGAACAACACGATTCTGGACGGATGCCTGGAACCAAATGCCACAGCTTAGCCGCATTCTAAATCCGCTTCCAAACTACATTGGAGAGGAACAACAACAAGAAAAGATTTGGCAGTATTGGACTCAGGAGACAGAGCAAGGCTTCAGGAAATGGAAACAAGGTGACCAGATCATCAGAAATGAGGAACACCTATTCATTGAGGATCTGGAAAGGGAGCTTTGCAAAAGGAGCATTAGATACTCTGAAGGCAGGGACATTCTACGATGGGGTTACAAGCCTAAAGGCGCATTTACCACTTCCGAGGCCTACAAAATTATGTGCACAGACTCTACGCCCCCTGACCCAATTTGGAGCAAAATCTGGGGGTTAGGTTCTTGGCCTAAAGTCTCCTTCTTCCTTTGGCTGGTCGGACATCAGAGAATCCTCACCTGGGATAAACTTAGATGAAGAAACTATCATGGCCCCTCTATCTGTGTTAATTGTAAATCCCAGGAGGAAACACTCCAACACCTCCTGGACTCTTACCCCTTAGCCAATCAGTTGTGGGAGAAGGCAAGCTTCAGATGTCAAAGAAGATGCAGACTTGCAGACGATATCACAAACTCTTTGCGTCATTGGCAAAAGAATCCATATAAAAGTGAAATTCTCAACCATTTATGGAAAATAATCCCCGGGCTCCTCTTATGGAGCATATGGAAAGAAAGGAACAAGCGCATATTCAAAGATCAATGTTCCCCGTTAGAAAGTATCTAGAGCACGCTTTGTATGAATCTCAAAGAGACGCTAATGCTCCGCTCATGGACTAAGGAGGATCTTCCGACTCTAGACAGTGAGAAAGCCATATGGGAGAACTGGAATATGCAACTCCCTCAGGAATCTCACAACAAAGCCCCCCCCAAAAGCAGCAACATAAAAAAGGTCTCATGGACTGCCCCTCCAAAGCACACCTTTAAGCTTAACTTTGATGGAGCCTCAAAGGGAAATCCTGGAACTGTAGGCTTTGGCAGAATTTTTAGAAATCATGTAGGCTTGCCTCTTCTGATCTACTATGGAAACATTGGGTGGGACACCAATAACTCGGCTGAGTTAGAGGGTCTATGGCAAGGTCTCCTTCTTTCATGGAAACACAACTTCCATCCCCTGGAGGTGGAAGGAGATTCCCAGATCCTAATTAACATGGCCAAGCATCTCCTAAATGGATCTCATGCAAGGAAAATAGCCACTAGTTGGAGGCTTGAAGCAAGACTGGAAGCCATAGAACAAGCGCCATAGGGCCATCACCTTCAATCACATAAAGAGGGAAGGCAACAAGGTCGCTGACCTTATGGCCAATTTGGGTGTGGAAAATGAGAATACTCTACTCACAGGGACTCTAGACATTATATCGAATCATGATCAGGCACAGGAATGCAATCGTCTGGTCCAAAACGATGCCGCCCCCCCCGGATGCGGGTGCTTGAGGCTATAATCAAGGAGATGGGACGGGTGATCACCGAAGGCCACCTGCCCGCCATGCGCAGAAGCGCTGTATTCACATGGGGGAAGGGACATTCTCAGCGGCGCGGGATCTGGAATAAAGGCATGCAGCAGAGGAGCATTAATGCTCCGTTCACCTCCGCACGCGAAGCTGGGCTCGGCTCCTCGGCTCCCATGAATGCCACAGTAATGGCGGGAGCGCCTCGAGGCAAAGGTGGGTGCATTATATATGGTTGCAGCATTGGATTCACAACGCTGATTCAGGCTCTGTTCGGGTTTTTTCTGCCGCCTCTGGAGCTGCTGGTCACTCCTAGCATTTGTCTTTCTGCCTTCTTGCAGGATCCTCGCCCGTCTGTTTGGTCTATTCCCCCGCCTGTGTTTGGTCTTTCCTTGGCTGTTCTGGGCTCCAATTCTGCTTTGAGCTCCAATTCGGCTTTAGGCAAAGAGGCTCTGTTCGGCCCTGCAGTCATGCCCCGGCCTCGACAGCGAATGCTCAGCCGTCGAGGCACCTCCCGAGGTGGGTCCTCGTGCCCTTCAGTCGACGAAGACACTTCCCATCACTGCCATTGCCATTGCCCTCGCACTGAAGGAGCAAGCTTCCTTTGGTCCAGCCAATTTCTGGATGCCAGCGCTCCTGGGTCCTCTTCCTCGCCCTCCTTTGGCTCAACAATATTCACTTTCAACAGTTCTCTGAACCGTCCCCAGATCAGCGCCCATGTTTTGGTGCTTTTCATTGAGGAGGCCCAAGATGAGGGCGAATCCAGCGCTCAACGGGAGATGATGCCAATTTCTGGCTCCACGAGAGCCATGGAGACACCCTCTGCAGATCCCATGAATGTAACGGAAAGGCCAATTGCTGGTTCCATGAGCGCTAGGGAGACGCTGATCAGCCAGAATGAGGACGTCAAGATGGAGCCTGTCCCGACTGCTACGGAGGAGGCCCAAGCTCAGGACTTGGCGGAATTCGGGTGGTGCAAGATTGTGGGGGAGGATCCTGAAGACTAACTGCGGCTTCTTCTCAGGTTTTGCGGCCCGATAGTGAGGGCTTTTGGTCACTTCTAATGTTTTTGGCTATGTAATTGTGTCAAAACTGTTGTGTAATTGTCTGTGTCAATGCTGTTGAGTAATTGTCTGTGTTCAGGTTCTGGGACTTTTTCTATGTGGTTGGGGAATTATTTTGGCTCCCCTGCGCGGGATTGGATTTTTGGCTCCTCTGGCACCCCTGTGTGGGATAGCCTAATGGTTTGGTTCGTCCTCTCAGACTACGAACTCTGGTGTTCCATGCTGCCATTACCTCCAGGCAGCTGGTTCTTTTTGTCAAGTAATGTTGTAATTGTCCTCTGTTAATGTAAATAATAGAATAGTTTTACCGAGAAAAAAAAAAGATGTGATAGAGGTTTTCATTTGCTTCACTTTTGGTGAAGCCCAAACCAGTGAGATAGCCATCGATTTCGGTGTACCAAGCACGAGGTGCTTGTTTGAGACTATATAACACTAGCTTGATTCTGCACACACGAGTCTCTCGATCAAAAGTCTCAAACCATTCTAGTTGCTCGATGTACACCTCCTCCTCAATAACGCTATTGAGGAATGTTGTTTTTACATCCATCTCGTGGATCTTCCACCCCATCTGCACATCGAGAGAACGAATTAATATAATGGATGAGTACCTTGCTACAGGAGAAAAGTATCCTCATATTCAATTCCCTCAACTTGAGAGTACCCCTTGGCCACAAATCTGGCCTTATACTTCTCTATGCTTCCATTGCTACTTGCTTCACCTTGAAGGTCCATCTCAGATATCAGCCCATTTTGGATATCGAATATCGGATATCGACGCTTGTTGTTGTCATCATTTTCCAATACCTATACTTTCAAGAAATTCCATAGTTTTGCGTCGAATTTCAAGGTCGACCAACCCATTAGGTTGTCAAAACTATGAGTTGTTGTCATGTTGTCACAACTCTTCAACTTACAAGCTATACTACAAGCTAAAACATGTTCTCCATGAGACATCTAGGTGACATCGTGAGCATTTCTCTGCAGGGTCCATGGATACAAGGGAAAAAGAACCTAAGGCAGTAGCAACTAAGTGAGAACATAATTGCCAAGGTGCCAACTAGTTCTCATTTCAGCAAGGTGCCAACCAGTTCTCATTTCGGAATTTTTCCAGGATTGTACATAATTGTGGATGGCATAGCTCAAGTACTTCAGAACCATCGCTTCTCTTCTGGGCACATAGATAATCATAAAGCAAATAAGCCTCCAATGTTGGAAGTTGATATTTAAATCTTCACCAAACAATTTAAAATGGTGTTCTAGAGAAGCACATGGGTTGCATGCAAACTTTAGCATGTCTATCCCATGTCCATATCTAATTTTCTTTATTATTTATACTTTTTTTTTGTTTTATTTTTTATAAAAATATATAATTTTTATTTCAATTATAAAAATGGGAAATGTGAGAGCTGATGTGCATGGATGTGATCCAGGTCTGGGTGTGAAGAAGGACCTTTCCAAGACCTTTTACTTTCGTGATGTGTTAAAATTGCTTTTTAAAAGAACATTAACAAATATAGCTGCAGACTGTAAGGAAGAGGAACATAACAATCATCAGCACATGAAAACAAAAGCCGTTGATAACAAAGTTTGTCTAGGAGGGACTATGTCTCTGGGCCTCGGTGTCAAGATGGTGTAGGCCGCTGCATTATGTGTTGTCAATAAAGATGATGTACACAGAGATGATGTCTCGATCATACAAGGCAGAATGCCCTTATGCAGGAGTGGCTCTAAGAGATGTTCCACATCTAGAACTCTCAATCAAAAGACTCCTATCAGTATGACACAAAAACAAGCATGGTGCACATCCCGCCAACATGGCACAAAAGGGATGTCAAAGAAAAAACACATGCATGACGACAACAAGAGTATCCCAGCAACATACAACAAGGGACCTCAGAGCATAACAGGAAGAGTTATGACATAAATTACATCACATAGAAAGATTCCGCATCAAATCAAGCAAGGAATCATGACAACATGTAATAAACAAGATCCTACATCATGGATCTATACAACATAATGCAGAAAGAAGAAGTACATGAACATGACAAATAATATACCTCACAACAAAGGGCCATCTAAAGCAAAGGTTGTCAAAGTGCTGAAGCTTGCTGAAACATCGATCTCACAACATCGATCGCAAGAAGAAGACTGTTTGCACATGAATGTGGACATCTGCACTAGCACTTAGAAAAGTGACTGAAAGAAGAAATGAGAGAAAGACAAATATGAATACATCATCAGATTTGTGGCGTCGAGTAGTGCTAAATTGACTGTCCAAAATCCTAATTCTAAGAAGTTGAGAATTCTGGGCTCAAGAAATCTTTTAGATACCCTCGGGATTCCTCAAAGATTCTGTTCCATGGGTGGACTAGAAATCTGCAACTTAGATGGCTAATTTTATCTCGCCATTGCGATCCCTGCAAAAAACCATGAAAAACGAGTATAAACTTGACTATATTCTGAAATGTCAAAATTTTACCTCCTTGGGAAAATTTCATGGCTCATGGTTCATTCTGGAATTGATTGGAAGATTCAAACCTCTGATGGAGAAACAGACAATGCCATTGCGCTCGTGATGATGAGAGGTGTAAAATTCATATAAAAATTGTCAAAATCTGACAAAGTGAAAAATTTTCCCTTCTACAAAATTCATGGTTCGTGCATTAAAAAATTATTAAATTGCCTCGATTTGCGTGCCCTCTCCTGTCTCGAAATTCGTGCAGTCCTTCTCCTCTTAGCTTTGGCAAAAATTGAGTTCTTAAATAACTTGGTTGGTGGAGTTACCAAGAAATTTGTTTGGCATAGTTGGTAAATGGTTAATTTAGTGTGGAGGAGATTGTGTGATCAAATCCCACTCCAAAAAATATCCCATTATAGATTTTATAAATTGTGTATATATTTTTAACCAAAAATAATTTAAACGACTCCTTGATAACTGTGTTTTGACTTTATATGGTTTGTTTGAATTTAAAATATAACCAAACCTTTTAACCATATGTTTGGCTTTTTCCAGGTTTGTTTAATACGTGGTGGGGCAGCTGTTATAACCATGATATGTATACAACCATGTGACTCCCCAAACCTTTTAACCATACATTTGGCTTTTTTGAGGTTTGTTTAATATGTGGTGGGGTAGCCGTTATAACCATGATATGTATACAACCATGTGACTCCATTACCAATCAGCACGTGGTTTTTCTGTTTGTTTAACATATGGTTTGTTTTTATATTGTTATATCATATGGTTTTATGGTTATATATTTTTTAACTTTATATAACCTTTAATAACCACCACAGATTTGTTATAACCAACTTTATAACCATAACCCAAATATATATATAAACTTTTTATTTTAGTTAATATATATTAAATGATTTTGAGTTATATAGTTTTGGATTTTGGTTTGTTTATTGTTTTTATATAGTTATTTTAATAACTATATTAAACAATTTTTGTTATATGGTTTTAACCCAAAAATGATTTTTGTTTCTTGTGCAGGTTTAGGAGGCCAATGACGGGTTGCCATGTGTCAATGGCTGATGGGCTGCCATGTGGGTCCCACTTGCTTACTGGGATGCCATGTGGCACACTATGGGCCCCACTTTTTCCCTTGTCATGTCAAACTTTGAAGAGCTCTATCTTTTGCATACGAGCTCGGTTTGACGAACCATTCACACCTCTATGATCAGGACGACGAGATCTACGATCTGGTCCTGGGTCAAAGTCATTCCGATGACTTTTATTTTTGAGCATCCCTGAGTCCTCCTTGTCCTATGTGTGTGTTCCTGAAGATCCACCTGGATCAATCCTCCCCACTGAGGAGCTTTTGGTACTCCAAAAGCATGGAAAATAATCTACAAATTTCTCTATACCCTGTCTGCATCACAAGCGTCCTGAAAAGGTCCTGCTTCCATCTCCTTCACCTTTGTTCTTCGGAGCGTTAAGCGATGAGTCGACACTTGCCTTCTGCAACCTGTAGTACATTGTTTTTGCAAATTACATACTTGAAGGATATGACCAACTACTGACCCAAACATCCCACACTTGCTATGAGTTTATAACACATACTCGGTGGACAAGTTTACAACAAGATGGACGCAATAGTCCAGCTATGACAACAAGGCCAACATATCATTGTTGCTTCAAAAAGTGATGGAAAACACCTCATCACTGCAACACATGATTTACATACATAAGGCCAAACATTATTGTTTTGACAAGTGATGGAAACATAACATCACTTTTAGAGTTTTAACATGCAACTCAAAATACGACTCAAAACATGACTAGACATCATTGTTGTTGACCCAGTGATGGAAACACGTCATCACTTTTACACTTTAAAATGCAACAAATGATTTACAAAAGAATGACCATGAAATGAAAACATGTCTAAAAACCATTTTTCACTGATCAAGGTGAATGGGTCGCCTCCTTGTGGCAATTTTGATTGTTGAACAATTGCTTCACCTGCTTCATGCACCAACTCTTTGTCTTTAAGGCGTTGCTCTGGATGGAGCTTCCAACAAGTGGCTCTCTGATGGCCATTTCTGTCGCAATGGCTACAATAGGCTTTCTTCCTCCATATCTGCTTAACCTGTTTCTTTTCATGTTGTGAAGAGGGTTTTTCACGCCTCATGAGTGCTGCCATTCTTTTCCAACACTTGGAAAAGGTATGGTTAGGTAAACCACAAAAAGTGCATGTTTTTCAATGCCTTGATCTTCGTTCATTATTAAAAACATGATCATAATCAAAATGAACATTCGAAGATCGAAAGTGATTATACCTTCCTTTGTTGTTTCTGATGTCAGCATGGCGATGAGAGCTTGCCTCAGCTCTCTCCCTGTGATGGAAACTGCCATGGGATGATGGGGATGTTTTCCCATCATTCTCTTTCCTCGACGATGTCTCAGACGACTCTGACACCTTTGAGCACTCTCCTTTAGTGTATCTTGATCCTGCAAATCGATGCTCATGCACAACCTCCAAAGGTTGAGTGATGCCTTGGTTATTAACACCAAGTTCTTTCTCCTCGTGCCTTGTCTTTGTAAGGAGCCTCATATTTGTCCCTGTAACTGGGATCTCCACATCTCCAACAGACATCATACTATGAGAAGATGAAATCAAAAGGAAATCAACATATTTTACCTTCTCTTTCAATTTGGAAAGAACTGATGAGGGCTGCTCATTATCTGTCGTTGGTGGTTCACTAACTGTCTTAGCGCATTCCCAAACTTCTTTTCTGACATACCCAAGTCCTGCTTGACGGGGTAATTCCTCTACTTTGATGGGGTTAACAATGCCTTGGCCATTAACACCCAAGCCTTTTCCTTCATACCCCATTCTCTTCAACAATTTGGAGCCAATTCCTGTGATGTGATTTTCAAACACAGCGAAATCATCATTAGGAAACATACATGAAGATGGAGAACTACTTTTTACCTCACATGAGTCATGCTACAGCTTTTCCAAGGCCTCATCCTTTGCTTGCAGCTGTCATAGAAAACTTTGTTTTTCCTCTTTCTCTTCATGTAGGTGCATCTTCAATTCATCATTCTTTGTTTGAAGATTATGTTTGTTTTGCTTTAGTTCTTCCATGGCATCTTCCGTGGCTTGCAACTGAAGCTGCAATCGCTCCTTTTCCTCTGTCTCTTTCTATAGAGTTTCATACAAGATTTCCACTCTCTTGGAAATGTTGACGATGGTCTCATACATTTCTCTTTCATTCTCTGTCACTGCAGGTTCCATTGTTCACATTGCAATTCACATACACGTACAGACCGCTCTGATACCACTTGATCTGGGTCTGGGTGTGAAGAAGGACCTTTCCAAGACCTTTTATTTTCGTGATGTGTTAAAATTTCTTTTTAAAAGAAAATTAACAAATACAGTTGCAGACTGTAAGGAAGAGGAACATAACAATCATCAGCACATGAAAACAAAAGTCGTTGATAACGGAGTTCATCCAGGAGGGACTACGTCTCCGGGCCCCGGTGTCAAGATGGTGTAGGCCGCTGCATTATGTGTTGTCAATAAAGATGATGTACACAGAGATGATGTCTCAATCATACAAGGAAGAATGTCCTCACGTAGGAGTGGCTCTAAGATATGTTCCACATCTAGAACTCTCAATCAAAAGACTCCTATCAGTATGACACAAAAACAAGCATGGTGCACATCCCGCCAACATGGCACAAAAGGGATGTCAAAGAAAAAACACATGCATGACGACAACAAGAGTATCCCAACAACATACAACAAGGGATCTCAGAGCATAACATGAAGAGTTATGACAGATTGTACATCACATAGAAAGATTCTGCATCAAATCAAGCAAGGAATCATGACAACATGTAATAAACAAGATCCTGCATCATGGATCTGTACAACATAATGTAGAAAGAAGAAGTACATGAACATGACGAATCATATACCTCACAACCAAGGGCCATTTGAAGCAAAGGCTGTCAAAGTGCTGAAGCTTTCTAAAACATCGATCTCACAACATCGATCGCAAGAAGAAGACTGTTTGCACATGAATGTGGACATCTGCACTGGCACTTAGAAAAGTGATTGAAAGAATAAATGAGAGAAAGACAAATCTGAATACACCATCATATTTGTGGCATTGAGTAGTGCTGAATCGACTATCCAAAATCCGAATTCTGAGAAGTTGAGAATTCTGGGCTCAAGGAATCTTTTAGATTCCCCTAGGATTCCTCAAAGATTCTGTTCCATGGGTGGACTGGAAATCTGCAACTTAGATGGCGAATCTGATCTCACCATTGTGATCCCTGTGGAAAACCATGAAAAACGAGTATAAACTTGACTATATTCTGAAATGTCAAAATTTTACCTCCTTAGGAAAATTTCATGGCTCATGGTTTCGCTCCCTGTTTTCGCTGAAATCATGGTTCCGCGTGCATTCTGGAATTGACTGGAAGATGCAGACCTCTGATGGAGAAACAGACAGCGCCATTGCACTCGTGGCGACGAGAGGTGTAAAATCCATATAAAATTTGTCAAAATCTGACAAAGTGAAAATTTTGCCCTCCTGCGAAATTCATGGTTCCTGCGTTAAAAAAATATTAAACTGCCTCGATTTGCGTGCCCACTCCTGTCTCGAAATTAACGCAGTCCTTCTCTTCTCAGCTCTGGCAAAAAACTGAGTTCTTAAATAACTTGGTTGGTGGAATTACCAAGAAATTTGGCATAGTTGGTAAATGGTTAATTTAGTGTGGAGGAGATTATGTGATCAAATCTGACTCCTCCACAAAATATCCCATTATAGATTTTATAAACTGTGTATATAGTTTAACCAAAAATACTTTAAACCATTCCTTGATAACCATGTTCGTGTTTTGAATTTATATGGTTTGTTTGGATTTAAAATATAACCCAACCTTTTAACCATACTTATTTTTAACCAAAAATACTTTAAACCATTCCTCGATAACCGTGTTTTGACTTTATATGGTTTGTTTGGATTTAAAATATAACCAAACCTTTTAACCATATGTTTGGCTTTTTCGAGGTTTGTTTAATATGTGGTGGGGCAGCGAATATAACCATGATATTACAATTCTGACTCCATTACCAATTACATATGTTTTTTTTATTTGTTATATCATATGGTTTTATTGTATATATTTTATGGTTTATAACCTTATATATTTTTTAATTTTTATATAACCTTTATATAATACCACAAATATATTATAATAACGTTATAACCATATATATATATATATATATATATATATATAATTTATATTTTATATTATATATATATATATTAATGATTTTGAGTTATATAGTTTTGGATTTTGGTTTGTTTATTGTTTTTATATAGTTATTTTAATAACTATATTAAACAATTTTTGTTATATGGTTTTAACCCAAAAATGATTTTTGTTTCTTGTGCAGGTTTAGGAGGCCAATGACGGGCTGCCATGTGTCAATGGCTGATGGGCTGCCATGTGGGTCCCACTCGCTTACTGGGATGCCATGTGGCACACTGTGGGCCCCACTTTTTCCCTTGTCATGTCAAACTTTGAAGAGCTCTATCTTTTGCATACGAGCTCGGTTTGACGAACCATTCACACCTCTGCGATCAGGACGACGAGATCTATGATCTGGTCCTGGGTTGAAGTCATTCCGATGACTTTGATTTTTGAGCATCCCTGAGTCCTCCTTGTCCTGTGTGTGTTCCTGAAGATCCACCTGGATCAAGATGCCAGCATGCAACTCTAAGAAGTTCCAAGGGGGGTCTCTTCTCATGTTTCTTTATGGATGTGGCGGCTTTAATAATGAGAGATGTGAGAGCGGGTGTGCATGGATGACGCGTGTAGATGTAGGTAGTTCCAAGGGATGTCTCTTCTTTTATTTTTAATGGAAGTGGCTTGTGTTTGGATTTTCTTGATCCCTTCCCCATTCTTCATTATCTGTGTGTTGATCACAATTAGATTATTCTTCTCTGTGTGGATGGAATTTACACTGATATTGACACTGGATAATCAATGTTCTTCCTACTTCCGTATCAATGTCTCCTTACCCTCTCTCATCTGCAGAAGGTTAGTTCTCTATACTCTATTTTTGTTATTTATGCCTAATTACATATCTAAACTTTGTTGAATCTTCTTCCCCAACCGTAGAATTTTAGCATTGAACATCTTTAGGAGGTTCCTGTTTGTTATTCTGAGGTACCAGGGCGAAGGTTCCATTTTCTAATTTGGTGAATTTGGGGAAATTGTCGGAGTTACTGGGTATGTTATTGCCCCTACGTACTTTTTTTTCTTTTTATTTTATCCTAAGAAGTAGGAGTCCATCCCAATTTTTCTTTGTAGAGGATGGGAAACACATTTCAATGTTGTTAAATTCTCTCTTTTGGGAAAATTCTTGCCATTAATGCCCCACACCATTGAAAATAAAATGTGGGTCATCCCCGACCTTAAGGAAACTCCTGTTACTAGCTAGAGTTTTCCCTAAGGGGCTTGGGTATTTTTCTAGTTACCAAGGGCTTGGCTTCTGGAGGGTCTGAGACTGATAAGGGGCTTGGGTATTTTTCTATTACCAAGGGATGCCCTATGGAGGGTCCGGGATTGATACTTCTGACAATCACAAGTTAGATAAGGAAGAAAAGCACTAAAATAAAGGCAATAAAAAAGTCGAGGTACGAAGTTGTTGACACCCCCACTTGTAGAATTGTAAATGAACATGTTGTAAATGTCGTTCCTTTCTCAATCACTACCTTTGCATCCAAAAAGAATATTTTTCAAGTGATCCTGGCCAGCTAGGTAATATCCCTCATTTTGTTTATACTATTTTTCTTTGATAGAACAACTTCCAGTTTTACCAGCTTCAACTTTACAGTATCAATGACTAACTCTAGCTTCACCTTTTTCTTTTCTTTTGTCCTTTGGGTCGATACCCAACTTCAGGCATAGCCGATCAATCAAATACAAAGATCGAGATGGATAACCCAATCAATAGGATGACTTGACTTAGTAGTCAATCAATAGGTCGAGGGGTTTCTAAAATAGAAAAATAGCCCGGAAACCAGTGGCCTCATTCTTGGGTTTTAGGACATTTTTGAGTGTCGGAAGGAATCCTATCATCGACCGCCTAAACTGGATTTTATTTGCTACTGATAGAGAGAGAAGATATATTGACTTTCAACAGATGCTTTTTATATATGTATAATCACTTCATCCTAAGTGGTGTTTGTGTGAGGTGGTGGTATCATGCTATATATCATATATGTGATAAATAATCTATATAAAAATATTTTTAGGGGAATAAAAGCAATACCTTAATGCTTATGATAGATGAGAAATATGTATAGATCTAATTCTCCTTCGACCAATATGTATAGCAATCGATATAGAGCTATCGGTATTCTTGGGCTATGGTTTTCATATAATTTTTTGATGTTCGTGGGTTACTTTTCCATGTTCATTCCAGTCTTTTCGAGGTTTCAAACCCCATGTGCATTCCAGGATCTAGAGGTCGATGGCACTATCTCTAGTCATGATGTTCAATACTCATGTCCATGAAACCGCGTGGTTTAGTTCAACCAATGAATAGAAAGAACAAAATTACTAACTTTTGTGTAGATCCCTTCCTTGTACTTAGGTGACAGTATCTGGTACCTGTCGAGGGGTACATGGTACTATTTTAGAGAGAAACCTCATGAAAAGGGTAAAAGGTATAGGTTAGTAACAAGAAAATCCATTTGATGATATCCCTGATGTGGCGGTTGGGGTTCATCGGACCCATCAGAAAGAGGTTTTGACTTTGGCAAAATGTGAAATGCGTTACTAAACTATAACCTTTATTATCGTTTTCCATTGTTTCTTTTAGTTTGAGTGAGGTTGTTATAACCTTTGGCTAGAGGCTAGAGAGCTAGGTCTATGTCGTTGTCAACTCCTACTCGACCCTTTACCTCTAACTCCTGCTCACATAGCCTCTTGACATAGCCCCATCCTACCAGTGGAGTCAGCTTAAACACTGACCCCACCCTCACAAATAGACCCGAACGATAAGGCTTCAACAACACAGACCCAATAGTTGTCTTTTGCATTAGTTTTGGAGTTGTTTACCTATAATTTTCTTCGAGTGCACCCAAACTACTACAGCGTAAGAAAGATGGATAAGCTGAACTTGGACCAGGGAAAATTTTAAGAACCCCCGTAAATTTATAAATATAATAAATGGGCGAATCTCCATGGTATATGGGAAAAATGGAAGGCGATTTTATCAATAATATAATATGTATATATAATTTTTTGGCGAATCTTTCACCAGGCATGGCGAATATTTTACTCAATTATAAAATCTTGTAAGATCTTGGCGAGTCTTTCACTAAATAATAAAACTTTGTAAAGTCCTAGTGAATCTTAGCATAGGCTACATGCTGGTTTAATTCCCCCATTTAAATAGGCTACATTCCAGGTGAATACCATGGGTCAATACCATGTGCCATTTTGGTGAATACCATGGGTCAATACCATGTGCCATTTTGGTGAATACCATGGGTCAATACCATGTGCCATTTTTATTTTTATTAATTCTAATATTAGGGTTAATAATGGTTTTTTGCATGGTATTAATAACAATCTAGTCCATGGTATTTGTCCCATAGTATTTTGGCCATAGGTTTCACCTAAATAGAACCCATTTTTTGAGTGTTCGTAAATATAAGGTGACTTATGGAGTAAATATAAAAAAATGTTTTATTTGTTTACCATACCTCTCGTTTATTTATATTTTTATTAATTTACCATACCTCTTTTCCAAATATGGTATTTGGCCCATAGGATTCACTTAAATAAAACCTCTTTCTTGAGCCTTCATAAATAGAACGAGGGTTATGGACTAAATATAAAAAGAGGTTTTATTTATTTACGATACGTCTAGTTTATTTATATTTTTATTTATTTACCATACCTTTTGAGTAAGTATAAAAAGACGTTTTATTTATTTACCATACCTCCACTTTACTTATATTTTTATGTGTTTACACCCTTACATGTATATAAGGTGAATTATGGAGTAAATATAAAAAATGTTTTATTTATTTACCATACCTCTCATTTATTTATATTTTTATTAATTTACCATACCTCTTTTATAAATATGGTATTTGGCCCATAGGATTCACTTAAATAAAACCTATTCTTGAAAATGGGCGAATGGATTCACTTAAATAAAACCTATTCTTGAAAATGGGCGAATGGAAGGTTGTAAGTCCTAATTTCAAGGGCTAAATTTACCCTTTTTACCCTCTCCCTTAAAATAAGGTGGGCTATTTGAGGTGATTTGTAAAAATGTACTATGATACAAAATATTCGCCCACTAAAAATTTAAAACCCCTTAATTTCGCCAAAGGGCGAACATTCGCCCCTAAAATTATCCTTGATGCCAAGGCAAAGTCATTTAAGATTTTTTTGTATGATGAAGCTTCTTTGACTGTGGGGATACCCTGCAGCATGGTGTCATCCACAAATTGTTGATGAGTCAAAGCTTGGTCGTTCTCCGTTAATTGAAGGCCCTTGATCTTACCTAAGACTTTAGCATTTTTAATGGATCGGCCCAATCCTTCCATCATGAGGATAAAAAGAAAGGGAGAGAGTGGGTCTCCCTGCCTGAGGCCTCTAGAAGGAGTGAAGATCTCTGAGGGTGAGCCATTCACTAGAATTGAAAAGCTGGGTGAAGTAACCAAAGCCATAACCCATCTGATCCAGTCATGATCAAACCCAAAAGCAGAAAGGACCTTTTTGATGTAAATCCAGTTCACCTTGTCATACGCTTTTGCAATGTCTAATTGCATGATCATACCAGCCTGCCTTTTGCTAGTGAGAGAGTGAACTACCTCGTGGGCCTGAATAATATTATCTAGGATTTGCCTTCCTTCAACATAACCAGACTGTTCCCCTGAAATCAAAGAAGGAAGAAGAGGTTTGAGTCTGTTGGCCAAGATCTTGGAAATAATTTTGTAAACCACATTGCATAAAGCAATGGGTCTGAACTTATCAGGAGTCAGGGCTGAGTCCTGTTTGGGGATCAGGGAGATGAAGGAGGTGTTTAAGGCTTTTAGAATGGATCTGCTCCTTCTGGAGTCCTCAACCACATCCAGAATATCCTGTTTGACCACATTCCAGTAGGCTTTGAAAAAGTCAACATTAAAACCATCTGGACCTGGAGCTTTGCCATTCTACATATCTTTGATAACCGCACTGACCTCTCCTTCGGTTACTGGTTTGTTCAGGTTAAAATTATCCTCTCTAGACACCATCCTGGGGATGTTCTTTATAATTTCCTTGATGTGTTGGTCTCTGTTTGGATTATTTTCATTTGTGATGCCTCTGAAATGCTGAACCATCACAGCTTCAATATTCTTGTGCGAGGTCTGAAGCTCCCCATCTTCGTTCAATATTGAGGAGATTCTATTGTGCGTTCTATTGGCTATGGTGGAGCGGTGGAAAAATCTAGTATTTCGATCACCTTCTTTGAGCCATTGAACTCTAGACTTTTGTCTCCAAAAGATTTCCTCCTGTTTGCATAAATTCTCCCAATCTTGGTTGAGTTTTTCAGCTTGCTCACTTTTGATTTTATCAAAACCCTCTGTGATCAATGCTTGGTTTAGTTCCTGCATTTTGATCTCTACTGATTTTTTGTTTACAAAAATGTTACCAAAATCCTTCTTGTTCCATTCTTTGAGTTTGATTTTTATGTGCTTCAGTCTTTTATGGAGGAGGAACATTTTGGTGCCCTGAACCTGTAGATCTTCGGACCACCATTTTTCAATGTTGCTGATGAAATCTAGGTGGGAGAGCCAGATATTCTCAAATCTGAAGGGTCTGTTCCTGGGAGCATCAATTCCCTTGATTTCTAATTGAATCGACCAGTGATCAGAGCCTCCAAATGGGAGAACACTTGCAGATATTTCTTTATTTGTGAGCATCAGCTTCTCGAAGATCAAAAATCTGTCTAACTTGGAGGCAACCTGAGCATTACCTCCTCTTTTGTTATTCCAAGTAAAAAGACCGTTATGCATTTCAGAGTCAACCATTTTCATGTCTTCTGTGAAAGAATGGAATCCTACTGACTCTCTACTGAGGATTCTGGTACCTCCTTTTTTTTCTGAAAGAGATTTAATCATGTTAAAGTCTCCTCCAATGACCCAAGGGATTTCTTTATGTCTACTTCTGAGATCTACCAGGGAGTCCAGAAATCTAAGCTTCTCATCTATTCTCTGAGGACCATAGACATTCGTAACTAGGAAGGTCTCAGACATCCCCATTGGTTGAATGATAGTTGATAAGTAATTTCTCGTTGCCTCCACATCTACAATGCTGACTTTTTGGGGGTTCCAAAGAGTGAGAATGCCTCCAGCTGTGTTCTCTGCTTTGACTTCTAGAAACTCATATTTGCTGAGCCAATTGCTATGGATTTGTTTTATTTTCTGAATGGAGCATTTTGTTTCTTGAATGAAGATTATGTCTGGCATTGCTAGTTTCATTCTGTTACTTAGCATTCTTTGTTTTCTTTTGCTACCTAGACCTCTGATATTCCAAGATATGAACTTCATAATTAAAGATTTGTAAAGGAGTAACTGGTTAGATCTTTCATCTTACCCGAATCTATCATTAGCTTTCCACACTCCATCAGGAGCTCATTTTGCTTTTTTCTGCCTCTCTTCTTTCCTGGATTTCTGGTAGCTAATCCTGGATTTAATTTCATTGTTTTCACCCCTCTGTGCTCCTGTTTGTGGATGTTTTTACCTTTCTCCAGCCCTTGTTCCTGAGTTTTCCATAAAAACAACTACTGTATTCTGTTGCATTCTTCTTGAGGCAGAGAATCTATCCCTCCTTTGGTTCCTTGCATCAGGAATCCTTCCAGATCCAAGTTTTCCTTGTCGAGAATTTCTTGTAGTTCATGATCTTCCAGATCTGTTTCACTTTGGGTCATTTCCTGGTCCATTTCCATTTCTATTTCACTTCTCATGGCTTCTTTTTGAGAATCGATCTCCGGAGAATGATTTTTGTCCTCTTTTTTTCTTTTTCTTTAGCATCTTCCTCCTGATATTGATTCTCTCTTGTGATTTCTTCAGTCTCTTCTAGCACTTGAAACTTATTCTGACTACCCTTCTGCCCCTCAGTATGTTGTTGCTTTGACCCCTTTTTTCCTCCCCTTCCTCTACTAGCCACTTTCTAAAAGCTTTCAGTGTCCTTCATTGTATTACATTTTTCTTTGTTATCTTCTTTGCTGAGAGGGCAGTCTCTTAACAAATGCCCATGTTCATGGAATCTTCGACATCTGAAAGGGATATGTTCATAGTCTACTGTCTGCACCCACTCCTCATCAAAAACTTCCAGGATAACTTCATCCAGAAGTGCTCCTGATAGATCCATTTCCACACATATCCTGGCAAAGGAGGTATATTTTCCCCTTCTTGTGGCTTCAGAAGCTTTGACATAGCGTCCTAGTTTGTTGCCAATGGCCGTCAATGATTCAGTTTGCCAATAATCAAGAGGTAGAGAGTAGAGCCTTACCCACACAGGAACCGAAGAGAAAGTCTCCCTCTCTGGGACAAAGTTCATTTTCCAAGGTCTCATGTAGAGACCCGCTGCAGCAAAAAAATAGGGTCCTCCTTCGAATATTCTGTCTTTGTCTTCGATGTTAGAGAACACTACTGTGAAGAATCCTTTTGACCCAAGATGTAGGTCAATGCTTCCTTTGGGCTTCCAATGATACTTGATCCACGTCTGCAAAGCCTTTTCAGTGGGCCATAGTCCCATAAATTTACAGATAATGGCGTAGGTTCCCATATGCTCCCTGTGCTCCTGCAGAGCAGGATCATTTAATATTACTCGAGGAGTGATTTCTACTTTTGGTTTGCAGGGTCCTTTTTGTTTTTTGTCTTTTGAACCCAGACTTTTGTCTTCTTCCTCTTTGTCCTTTGTGCTGCTGTTTTCTTTTGTTCTGGTCCCATCTGTTTCCTTTTCATTATCCCTGTTTCTGTCATTCATGCAGCCTTTACTACTTCCAGTTGGTGATTTGCTTCTGCTGGCTACTACGTCTTTGTAGGAGGGAGTCGTGCTCCCTCCCCTGCCACTCTCCATTAGAATCGAACTCTGCTCACTATTGTAACCCTAGTCGCTTCGGCTCTCCCGCGCTCCTACTTCACCAAATTTTCCTCCATATAAAACTTGACTCGTTAAAGTAATCGAAAAGTCATCCCTTTTGTATTATTTTATCCTTTTTTGGACTTAAGGGATTATTCTACGAAAAAGAACTGTTGGAGTTTCCTTTTCGTCCCTTTTCAAACTCTCTAAACATGAAAAGGACCAAGTTATCCTTGTCATTAAACTCGTTAAAACAATAGCGACAAACTCGTCCACCCTAGATGAGACAGAGTCCCCTTTTCATCCCTTTTCAAACTCTCTAAACATGAAAAGGACCAAGTTATCTTTTTCGTTAAACTCGTTAAAACAATAGCGACAAACTTGTCCACCTAGACAAGAACGAGTTTCACTGTCACTAGACTCGTTAAAACATAGTGACAGGTTTGCCCGAAGGGAAAATTATAGAACAAGCATATGTTATCCTCCTCAAGCTTGACAAAAATAAAGAGGTACTGGTCAACAATGACCAGGGAAAAAGGGAAGAAAACTTGAATAAATTTATGGTAGCAGGTCGCTCTTGAACATGACACTTTCACTCCATCACCATGATTGAGTCGGGTTGGGTTGTTTCGTTCACTAGTCATTTCACCTTTGGTCTTTCACACCATCCATCTATTGGGGTTAACGTTACCAATCCATCTCAGTGTCACTGATATGTTCAAGAGAAGTCATTCAGTTGAGAAACCACAAACCCGGTTAATGCCTCATTCGTTGCAATACCTTCACCCTCCATTTTTCATGACCGCCATTCCTGAACCTTGTGTTGTTAGATCGTTTTCACCTCCAGAAAATAATTTTCTTCATTTCATGTCTTAGATATGGGATACATAAGGCTCTCCTACGACGATTCACTTCTTGTCGACATCAGCTCATCATCCAAGAATTTGACTTAGAAACAACCCTTTTAGTACTTTGAAGCTTGCATGCCTCAATGGCAAGTTTCTCACTTCCGGTGACAGGTAGACATCAATGGCCTTTGACCAAAAGATTTTGCGTGGTGTTTGACATCGGATCATATATTCACACCACATGAATTGTACTGTAGTACCTTGATGGTCATTATCATTATCGGTGATTCCTCTCACGTCTGTTAACAACTCACATTATTGGTTGGTAATCAGGCGATGTCTTTCCATGTTCAACTTCAGAACATTTCCTCACATGGATTGACTTGTACATCGGGTGAAGATTGAACGAGTTTTGAAGACCCTGGATCTAGTTTCATCCATCCGAGTTGTGATATATTCAGGGATATAAAGACATCAAATGTACACAGAAGCTGCACAGACAGTCATCCAAGCCAAGGATGATGACTCTACATATGAAGAATCACTAGTCTACAACTGCAGATGACTATCTGTTCTATGTACATGAAATGAATTTATAAAGCTGAGCATGGGAATGCCCCCCTTAGCTAGATCATGAAAAATTATATTATGATGATTTATTGTATTGTATATTATACAAGTCACCTTCCAGTTCGAAACCTCGGATCCTCATGATAAAGCATTTCACCCGACATCAAAGATTTATGACTTCATGCTTTAGGGGGCAACTGTTATAGACATATTTGGGCACTTCAACCCCAATCTTATATGTCGATAAACTAGGGCTCTTCAACCCCTAAAAGTGTTGTTTCATACCCTAAAAGATCATGGTCAACTGATTACATCGTTCCCCAAAAGTTCCACCTGAAAAACCATCTAGAATTGGCCAAAACTAGACCATACTGACTGCTCCACTGTCAGGGTGCGATGCATACTGACTTCTACACTAGCCAGGTGCAATGCATACTAATGAGGACTTCTGGAGGGTGCGATGAGTGAGGATGGAAAAATGTACGAGACAGTTTGCTAAGTGGATGCTCATGGAATCTTCTAGCAACTTCTCCTATGACACTTGCCTCTCTGAATTTGCCCAGGGATGAGTAAGAGATCCAAGAAATCTTCAAGTGGAACCAAATGCAACAAGTGGAATGACACTAATAAAAACCTAGAGATGGCTCACACCCTTGCACACATCTATAAATGGATCCCTCATCTAAGAGATCTAGGGGCTGGAATTTTGTGAATTGCAAGGAGGTGCTGATAGTTTGTATTTGAGAAAGAGCATTGTATTGTTGGGTGATTTTGCTATTTCATGAGGCCAAGAGGGATTTGATGCTGGGAGGATGATGCTCGATCAGACAACTGGGTTGTAATTCTCCCTTCTATTTAATAAATTTCTTCGAGTTTTCTTCCATATAACTGTGCAATTGTGAATGTTATTATTTGTGAATGCCATTTTATGTTCATTATATTCCTTGATTATGATATAATAGATCAAGATGCTTTGACGATTCTTTGTTACTGTGTTTCTACAGGTACTCTCCAAGCAGGATAAGTACGGGGAGGAGTTGCAAGCTCTGTCAAGGGGGAGAGAGATCAAGCAAGGAGTTAAGCGGAAGATCCAGGTTGGTTCCTTTGTCTTTCTATCATCTATTATACGTAGAAGAAATCACGAATTGCTTTAAAATGTTGTTTCTAGGGTAGTTGCCAAACCTAGAGGGCTAGTCGATCGAAAAGACAGTAGTTTTCCCAGAAACACTTGTGCCACCTGTTGACAACATATTTCCAACCATATTCTTAATGGTCACCTTATTTCCATCAATGAATATCATGTTTCCATCAATGACAACATATTTCTAATAATCTCCCCCTTTAGCATTGATGGCAACATCAAAATCAAACAAAACATCCCTAGAAAAAAAATCAACTTAGATTTTCTCCTTTAAGTGTTTCTCCCCCTGATATGTACTTCTCTTAAGTGTTTCTAACACTATGAAGTTGTTGCATGTTTTTGTTGTTGATGTTGGTAGAGATCACTAACACCTCTCCTTTTAATTTTTTTGTTTTATCACTATGGATCTTTTTTTTTGTTTGATCACTATGGATATCCCCCCTTTGACATCAATGGAATGACACGAACATTATCCCCATGTTACCATACTCCTCCTGTCAAAAATATTTATTTATCATGTTGATCCTCTGGACTTGGCAACTTCATCTTGATATACTGAGAATACAACAGTTGTTGTTCTTCCTCTTGAAGGAAGAGCTAGTGTATGGAGGCAAGAGGAACAACTCCCAATCTCTGCCTCAAATACTCAAACTATTCTCTAGAAAGTGGCTTGGTGAATTTACAACTCCAGCTTCACAACTCAATTTACAACTTTCTCTCTCAAGAAGTGATACTTTATGGGAATATGCTTTGTCTTGGACTGAAACACTAGATTCTTTGACATGATGATTGCACTTGTGTTGTTACAAATAATGGGATTAGGTTGATCATAGAACACTTGTACATCTTGCAAGGTCTACTTCATCCAAAATAGTTGAGTACAACAAGAAGCTGCTGCAATATATTTTGCTTCAACTGTAGATAAGGAAATGGAAGCTTGCTTCTTTCTCAACCATGAGACTATACATTCTCCAAGAAAGAAATCACCACCACTTGTGCTCTATGGATTATCTACATCACCTACCCAATCAACATTAATATAAATAGTGAATGAAAAGTCTAAACCTTTGGGGTACCATAGTCCATAGTCCATTGTTGCTCTGAGATATATAAGAATCCTCTTGGCTGCTAGTAGATGGATTTGTTTGGGAGCTGCTTGAAATATTCCAACTATAACAATGACCTAAATGATGAATGGTCTTGAAGTTTTCAAATATAAGAGGCTACCAATGATGGATCTATATAAAGTCTGGTCCACTTCTAGCGATTCATCCATATTGCTAAGCTTGCAACCGATCAACATTGGAGTGTTCACTAAAGAGCATTATTCCATGCCAAATTTCTTCAACACTTCTTTGAGATACTTACTTTGAGAGATAAAAATTCTTGTGGGGGTCTACACAATCTGGTGTTTAAGGAAGTAGGAAATCTCTCCAAGCATGTACATCTCAAACTCAGCCTTCATATCAACTGCAAATTTATTGGTCAACAAATATGAATCATTGACAAAGATGATATCATAAACATATACAACTACCAGAATGAGTTTTCTATATTTTTCTTTGGCATATAAGTTGATGTCAGCTACACCTCTTTTGAATCCACTCTTGAGCAAGTAGTTGTTTATCTTGGAATACCAAGCTCTAGGGGCTTTCTTGAGTCCATATAGATCCTTCTTAAGTCTAAAAACATAATATGGTTTCTCTGTCAGCTGAAAACCTTATGGCTTCTCTATGTATACTTCCTCCTATAAATCTCCATTGAGAAAAGCACATTTAACATCCATTTGATATACTTTGAATTTCTTAAAGCAAGCAAATGCCAAAAAAATTATTATTGCTTCTAATATAGGAATAGGAGAAAAATTTTCATCAAAATCCAAGCCTTGTATTTGAGCATAGCCTTTGAATACCAACCTAGCCTTGTTTCTTACCACTTATCCATGGTCATTTAATCTATTTAGGAAAAACCCACTTTATGCCAATGATATTGTTGTTAGTAGGCCTTGGAACAAGTTCCTATTAATGGTGCTAGAAATACTTCAACTAAGGGGGTCTCCCCAATATGAAGTCCCAATTAGACCTCACACCATTTGGGATAGGAGCCCCATCCATTATAATGGCTCGGTTTCCATATATCTTAAAGATATGCCTTGGCTCTAACTATCAGCAAAAGAGAGGGATGCAAATGTGCCTTTGAACAGCTAGGGGGTTGTGCATGGTGAGTGTTCAATCATATATATGTCTTAGCTCTTTCACTGTGGGAGGAATGAGAGGTGAGCCTCTAAGAGAAAAGTAGTAGTACAACACTATTATAGACACACTTAAACAAGAATTACCCATACAACATCAAGCAGAATAGTCCACATAGATGAGACGGTCATGAAACCAATGTGTAAAGGAGGATCTGTCTAATATCCAGCAAAGTAGTCCACAAGGATGCGACATCATTAACAACAATTACAACACATTCTCAATAAGATGAGTGCCAAAATAACCGAAATAGTTCAACTACTTTAACACATGTGAAAGCAGACATGAATTACAAACATTCACATAATAGTCTTACAAATATCCATAATCCATGCATGAATAATGTGCTAGCCCATAGGGATTTTGATATTAAGTAAAAGTTTTGAGACACATTGATACAATGAACACCAATACCTCTATTAGTGGAGCATTGGAGCCACTCCTTTCTCCTCAAAAGAACTAACCTATCTCTCTAATTCCTTGCGGGAGGAGCCAAGGTGAAAAAAGTCCCCTGCTCA
Source organism: Pinus tabuliformis (assembly GCA_031772625.1). Taxonomy (NCBI): domain Eukaryota; kingdom Viridiplantae; phylum Streptophyta; class Pinopsida; order Pinales; family Pinaceae; genus Pinus; species Pinus tabuliformis. The sequence goes on from CM062808.1 coordinate 900,066,641, forward strand.
TACAATGAGGGTGTATATATAACTAAGGGGTGATGCTTCCCCCTTGTGACTCTTTGACTACCCTTATGATTGTTCAACTTCCTATAAATTTTCAACTTACATGACTCTTCATATTCATGTGTGTCCCTTGGAATTCCACTTTACAATACATTTTGAATACAATACATATGATCCATAATGATCATGTGGCATATGACAACTCATGACACAACTTGACATGACACTGCTAACATGGACTACTTGATGATGTGGAAATGTCAAGCCACTGTTGTTGTTGTGTCTTTGATGTCTTCTTGAGAACACTTTGTCTTCCATCTCCTCATGGATTGATGATGGGAGTCCTTGATGATCTTAAGTCTTGATTTTTGGTCACTAGTTAGTGTCCCTTTGCTTTACTTTGAAAGATGAGCTTGCATGTTCCAGCTGCAAAGATGTCTTTCTGTATGCTCCCCTTCTGCATCTACTTCTTCATCATCATATCATGGTGTAAGAGAATACCTACATATGCAACTCACTCATGATGAGACGACATCATTCTAAAAACCCCTAGCCTAAGATAGAGCATTTGGATTCATGAACTGGGCCAGGACTAGGTGATAGACCAGGAGAGAAGGTCCAGCGACTGTACAATTGCACAGTTCAAGCAACCAAGGGTCAAGCTTGATCATTGAAGCTGCACAGTGCATAGCTCAAGCTAGACTAAGGGAAAAATTTACACAGTGCCCATTGAGGGAAAACGTTTCACAGTGACCACCGAGGGAAAAATTTGCTCAGTTCCCACTAACGGAAAAATCTGCGCAGTTCAAGCAGGAAGTGGAGGCTGCAGGATGGGGCCCTGGGAGGACAAACTATGCAGTTTTAGGAGGCAAGGGGGGCTGGGAAATTTCACATCTATGCATTTCAGAGGCTCAGGGAGAGAGCTTGATGCTTGTGATTATGCAGTGCGCAGTTCAAGCTGAGCAGAGGGACAATGTATGCGCAGTTTTTACAGCCAGTGGGTAAAGCTGAAGGGATGACCACTACGGGAGATTTTTACGCAGTTATGAGAGAGAAGGGAGACTTGGCCACTGTGGGAATTTGTAGTTCAATATCTCAGGTGTAGGTTTTAACCCTGTACAGAAATTACCTGCATACGAATTCTTAAACAAAGAAAATAAACAATGCGAGAGCATAACCCATAAAACACATATGCACAGAGATTTTTCCCTGGATCCCAAAAACGGGACTACCAGCTTGATTTTTCATTATGTTTCTTTCAATGTTACAATACATATTTATACATGCCGAAGCATCCAATACCATGGACCGAAAAAACCATCGCGTCCAATACCATGTGCGAAAATCATGCACAAAACCATAGGTAGGTTCGCCCAACCTAATATAGGGTCCAAAAAAAATTTTCCCGGGGCGCTGCCCCGGACCCCGTAGAGGGGGGCTACCCGCCCCCCTCTAACCCCCCAGTTTAACTACGTCGATTAGTCGTGGAAAGAATATAACACAACCCAACAATCTCCCACTTGTTGTTTTCTTTCCACAGGGGGCCACAGGAGAGCTTAGTCATTTTTCCAGCCCTGAAACACCCATTGTTTCTCTACACCAAGAGAACTTCTCAGAGCTCACAGATTTTGTCAATGCATCTGCAGTATTCTTCAAAGTGTCCACCTTTACCAGCAACACCTTTTTGTCTTCTATCATATCCCTCACAAAGTGATATTGAACATCAATGTGCTTTGTCTTTGAATGATAAGCAGGGTTCTTTGCCAAGAAAATTGCACTTTGGCTATCACAGTCTATTCTTATAGCTCCCTGTACTAACCCCATACTTGAACACAATCTCTGCAACCAAACTGCTTCCTTGCTTGCATGAGTGGCTGCCATGTATTCTGCCTCTGTAGTTGATAGTGCCACTACAGATTGTTTCTTACTCATCCAACTGACTGCACCTCCAAATAGGTTAAACACATACCCACTTGTAGATCTTCTCTGATCCAGATCTCCAGCCCAGTCTGCATCAACAAAACCATGAATATCCAACACTCTGTCCAATCCTGGTCTTCCTTGGTAGCACAAACCATAATCACTAGTGCCACGAAAATACCTGAAAACCCGTTTCACTGCTGTCCAGTGCTCCTTCCCAGGTTTTGACATAAACCTGCTTAATACTCCCACTGCATGTGCAATGTCTGGTCTAGTATAGACCATTGCATACATCAGGCTACCGACTGCACTTGCATATGGAACACGGGACATGTCCTCTTCCTCTTCTTGTGTCTTGGGACATTGTTCAGCAAATAACCTCACACCTACAAGAATAGGAACCTTCACCGGTTTACTATCCTGCATATTAAACCTCTGCAGTATTGTCTCGACATACTTCCTCTGGTTTAACCAGAGCTTCCTCTTTGCCCGATCTCTTTTAATTTCCATGCCCAAAATATAGTTTGCAGCACCAAGATCTTTCATGTCAAATTTGGAGGACAATTGGGTCTTCAAATCCTGGATAATTTCTTTGTCATTTCCAACCAGCAACATATCATCCACATACAAGACCAGATAAATAACACGGTCACCAATTAATTTAAAATACACACAATGATCTGCTTTGCTTTTGGTGAAGCCAAGTCCCCGTATAAATGTATCAAATTTCTGATACCACATCCTTGGTGACTGTTTTAACCCATACAGAGACTTCTTTAACTTGCATACCAGTTCTTTCTTACCCTTCACCGCAAAGCCTTCAGGTTGCCTCATGTAGATTTCCTCTTCCAAATCCCCGTGAAGAAATGTTGTCTTCGCATCCATCTGTTCTACCTCAAAATCAAAAGAAACAGCAACAGATAAAAGTAATCTAATAAAACTACCTTTGCAACAGGAGAAAAAATATCACCAAAATCAATTCCCGGCACCTGGGAATAACCTTTTGCTACCATCCGAGCTTTGTATTTCTCCACCTTTCCTTCTGCATTAGTCTTCTTCTTGAACACCCATTTGCTGCCAATGGGTTTCCTTCCAGCCGGAAACTCTACCAGATCCCAAGCCTCATTTTTGTGCAAAGATGCCATTTCATCAACCATGGCCTCTTTCCAGAGTTTTCCATCCTCTGAATCCACTGCTTCCTTCACAGTTCTGGGATCATCATCAGTAACAGACAAAGAAAAATTTGAATTGAAAGCAGATGGACTATACCTTTCTGGCTGCCTTCTTTCTCGACCTGATCTTCTCACAGCCGGAGTTTGTGGCTCTTCATCTTCTGATTCCTCCTCTGCTGCAGAGTCTGATTCTTCCTCCTTTGGCTCAAACTCTATCTTCTAAGGTTCCTTTGGTTGGACTTCAGATTGAATAACATCTTTTACCTCTCTGAACACCACATCTCGGCTGTACACAACCTTCCGTGTGACTGGTTTCCAAAGCTTATAACCCTTTAAACCATCCTTATACCCAATAAAGATGCACTTTTCAGATTTACTATCCAACTTGGTTCGTTTCTCCTTTGGCACATGTACATATGCATCACATCCAAATACCCTCAGATGTGAAAGAGAGGATTTCTTACCAGTCCATACTTCTTGTGGAGTCTTATCCTCCAACGCTGATGAGGGTGATCTATTGATCAGGTAACGTGCAGTATCCACCGCCTCTGCCCAGAATTCCTATCCTAACCCGGCACCACTGAGCATGCTTCTTGCCCTTTCCATCAACGTCTTGTTCATTCTTTCTGCGACTCCATTTTGCTGAGGTGTATATGGAGTAGTCTTCTGTCGTGCTATACCACACTTCTTACAAAATTCTTCAAATTCCTTGCTGCAAAATTCTCCACCATTATCAGTCCTCAGCACCTTTATCTTCTTCTCTGTCTGATTTTCCACCAGAGCCTTAAATTCTTTAAACCTGTCAAAGACTTCAGATTTCTTCTTAAGGAAATATATCCATGTATTCCTTGAGAAGTCATCTATGAATGATACATAGTACACAGACTTACCAGTGATGGAACCTTCACAGGTCCAAACACATCACTGTGCACAAGCTCTAATATATGTTTCGTCCTCTTACCACCAGAGGGGAAACTCACTCGATTCTGCTTCCCATACACACAATTTTCATAGAAATCAAAATCTAGAGAGCTATCATTCATACCTTCTACCATACCTTTACCATGAAGTATTCGAAGGCCCTTCTCTCCAATATGTCCAAGCCTTTGATGCCACAACATGGTCTTCTCTCCAGAGACCACTAGATTTTCTACTCCATTTTCAGGAACCATAGAACTATTGCACCCATCAACAACAGTGCTACCTTACAGCTTGTACAGAGTTCCAATCCAAACTCCCCGCATCAATATCAGTGCTCCTCGAACCATCTTGCAGGTATCTTTCTCGAACACCGTCTTTACACCTGCATCATCCAACTTGCTTACAGAAATCAGATTTCTGGCCAATGCAGGAATATGTAGAACACCCGGAAGTGTTCTAACCCTTCCACCTTGCAACTTCAACTTTACTTTTCCCCGACCAATGATTCTAGCCTTCCTATCATCTCCTAAGAAGACATCACCACCATCGTATTTCTCATACTCGCAGAACCACTCTCTATGGGGAGTGAAGTGAAAGGATGCACCTGAGTCAATCAAACATGCCTCATGATCTACATGTGTACTTGAAGAATCCAAGTACACATCCCCACCTTCATCTGAGGTGGTTTTCGCCTCTGCAGAAGGAGCATCATCAGATCCCTTTCCTTTATCAGGAGCTTTAGATTTACAATCCCTTCTTAAGTGCCCTTCCTTTCCGCATTTCCAGCACACCACCTTTGTAGGTTTTCCTGGAGATTTAGATCTCCCACTCGATGACTTACTTTTGTTTCGGTTCTGGGACCGTCCTCGTATAGACAAGGCATCACCATTCTGGTTGTCCATATTCTTCCGTCTCATCTCCTCCGTCAGCAAGGCTGAGACTATTTCATCAAACTGCAAAGCAATTGCATTGCTACCTATTGCAATAACCAGACTGTCCCACGAATCTGGTAGAGAACACAATAGACTGATGCACTTATCTTCATCTTAAATTTTAATATCAACAGATAATAATTGACTTACCACAGTATTAAACGCATTCAGATGCTCCGTCACCGAGTCTCCATATTTCATCCTCAGGTTATACAGCTTTTTCCGCAGGAACAGTTTATTCACCAGAGACTTAGATTGGTACAAAGTCCCTAACTTAACCCACAAAGCCTTTGCCGTAGCTTCCCCTGATACATTCAGCAATACTGAATCTGAGACACACAATCGTATTGTGCTCTTTGCCTTCCGATCCAATTTCTTCCATTCTTCATCGGTCACTCCCGATGGTTTAGTACCCAGATCTACCACGATCCACTGATCTTTATCCACCAACAGATCCTCCATCTTGAGTTTCCACAACTCAAAACTCTGACCATTGAACTTCTCAATCTCGATCTTTCCACTGCTCGCCATCTTCTTTCACCACCAGAATCGATCTTGCAGATCTCCCACTGAACAGGGTCTACCACAGGCCCGAGCGAAACCCCTCAGCAACAAAGGCGTCCCCTTGAAGCCAAAACAGCTCTGATACCAAATGTAGGTTTTAACCCTATACAGAAATTACCTGCATACGAATTCTTAAACAAAGAAAATAAACAATGCGAGAGCATAACCCATAAAACACATATGCACAGAGATTTTTCCCTGGATCCCAAAAACGGGACTACCAGCTTGATTTTTCATTATGTTCCTTTCAATGTTACAATACATATTTATACATGCCGAAGCATCCAATACCATGGACTGAAAAAACCATCGCGTCCAATACCATGTGCGAAAATCATGCACAAAACCATAGGTAGGTTCGCCCAACCTAATATAGGGTCCAAAAAAAATTTTCCTGGGGCGCTGCCCCGGACCCCGTAGAGGGGGGCTACCCGCCCCCCTCAAACCCCCCGGACAGGGGGGCCTGCCGCCCCCCTTGTGACCCCCCCGCTGCGCAATCGGCGCAACGAAGGGGGGCTACCACCCCCCTCTAACCCCCCGTTAGTCGTGGAAAGAATATAACACAACCCAACATCAGGGAGAGAGCTTGATGCTTATGATTGCACAGTGCGCAGTCAAGGCCAGACTATTTGAGAGGATTGCACAATTCTGGGAGGGAAGGTTGGGTCTTAGGTTCAGGGATTGCGCACTGCAACAATCTTGGGAGGAAGGAACTATGAACTATGTAGTTTCAAGGGTCAAGGTCACTACTAGAGGACTGGAACTACCCAATGCATAGTCTAGGTAGGTCAGGTGATGTCAAGTTGATGGGTCGGGAAGTCTTTCTGGAAAAGGTTAAGTGCTAGACCAGTGAGAATGATGTGTGAAGTGGTAAGGCTTCGACTGTGTCCTGACACTTAGAATACTTGACGACCTAACAACATAGATCACCCATAACACATAAAAAATACATTTTCCTATGTGTGACCACTTTATGATTGGTTATGACAAGTGCGACACTTAAGGTGCACTCTACGATGACTATGACGACACTTGTGCGATAGTGCTCATAACTTTGTGAATGAGTGTGACAAGTGTTTACATGGTTAGAAAAAATCATAAACAAAAATATGGACCCTTGAAACCACTAGAATAAGATTTTGCACTCGATGCGACAACCTACATGCAAAAGACAACATTTTTCCTAAGTAGAAAACGAGACCAAAACACTCCAAAAAGATGCATGAAATGAGTCTTAGTGTTTGCGACCACACTGTACAAGACCAAGGGAGGCTCTAAAAATAAGCATAGGACAAACTTTTTGGAGGGTGTTGCAGCCGCTACAACAATTCCCAAGTCTTATTTTTCTCTATTTGATCTAATTCTTAATTCATTGCTTTTAAGAAATGTTGATCTTGACTGGCTTGTACAACATCCTTTGGTTCCTCCATGGACAACAAGGCAACATGTGCTTGTGTAAGGATCTAGCAACTTCCTTCTTCTATGCACACTAGTATTTAATTCACCAATGATTTGAACAGTTGGGTGGTGTTTTTGTACATATATTGGGTGATCTGGGAGGATCAAAAAATATAAGTGGCCTTGAAAATAACTCAAAAATCAAAGTCATCACATGCGAGTGAAACTAGGACCAATTCGTAGTGATCGTCGCCCTGATTCCAATGGTGCAAACGACACTCAAATCTGAGTTTGTATGCTCAAGTTATAATTGGTCTAAATTTTGGTCAAACTAGGGCCAAGTGGCGGACTAACGAGGCAACAAATTGGCAGAATCTCAGTGCACAGAATTCGGCGGTCAGGAACAAGTGAATTTGTCAAATCCTTAATTTGTCTAATGAACCTTATTTTCCTACGGAAAATTTTTAACCATTATATTTTAAAAAATAAAATAAAAATATAAAATAGGGTAGCGGACCGCCACCCTTGCCACCTCCAAACCGCAATGTTACATATATAAACAAAATATGTTAAAGTGTTGGGTGGTCAAACCTCACCACTGCATAGCCCGAAGGCCAACCAATCTACATTTCTGACATATCATAACCATCAAAGACATATCACATGTGAACACAACTATTGCCATAAATATGTTAATCGACGGGTCAATAAAACAAACATGTCATCCATATGGGGATCAGTGGGGTTGGAACCCCCAACCACCCCACACCCAACTTGGTGCCTTTGCTAATGGGCCAAATGACCCAAATTTTAATGCATGTCCGCCTCCCTCTATATGAACCTTCAATCAAATCATTCAACCAGAGCGGACCAACAGAGGAGTGGTGGAACCCTGAGAAACCAAGGGGTGTGGAACCTTGAGTGAGGGTATCAATCAGATGCTAAAAATATTCCCTTAGAGGGCTAGAGGTGCCAGAGTCAAAATTGGACAAGTTTATAATCAATTTTTCACGTTTTCATGCCAAGAATCCATCCGTGTAGTTCGTTTCTTTAGCCAAGCTCTCTATTTTCAGGCCATCATCTAGATTGGAGGTATAAGGGTCATTTTTGTAAAGTTGTTTGTAACCTATTTATTTGATGCCACTTAATAAAATAATTCCTTCCCACTTTTGAGTAGGGCCCAGAGATGTAGCCCACATTGGGTGAACTCCGTAATCAAATCATTGTGTCTTTGATGTCATGTTTTCTTGTGATTTCTGCTTCTTTTCATGTGGTTTAAGTTACATGGTTATTATGCTCTTTTATATGCAATTTTTAATGCATCCTTGAAGTTAAAATATATGGATAAAGTTTGGTATTAGAGCAGGTCTGCTTGATGCAAGTTTCATGAGTGAATTATAACCAAGAACAAGCTCCAAAGAGGTGAAGGAAAACTTAAATCCTTTGATCCCGAAGTGGGGTGTGCACCACGAAGATGGAACATGGAAGATGATGAAGCTTGAATCAATGAAGAGTGAAATTATTGCAAGCCTTTCTTCACCATGGTAGAGAAAGTTGATAAGATATTGCAGGGTATGAGAAGACAATCAAGCCTGAGAAGAAAGATCCAGATGACCATGCATCGGTAAATCATGGAGGTGATGGAGAAGAACCTCCTTCCTCTCCATATTCTAGTGACAATTCTTCTTCTTCTTCTTCTTCTCATCACTCTAATAGGCATCATAGGAATACATTTAAGAAGCCATTTTTTAAGCTAGATGTAAAGTTTGATTTTCCCACATATAATGGAGAATGTAATGCAAAGAAAATAAACAATTGGATTATATAGATCGAGGTTTATTGTCAGATTAAGCATATCGAGGAAGATGATGCAAAGATCCAATTAGCATCTCTTTGGTTGAGTGGCACCATTGTCGTTTGGTGAGAGAGAAAGTTTCAGAAAGACAACAAAAAATTGGGTAATATTCTTTCTTCTTGGTCCAATTTTGTTTCTGCATTAAAAGATCAGTTTTATCCTTTGGGTTATCAACAAAAGGCTTTAATGGAATGGAAATATGTAAGGCAAGGAAAGGGTCAAAATTCACAAAGCTTCAAAGAAGAGTTTATAAAACAAGCATTGAATTTGGGCATTTCACTTGATTCACCCGAAAATGTAACAAAGTATATTGGTGCTTTACATAGTTACATAAGACATTCTTTGTTATTATTTGAGCCTACTAATATTGATGCAGCCAGTGTGTATTCCATTCACCTTGAAAGTAGGGGAAAGAATGATAAAGAATAGTAGCCAAAGAAATCATCTTTTAAACATCATAATGGAAAGTTCAAAGGAAAAGGTAAGGGAAAGGAAAAGAAGGCAACTACAAACAAAAAGGAGGAAAGAGAAAAGCCATCTTGCACACATTGAAAGAAGGAAGGCCATGAAAATGAACATTGTTGGAAATTACATCAAGAGTTGAAACTAAAGAGATTTGGTGGAAAGGGAAAGAAAAAGACGGTGGCAACCACACAACAGGACCTTGGATCCGATTCTGGTGATGAGACATTGATCACAACAGTGGACACACAAGGTACTCTTTCTCTTCATGCCAATGAAAATTCTGAATCACATGCAAGTACAAGTTATTTAAATGAGCCTCTTGTTAATGAACGAAAGAGAATTGAATCGTTCTGCATTAGAGTCATAGTGAAACATACTAAAGTGAAAACCTTGTTTGATCCGGGCTCACAAGAAAATTTAATTTAAAAATCCTTGGTTAAAAATTTAGGATTAGAGACCAAGCCTCATCTGAAACCATACCTACTTGGTTGGGTGTGTGATAAATAAAAATTACATGTAACCAAGCATTGTAGAGCTAGATTTGTGATTGCATCCAAACTAGTTTATGAGGTTGATAAGCAAAAAGGATGTAAATAGAAGAGTCATAGCGAGCCTAGCAGGTAACTAATTGATAGAAATATTTGTATTGGAAAGTAATCTAAGGAAGGAAAGGTTTATTTCTTGTACTTAGCGAAGGGGAAGGCTCTTGTAGCTAAGCACGCAGAGACCTTGGTAAGTCCGTAGGCAAAGTGAGAGAGACCCTGCAGCTGAGTGCGTCGGTAAAAAGAGTTTGTATTTGAATGTTTATATCTAATAAAGATTGTTTTGATCCAATATTTGTGCATTTGTGGATTTTTTCTTACTTCTGCAAGTTTCTGTATTTTCGCTCTATATCGCAATTTATATGAATCAATGCTTATTTTCTACGCGAAAGTGATAGATCAGTAGAATTTATACATGTTATGAATAATTAAAGGCCTTCACGAAGATCTAGATATTGTTTAAGTGAATTACTATAATTATCTATCTTGGAAGGGTTAGGGTCCATGAAGATAGAAATAAGCCTTAGGAGCCGCAGGAACCTATCACACAGGCCTTTGGAAGAAGAAACCTAGTTTTTTCATCCCCCAATACTGCTTAGGGTGAGACTGCAGCCTGCGCTATGCAGGTTGTTACCGAAAGGGCCAGCAGTTTAGGGTTTTGTTGGTTGGCGCAGTTAACTTTGAACCTGGGTCAGGCCCCATCAAGCCAACAAATGGTTCTGTTGTCAGGACCTAGATTTTTCTAAAGGTATATGTGATAATTGGCTCCCCACTAAGAAATAAATTAAGAATTGGATCGATCGGAAGTTGCACACGTTTGCAACTTAGGTGAACAAAAATCCGCACTCATCGAAGGAAGAGTGGCTAGATAGATACCCATATACAAATGAACATGAAATATTATTCTTCTCTTTCCCCCGTGAACTTCATGAGTGGTTGTCCAAATTAGCAGATAGTCAAGGTATGTGGAAGCTTAATTACCATATTGTGTGTACCCTAGAACTGGTAAAACGTTTGGAGGCTTCGGAAAATAAAATCGAGCGGGCCATCAACAACTGGATCGATCGTATTCTGGGAGGATTCATCACTGAGTTCACAATGGATATGTCCATCAGCTACAACGAAGTAGAGCATAGGTTCTTCAAAGGACCAAGAGGTAAGTACCTGAAATCTTTGAAGACTTGGATTAAGATGCTATTGTGCAAAAAGAGGGTTATGCCTTTAAATCAATGTTTAGGACTATGCGAAGTGGAAGAGAATTTAGAACGAAGGAATAATAAGGTTCTAAATACAGTCTGTTGTTAGGATTTTCTAATAGTGACGAAGAGGGTAATATTTTGATAACACCATGAAGAGTGATACAACTCATAATTTAGGGTATCGTAGGGATACCTCATCCATCCAATCCACCTCCGCCTCACACACCTACACCTCCACCTCCACCTTCACCTCCACCTCCACCTCCATCATTTAATATGGTGAATACAATGAAGATGCCTGTATTTAAGGGTGTTGGGACTGAAGACCCCAAACAATTTTGGTTTGTCGCAGATGTTGTATAGACATCACAGCAGATCACTGATGAAAATATGAATAAAGCACAACTAGTCGTAGTTCTACAGGACAAAGTGTTGAGTTGGTACATTAAGTTCTACACAGATAGGCCCAACGCGACTATGCTAGAAACCTAGAAAGCATTGAATAGTGAATTCAAGAAGCCCAAATCTTAGGCTCAGTTTATAATAGAGCTCAAGGAGATTCAATAGAGGGTAAATGAGTCTGGGTGGCACTTTGATCAAAGATTAAAATGTCTGATTCAACAAGCTAATATGACTATTACAAATACTTAGCATAAAGACTAGTACATTGCTTCGCTCCTACCACATCTGAGATTACCACTATCGCAGAAGAAAATAGGAACGCAAGTAGAAGCGGTAGAGATCACCATGAGATTAGAAGCTTCACCAGTACAAGATACGAATATAGGGGTACATCATATTCAATCACAGCTGGCAAGCCTGCACATGGAATTACAGAGTTTGAAGAAGCGAAAGGAAGCGCAGCCTGAGGTGTGCGCATAATTTTGGTGCCTGAAGTGTAATGGCCAAGGTCATGACAAGGACCACTATCCTGTTTATGACAAGACCATTGGGTGAGGTCCTGTTCCTTTAAAACCTGAAAACATCATTGGACTGAGTGCAGGAGTACCCTTATGGTTTGCTATATGTCAGATAGTGGGGAAGCATGCAACTGATAAGTGTCATCTCCTACAGAATTTTGTATAGACACTACAACAATTATTTTGTACTTTCTGTAAACCCATTGGGCATGATGAGCGCAATTGTCAAAGCTATGAACTGATGATGAAGCGGACCCCTATGAATAGAATGCAGACAAAAAATCAACCTCAGGATCAGGTCCCGGGTGCAGTGCGTGGAGGATTCCAGGGCCGAGGAAGAGGACGATGAGGAGGGGCTAGTAGGGGTCTCGAACAAATCATTTGTTATAATTGTTGAGAGGTTGGTCATTTTGCGCACGACTTTTAGAACCCAATGCATCAATCCTACCAGTATTGCCAATGATTTGATCATGTTATAGAATATTGCCCAGTATTAATAGCCAAGATGCAGGAGAAGAAGACAAAAACACCTACAGAGAATATTCAGATGATGAGGGCGAAGCCTCGTGAAGAAGAACCTAGCATTAATATAGTAACACAGAGTGGTATTGCCACTAGAGAAGATAAATGAAAGCAACCAAAAATTGAAGGATGGGTATGCAAGGATGTTGAGAAGGAAGTTGGATTCGATCTAAACCAGGCTAAGGAAACCTTTATGGAATCCATAATAGCTTCATTGAGGCCTCTACCTCAGGAAGTCAGGAGAAGTCTGGTGGAACCAATGAAGCATAAGACGTGGATCCTTCATTATTAGCTACCTTTCTGAAGACCTGTATGAAGCTACTAAGGGATAGAAAGATAGTAGAAGGGCTTCACGAGCTAAATTATAATTGTACAGGTAAGGTCAAACCTCCTCCAAAACAACAAACTGTATGAAGAGTAGGAAAAATCAAGAAACGAACAAGTCGTGAAATGAGGCTAACAACACAGATCATAGAGTAGGTAATGGAGCAGATAATTCTCGATCTAGGATCTGACGTGAATGTTCTACCAAAAAAAACTTGGGGAAGGAATGGAGAGACCTACGCTATAGTGGTCTCCTATCCAGCTTCGCATGGCCAATCAATAGAACATCATTCCTATGGGGCGCTTGTATGGGGTAACAATGGATATTGAAGGAGCAAGAACTTTAGCTAATTTTGAAGTGATCGAGATAGTGGATGATAGTAACCCTTACCCTACTCTATTGGGCATTGATTGGGCCTTCGATATGGATGTGATCATTAATCTTAAGAAACACAAAATGACTTTTGAGAGGAAAGAGATCCGAGTAATTTTTCCCTTAGATCCAACTGAAGGTGTGTGATACACAGAACGAGTCTGTGATTATGAAGAAGAGGACTATCTGGATCAGATATATAAGATCACTGCACATGATGAGGACTGGATCAATCCTACAACAGATGGAAAAATAACATGGGATAGAGATAGCTCTTGCACCTCACATTCCGACAAGAAGATTGAGCATTGGCAGAACATATTACACAAAGTCTCCTCGTTGCGTTGCAACATGTTGACAAAATCGCTTCACTGCGTTTCCACAAAGGTAAGAAATCTACCTCATTATGATGGTTTGGATGATGTTAATTTGTTTTTGGATAAGTTTGAAAGGGAGGTGCCAGAAGAACATCAGTTTCAGGCACTAGATCTAGTGTTGCGTGCTACGCCCACCCGTTGGTGGGGTACGCATAAGGACAGCTTCGCCGATTGGAAAGAATACAGGTGAATGATGAAGCTAAGGTTCGGGTACACCAATACCTGTATAATGGAGAAATACATTAGAAATGACGATCCACACAAGCATTTGGCATACTGGACTAAAGCATGGGGAGAGAATCCTCAACCTAAATGGGTACACATATTTTGTCACACTTTGGATACCATTCTGATGAACTGGTACTTGGAAATGGAGCTACGCCATGGAATAGTCGAATGGGATATCCTCAAGGAAAGTTTCTTATTAACCTTAAGCTTTGAGGATGGATTTGAATGTATTGATGAAGTGCTCCAAGAAATTAAGGTTGTGATCTTTAGAATGCATGAGGAATCAGTAGAATGGGTTCAACCAGATTAGAATACACAGCTGCGCCATGCGTTGGAATACTATAATGTAACCGCAGAAGAAGAAGAAGATGACCCTAGGAATATCAATATTACAGAGTCTGAGGGACAACACAAAGTTGAAGGACTTAAAGCAACAATCCCTGACATAACAGAACCTTTGAAGACTAGACAAGTAAACATTAGATTGGACGAGCAACCAAAGTTTGTGAAAATAGGTGACTATTGGGATGAGGATACAATTGATAAGGTTGTGGAACTTCTGCACGAATACCAGGACTTGTTTCCCACCAAGTTATCATATCTTAAAGGGATACTGGACGATCTGGGCATAATTAATATTACTTTGAAGCCAGACACAAAGCCTATAAAAGAACGACCCTACCGTTTGAATCCCAAATATAAGGAAAAGGTGCGCAAAGAGTTAGACAAGATGCTCTAAGCTAGGATCATTGAGCCAGTGGAGGAATCATACTAGGTAAGTCCTATGGTAGTTCAGGAGAAAAAGAAATAAGATGAAATCCGGATATGTGTGGATCTGAGGAAACTCAATGATGTGTGCATTCATGACCCGTTTCCAATTCCATTTACAGATGAATTCTTGGAGACTGTTGGAGGGCAGGAATCCTATTCATTCACTGATGGGTTCTTGGGATACCATCAGATCAAGATTGCACCAGAGGATCGCAACAAGACCAATGGGGATGTTTTCAATATACGATAATGCCTTTTGGATTGAAGAATGCACCTGTGATCTTCTCATGGGTAGTAATTGTAGCTTTTAAGGAATTCATCCACAAGTTCCTAGAAGTATACTTTGATGATTGGACTATATTTGGGTTGGTAAAGCACCATGTTCCAAGTCTGTGCCTTATGCTGGACACCTATCGTAGACATCACATAGCCCTAAATTTGAAGAAATGCATCTTCTGTGTTCCTTATGGAATATTGCTAGGTCATGTGGTTTGCAAGCAGGGATTTATGGTAGACCCTGTGAAGATAGCAGTTATTGTTAATTTGGAGGCCCCGAAGAACATAAAATAGATGCGTGCTACACTGGGCCATACGGGGTATTATAGAAAGTTTATTAAGGCATATGCACAAATCACAACACTAATGGAGAAACTATTGAAGAAATACGCGACATTCTGCTGGGATGAAGAGTGTTAGAACAATTTAGATATTCTTAAGAACAAAATGGTCACCACGCCCATTCTGGTATTCCCCAATTGGAAAAAGGAGTTTCATGTGCATGTGGACGCTTCTTGTATTGGGCTAGGTGTGGTGCTGACCCAACTAGGTGAAGGTGATATTGATCATCCTATCGTGTTTGCAACTAGAAAGTTATCTAAGGCGAAGAAGAACTACTCAACTATAGAGCACGAAGGACTGGCTATGGTGTACGTGCTACATAAATTATGGCATTATTAGGCACTCACTTCAAGATTGCTATAGGATTAAATGCATGGTGTATGGAGAATGAAGGAACCCTTAAGGGTCTTCCCGGGACCCTTGGCAGACTGTAATATTATCTGCAGTTGTCACAAAGCTACATGCACATCCATAATCAATAACTAACTATCAAAGCAAAATGGATTCATTACCTCAAGCCTCCGTGTAGATTAGCTGGAGAGCACAATGCAGCTAGGTCGAAGTCCCCTGAGCCGGCTCCAGATCAAGTCCTGCACATAGAAGAGACAAACATCATCATAGCATAAAACCTTGATAATTAATACATGAATATATAAAAGACATCTAGTTACACATAACTAAGCTACTCATGCTAAAAGGTATTGGACAAAAAAATAAATGAATGATAGTGCCAACACCACGGAGTAGACAGTACAACTGCAGTTCTATATTAATGTTGGAAGAGTGATTACAACCATCTGTTGCATCAACCTTCCCTTACCCCTCTAACTCCTCTATCTCTCTCCCTTCTTACCAACTTCTTATGCTTATATTTGAGACTATGCTCGACAATCAAGTAAGCTATCCTTTCAAATGATCTGACCTCCATCACAATAGCCCTAGCTCTGCTTATGTAGCATTTGATATTAGGGTTGCCAAGTTTCTCCATGAGTTTCTTTAGGTAAAAGTAATGATGTTTCCATGCTTTTGAGCTCTTTCCCATTTGCCTCCTTCATTAGGATTAGAAATCCCACAAATAGGTCGAACTTTTATGTTTCCTTGCTTTTATGAGTAGATTTAGGAGGGAATATAGAGATATTGTTTGAGTCAATTCACTCTTTTGACCTTTATATCTTCATTAGGGTCCACTAACGCTGTCCTCGAACTAACAAGTAGAGTTAGTGGGGTCACTAATGCTCCCTTAGGATTATAGAGAAGCTTTATAAATCATGTTGTCAGTGTATAGGGAGTGTTAGTGTGGAAACAAGGCCTGTGAATTTGGTTATTGCTTCAGCCATCATGTCTTTCCCCTTTGAGCTGATGAGGAGGTCATTTTGTTGTATAATAGATGCCCCCTAAAGTGTGAGATCAGAGGTTGTGACAATGGCTGAAATACTTTACTTAACTATTATTTTTCTTCTTCGACAAAAAGAGAGAGAGAGGATCGGAGCTTTGGGCAGTATGGGAAACCTGATACAACACATATATATATAAAACAACTAAAATCATGTCCTGAGTCGGGCATTCCCACGCTCAGTAGCTATGTCAGAGTGATTTTTTCATAAAAGAGATATGACGATGCTGGCCGCCGATAAGCATAATGGGGATCTAGTGTCATAATAGGATCATTCAAATGAGTTGTCTCCAAAAAAAATATCCGCAACTTGGGAGAGGAAACAAGGGTGAGTGATGCAAGCCTCTACCCAAGGTCTTGATTTTCACTTCATAGAACAACATAGATCGATGCATGTGAATATATGTGTTGACATCGAACATGCATGAAATCGTCTAATTACCAGTCAATAATGGAGGCTGTTAACAGACGCGAGGAAGGCCACCAATAATGGTGATGGTCTTTAATATGCACGGTACAATCTAGCGAGTGTGAAAAATGTTTTTGTTGTCAAACACTCATAGAATCGTTTAACCAGGAGCCAATAATGAGAAACCCTGATTAAACACAAGATCACCTCCCACTGATGTCTGCAAGTACCAAGGCATTGAATCTATTTCTGGGTTGTCTTCCTAGATAGAGTGTTGAGGTTGATAGAAAGGTACCTGTCGAAAGGTAGGCAATAATGGGTCCTACATCAATCGACACGAAACGAGACAAGAATGATTTGTTTTTTGAGGAATCTTTGAACATTGGGTCAAAACGACAGAGGGCATGATGAAAGGTTATTCTTGATGGGTTGATAGAGGAAACAAAAGGTTAACCCTTGAACAATAGAAGGAATGACAACGGTTTTAACCATGCAACACTAGACTCATGAACACCAAAGAGTGTTAGGATACAGAGATGGAAGAACGTCGGGGTATTTAGGCTAAACTCATAGGATGGTAGGATTCATATTGAGAGGCCGTCACAAGGAAGGTTTATTTGAGGGAGTGCCATGTTCAAGGGAACGACTACTACCAAACCACACTTTCTAATACTGGATATAGTTGTATTGTCCACTTTCCCCATCTGATTATTTTAGTGAGTCTAGACAGGTAAACTCATCGATCTTTTAATATTTTAAGAGTTTGAAAAGGACCGCAAAAAGAGTGACTCTATGCCCTACCTGATTAGTTTAATGATTCCAGAAAGGCAAACTCGTCGATCTTTTCATGTTTTAAGAGTCTGAAAATGATCGTAAAAAGAGTTACTTTATACCTTGTCTATGTAATTTAATGAGTCCAGACGAGACAACTCGGTGGTATTTTCATATTTAGAGAGTCTGAAAAGATTGTAAAGAACGACTCCAGGGTGGTCCCTTTGTCATAGTTGTTAACCAGGTGCGACAAAAGTTTAATAGTATACCTGGATCGGTTACTTTTCCGTGAGTTAATCTATTGAGTCCGGATAAAGAGAAACCTATGCTCAAGAGATGTTGACCTCATTTTGTTACGAGTACAAGGAGATAGAATAAACTTGCTTTTTGTCATGAATTTTTAATGAGTCATCCAACGACAAACTCAATACCTTCATCGAATTTTAATGAGTCAAATGAAGAAAACTCAAGGTATATTTTTCAGTTTAGTGAGAAAGGAAAAAGAGGTAAAATAACTTCTCCCTTCTTCGTAAATTTAACGAGCCCGAAGAAGGGGAAAACTCGGGGATTTTTTTATTTAAGAGCAATAAATGGTCCCAAAAAAGCAAGTGCTCTTATTGTTGCCGTAGGTTTTTAACGAGCCCGGTGATAAAAACTCAGGATTTTTCAGTTTAACTAGAGAGAAGAGTACCTAAAAGAATGCTCGGGTCATCTTTATAATATTTTAACGAGCCTAAAGAAAAAACTCAGGATTTTTTTTTTCAGTTTTATGAGTGAGAAAAAAGCGCCTAAAAAGAATGCTCTAATGATCTTTTTCAGTTTAATGAGCTAGAAAAGGAGTGAAAAAGAGTTGCTCGGACCATCGTCATATGTGTTTAACGAGTCCAACGATGAAAAACTTGGGGATTATTCAGTTCAAGAGTAAGAAAAAGTCCCAAAAAAATAACATGCTCATATTTTCTTTATAGTAGTTTAACGAGCCCAAAGAAGGAGACTCGAAGTTTTTCGGATTAACGAGCAAGAATAATACCATAAAAAGAATGCTTGCTCTTCTTCGTGGTAGTTTAATGAGCTCGAAGAAGGAAACTCAAGGATTTTTCGGATTAACGAGCAAGAAAAATACCATAAAAAGAATGATCAATCTTCTTCGTGGTAGTTTAACGAGCCCAAAGAAGAAGACTCGGGGATTTTTCGTGTTAACGAGCAAGAAAAATACCATAAAAATAATGCTTGATCTTCTTCCTGGTAGTTTAATGATCCCGAAGAAGGAGACTCAAGGTTTTTTCGGATTAACGAGCAAGAAAAATACCATAAAAAGAATGTTCGATACTTCTTGGTCTCATGCTTGATAGTAGAAGGGTATATGCCATGCATTTCCTCATAAGTCCAAGGGAAAGCATCGCAGAATTCCTTAAAAAGGTAGGTGAAGCTTGAAATTTCCTCAGGATTGCAATCTGCTCTGACCTGGATGTTTTCCACGATGCCTGTCATGGCAGAAATATCAATGAGCAATGTCATTGGAATATTTCCCATGTTTCCTTCTGAGTCCAAAGTTTGGATAGTCGTATATGGTGAGGAAATTATTTCATGTGTATCAGATGACAGGATTTGCAGAGGCATCATGTCTGAATTAAATATCAAAACACGATGGTGCAAGTACTCCCAAGATCGCTCTTCTAAACTGATGATATCTCTAATAGCTTTGACCGTAGGTAGGACTTGATTGAGGGGATCGAAAGAAGGAGTATTTATGGGAGGTATGGTGGTACTGTTGGCCGTGACCAAAGTGACTAGAGACTTGGATGTAGATTCAATGGCCTGGTAAGCCAATTCAGCTGGTGACAACGACATTTGTTCTCCGTAAGTGTCAATGTCTAAAGGGGCCAGTAGGATCCAAGGATTGGTTGGTTCGTGAGGAATGGATGAAACCATATTGACCATCTGTGGAACCACTAGCAGTAGAAGAGGGAAACAACCCATCAGGGAAGAGCCCTTCAGTAGACCGGTACCGATACTGATGTAAGAGTTAGGTACACCACCCACTAAGGGTACAGAGCTGCTGGGTAACGGGGAATAATCAACTGTGAAAAAGGACAGCTAATCCACTGTGACTATATTTCCATCCAATGGAAATAGGATGATGCGAAAGATAGTAGACACAATGGAAGTCATGGCGTAAGTCCAACTGCGACCCAACAAGAGATTATAGTCAAGATTTCTATCTATGACTTCGATGTCCACCATTACCATTTTCCCATGCAAGGTGATGGGGTAGCTAGCTAGGTAACCTTTTGGGATGAAAGTGTGGTTGTCGAAAGCTTTAAGGGAATTCGATGGCGGGGATAGGGTTGGAGAACCCAAAGCGAGCCAACATGAAGCCGAAATTACACAAGTAGAAGCACCTTCGTTGATGACAGTTCTATGTATACCTTTACCTTTCGAGAAGATTTGCACCTG
This sequence comes from Pinus tabuliformis, assembly GCA_031772625.1. NCBI lineage: Eukaryota > Viridiplantae > Streptophyta > Pinopsida > Pinales > Pinaceae > Pinus > Pinus tabuliformis. The sequence goes on from CM062808.1 coordinate 900,086,769, forward strand.
AAATGCAAGTTGGTGAGAAAGGGGAGGTTTACACTTTACCATGTCGAAAATTGCAAGCATGGAATCCTGTGGGTCGATGCCACAAATGGCTGAAAGTAAAGCTTTCCTTTGTGTTGGACATGTTTGTAATAATTCAAGCACCGACATAGATGATGACACTTGTGCCAAGTCTTCTACAATGTTGTAGTTTTGGGAGACACGTGCAGATGTATTGTGCATTGTATGTCGAAGTGCCCCTTTAGGGGGGCGAATCACAAGGTTAGAAACTACCCTTTCGATATGAAGATCATTAGGCGGCGGTGGGTTTTGACTTGAGGAGGGTTCCTTTGCATGAGCGACAGGAGTTCCATACGATTTGGCTCTGGTTTGTAGGTCTACCATTTAAAAGGTGTAAATGGTAGATGATCCTTCACCAGCTAAAGGATGATGTGAACCGTCGTTGCCCCCTTGTGGGGGTTGGGGTTGGTTTGCAATAAGGTGTTGCTGTTGTTGAGCAGGGAAATGATTATTCAGGACAGCATGGGTCCTACCAATATCCTTTTTAGCAATGAAATCTGTGCATTCCTGAAGACGTGGGCAATGATAGGTCATGTGGTATTCAGCATAGATTTTTCAAGGGAATCTGGCGGGTTTATCCTTTCCATCATCAGGAGGCGCAACAGCCTTCTGCTTTGGGTTTTGTTTCTTTGTTGACTGTTCCTCAAAAGGAGAGGTTTTTTTCTTATTCTTCTTGTTCTTACCACCAGGTTTTTGTGTAGACTGCATCGAGTTGATCACGGTGGTAGGAAGAGTAGTCGATTTGGTAGAGGGGTTCATTGACATTTGGGAAATGTGACCGCTGAGTTATTTTATAGCAGCCCAGAGATTATCCAATAATCCCATCGGTGTGCGCTTCGAGTTGCTCAGTAGCAGGAGCACTAGAGTTGTGAGGGGCATTGGGAATTACATCATATAGAGTGCTAGACTATGAATATATCAAATTTAAATGTTGGGCACGATGTATAGATTGGTCTTCTGTGACCGCACCACCTAAGGTAATATCCTTAGTGATTTGGGGGAGTAGAGACTTGCAGAACCAATCCGTTAAGTGATAGTCTAGGAGGGGAGCTTTGACTAACCTTTGCCTATGTCTCCATTCATGTATATGATCAGATATGTAGGTGGTGGTATTCTGACGTAATGAGGTGAGGAGTTCCATCCCAGTTTCATAGCAGATGGGTACCTGGAAGTGCTTTAAGAATTCCATCACTAGAGCATCAAAGGTATTGACTGACGCACATGGTAACTCGATGTACCACTTGGTTGCGTTTCCAGTAAGGGTGCAGGGAAAAAGACGTAACTAGATACTATCATCAACCATGGAGTTAGAAACACACCAAATATTATAGATGGTGATATGGGTACCCAGATCTTCCCCTTGTTTCCCTTTGAACATAGGGATGTCTGTTGGTATTTTATGCGGGATTGGTGACCATAGTAAGTTATGATAGATGCGGTCATTTGTAAGTTTGTACAAGTCGGGTATATCAAGTGTTGCCAAGAAAGGCAGAGTGTGTGATGCCCCCAAATCAGACCAAGGCGATGATAAATGACTTGAGTATCCTTGCGCTCCTCCCATCATGTGGTTCTCAATATTATACACAGGTTGCATGGTATAGTAGTTGCCTTGGGGTATGGCATTGTAATGTGGATTTCCATATGGATTGTTAGGCTGGGGTATAGAATTCCCCCAGGATAAGTAGTTCCCCCTTGAATCATTTGAGGTTGTGAGTAGGGTGCCCCCATGGATTGGTTGGAACTTCCTTGAGGATTCCCGCCCGCCACAGAACTAACCATATGTCCTTGACTGGCATAAGGAGTTTTCATGTCAATAAGTGACTGACCATGCATGCCTGAAAACAGAGGGGGAACTATTACGTTCCTGGTTGGTATATGCATATTGGGAGTGCCCCCAAATATTGGAATCTAGGGGTTAGAACTATATAATGGATGCCACCCATATTGTTGGTTGAAGGGACCAACGCTAACTGTGATATATTGAGTGTTATAAGGAGCATTATATGTAGCACTTGTCGAAGGTATAGAGTTTGACACTAAAGGGGCGCAACTCGGCATAGACTAGGTTCCACTCGTGGAGGGTGTCATGTTAGGGTTTGTACCTAGAAGAAATGGGATAGGAGGGTTTGCCATCAAATGTGTGGTATTGACTATCGATTGGGGAAGTGGTGGGGGACCAAAAGTGTCCAAAAAGTCCCATGACCTGTTAGTCATCAACGGGATGGGTGGAAGCGTTCCAACTGAAGGCAAAGGAGGTACAGATGCAATGGGAACCAAGAGTGGGTCCAACGGATTCATGATCGGAGGATTGTATGGAGAGAGAAATCCTGTAGTAAAGAAATCCTCTGGTAAGCTTGAATTGTCGATTGTCCAAACTGATTCTGTCTGAGATCTCAGAGACTGATTTCCTGAAGATGGGGAATCTGATTCACTAGAGCTCGGCGGATCCTCCAAAATGAGTGGGGGAAGTCCAAACAATCATCTATATTGACGACGAGGGCTAGATGTAGCCACGGTGGCCAATAATTTTATCAACAAATTTTATTGTGATGTTTATTAAATTCTCAATGATAACACTCTAGCACCTAAAATATAAAAAATACACTAAGTGAATCAATCAACAAACAGAGGGAAATGACCCTGTCTGATAAGCACCGATCACTAAAGATGAAACCGAGTATCATAATGAATAACAGAGAGGGCTAGCCAAATGTATAGTTATGGTTAATTTAGAGCTTCACCTAAACCTCAGATTGAGGGGCCAAGTACTCTCGTGAAGACGAGCACCCTCCCAAAAACTGAAGACAGAGTAGGTCTATCTATGTTAGGTACCAGGGTAGCCCGCCCCAGTCACCTTGTGTAAGTCCCTGAAAGTATGGCCACTAAGGATACCTCAGATCAAAGACACTACCATGGGGGATGTTAGGTTCCTATACCAATAGGTGTCATAATTTATGATTGGTTGATTTTAACTCTATAATATGTACATACCTTTGCTTTCTGCAAATGATTTCAATATTATAAAATTTAAAAAATGTAAAGAGGGTGTGTCCTAAAAGAAAAATCAAAGGACAAAAAGAATAAAGAAAATGGTCAAAAAAGAAATGAAAGAAAATGAACCCCAAGAAAAAAAGAAAAAATACCATGAAAGTGAGTAAGTCCAAATGCCACTCCTAGTTACCTTGGATGTAAAATAAAAGATTGTGTGCAGCTTGTACTTTATGCCACAATCCATGACAGTCAAAGTATTTAAACTTGGCTAGTCCATGATTTGAATTTCATGTTTATAGATAGAGAATGAAAATTTGACCAAACTGTTTAATCTTGGCAGATAAGTAGATAGGTAGAGTAAATAAAAGGAGCTCAATTGTTTAATCTGAGACCTTGGATGTAATAAGAATAGACTTAGATAGACTTTTTATTGTTAAAGAAAGGAAAAGGTGTTGATAAGGGTTTGCCAGCTTAAGGGCACCCTAATAAAGAGTAGAAAAAATGGTAGGATGAGTAGATGGGTAAGTAGTTGTTTGGTTGCAGAATTTTGATGAATGATTAGCTGAGATCATATCATTTACCTTCATCATCAAGTGACTAAGTATGGATGATAATTAAGAAGTTACACAAATTCAAGTGATTAATTTCCCCATTCATTTTACCTTTATTTTCACTAATTTCCCATAAGCAAAGTCAAAAGTACCTAAAACCTTAAGTTTAAGGGGCTCAGAGCATTTCTCTGACTTCTGGAGGGACTGGACCCTTGGCCCAATAGCTTATAGGGTCTAAGTACGAAAAACCCCTTACCACCAACATTCACTCCCTCCATAATACATTCATTTCATCTAAAAAATCCCTTTTCCTGAGGTGAAATCACCATTTACCTAGGGAAAGTAATTAACTTTACATAAAACCCCTTTCTTTCGCAAAAAACACACAAAAAGCATTTAGCCTAAGTTATGATGTGTAGATGTGGACATAAAAATAAATATCAATACATTATACTTGGCGCATTTTCCTTCCCACTTTCACTTCATATTAACTTTAATTTTTATTATATTTAACTCCTGAAAAGAAAATCCCATTTCCCGTATGTTTTATATCCCATATAATAATATCCTGCCCCAAGGTTTGAAATAAACCTTATTAGTAAATTAATTAAATGGATTAATTAGTCGATCCGCGACTAATTAAGAGCCATAACCCTCCACCAAACAAAAAGGGGTTAATTAATCAAATAGTGAATAATTAATAACATGTTCCTCTAATAAAATTTCCCCCAATGTCATTAAGCCTCCCTAATCTGCATTAAATTAACCTTTTTGCTCATTAATACCCCGTCGGGCCCCTCCATTAACTCCCCGATCAAATCACACACCCGACCACCGTGCAATCTGACCCCTTCAGATCCAACGGTTGACGCTCATATCGGGTGGCCTCCGAAGGCCGAACTTTACCCACTCAATGTGAGCGGTTTCACTGTTCACCCCATCGCTACGTGGTGCCTGATGAATGGAATCGGGCGGCCTTCCCTCAAAACTGCCCATGCCTCATAAGCGGTATGATGGCCCTTCAATACCGCTTCCCCGCCATTTCAATAAACCACTCGTCTGTTCATTTAATTGACTTTCGCACCATATTTCGAAATTCTACACAATGTGAAAACCTATGTTTTCATGGTTTTCGCCCGTTCGACTATGTAAACCTATGAAACCCTCCAGTGCCTCCCTGAACCTCTGCACCACGATCTCACCATACGTTTTCCATCCAAAACTCTACTGCGACCCCTTTCCCAGTCATCCTTGTGCCATAGAGCCATCAAGCACCCTTCATGAAGGCCTGTGTTCTCTTAAATAATATTGAATTTTTTCAAGTTATCAAACTAAGATCAAATCTTGGATAAACAATTCTGATACTAGTCACAAAACTGGTTTATTCCAAGAATCAATAGAAAACCTCATTCAAAACTTGTGCTCAGAGGATCAATTACACAATTACACATAGAACAGAGAAGAAAACAGTCACACAGAGCTATGACTATCAAAATAGAGCAACCAGATAGAGGATATAGTTACAATACAAGTGAACAAAATATGCTGATATACACAAAAATAAAAGGATTTACTGTTGAAATAGACAGTAAAAACCTAAAATATACATTGAAGGTAAAAGGACACAGTAAAGAACAGTCAAAGTGTATTAGGGTTAAAGAGTATCAGATTGAAGACCAAGTCAAGTAAATCAGCTAGCATGAAGATAAACAACAGGGAAGATAGTTACAGAGCATACAAATTCATGTCAAAGTGAAGACAAATGAAAAAACAGAGTGTTAAAAGTAAACAGTATACAATAAAAGTAAAAATGGATGCAGTAAGGGCTAAACAGAGACGCAAACACTTTCACCAGCAACAATGAAGTTTATCCAAAGTAAAAGTGAAAAATAGTTAAAAACAATTTAAGGTTAAAAGATGAAATCAGAGGAGAAATGGTACATTCTTTAGAAATTTCCTGTTTAAGTCATAGTTTTGAAGAAACTATTGTGGAAAATCCAAGAAGTATTTTGAAAAAACTGGAGGAGGTTTTTGTTCCTAACAGGCCAATCTACAAAAACCTATCTCACATTTTACACAGGTATTACAAAACGTGAGATAAGTGCATATCTTCACAACCTATGTTTCGGACTGTGTAAATTCCTATTTTAGACATCTTTTTACATAGAATATTATGAACCGCTCGAGCTACATTTTGAAACAATGAGAGAGGTTTATCTCAAAACCATTCTTATCTACAATAACCTCTTTCACTTTTTACATATCTATCTCGGTTGAGACATACAAGCGTATCATTGGACCCTAAGTTTGCAGAATTTCTGGGGCAAAATGCACAAAGGAAGGAGGCAGTTAGTGACTGGGATGCCTCATCATCACTTAAGAGTTGCTATCATATTCAAATTTCTCTTCTTTTTCACCATAAATTCATAAAAGTAGTGCCAAATAGATTCATTAGTTTTGAATGTCCTTTATTTAAGTTGTATTAATGTAAACCAGTTTGAGATATTTGTAAAGCCAATCTTGATATTTTTTCAAGATATTTCAGTTTAGAATTTGTATAAATACTTCTTCATTTGAAGTATTTTGAGTGGATTAAAAATAATTTCTATAAACTTTTTGTTTTGAGCTAAAGGAGCTATTGTAATCAAGGCCAGACTGGTTTGCTGGATTAAATAAAGTTGAGGACATTTCACTCGATTCTTGTGCACTGTGGGAAATAAATAAGTATCATTTCTCTGAGTTTGAATATTGTTTCCTTTATGTTATGAAATATCACAGGTGTTTTCTTATAATTCTTAAAAGAATACAAGGAATAATACTATCAGAATTAGCTTAAGTGCTCTCTGTTTTAACTGTTTGCTTATTTAATGTTTTCAACTAAATTTCTTAAGTCCGGGAATTCTTAATTGCTCCCTCACTTCTGTAATTCATTCCTTCTATTGGCCCCTAGTATAAGATTCTTAATTGCCCTTGCTATTTGCAAAACTTCCCTTCTTCATCTTAATCTCTGTTAAGGATTCTTCATTACCCTTGGCCCTGGTTAAGATTTCCATCCATTTAAACCTTTCATATTTGTCCCTGTTGTGCTAGCTTGCCTTGTGAACTCTTACCTCAGTGATTAATAAAATCCTGTTAAGCCTTTTGCTACTTGACTCCATAGCCCAATGGCCTGAATACCTATTCTACCCATCTGTTTCCTTAATTCCACAAAACAAATCAAAACAAATTCCTTAAGCATTAATAACTAGCCTAATATCCCATCAAACAAAGCTAAATTATAAAGAGAGAGCCCTCTCTGGACATAGGTTGGCTAGAACCCGAGTCTAAAACATTGGTTTCTGGTTACCTCTGAAATTTCTTTCTTTAACCTTGAGAAAATTTTGAGTGATAACATAGTGGCGACCATACTGGGGAGAACTAACATTTTCTTTAGAATAGTTTTACAGGTTTAGATCTGATCTATGATGGTGGACAGTGATCAGACACACAAAGGTTAAAATCATCCACCTGGTGACTCCAAATCAATTTTACAATCAAGACTCCACTGGAGAAATGAACCTGAAAGAACTATGTGAAAAGATCATGCTTTTAACTTGGATTGTTATCCAAGACATTATGTTCTTTCTCATTGATAAAGTTTTTCAATGTATATTGTATTTTAGAGAAGATTTTATATTAATTTTTTATTATTTTCCTTTAAAAGTTGTAGATATAAAGTCTCCTTACATATTTGAACAACTTTCTTCTGAATCTAATGATGATCATATTCCAATCAAAGAAACTGAAACAATCAAGACTAATCATACAATCCCTGTACATGTTCCTATACCTTGTAAAGTTCCTGATAGATATAAGCCCCTCATGTTACCTGCTACACACCATGCTTTCCCTAACGATTATTACAAGCACCTCCCTAGTTTTGATGGAGAGAATGGTATCACTGCCCAAAAATGTATTCAATATTTTGAGGATTATCTTAACTTATTTGAAGTAGATGAAGAGGATGTTAGTATTAGGCTTTTTGTTCTTTCTTTGCAAGACAAAGTCAAGAGTTGGTTCAAAACCCTGCCTGAGGCAAGCATCTCAAATCTCCAACAGTTTCTCAAACTCTTCCTTGATAGATGGATAATCAAAGTCAATCTTCTTGTAATCATAGAAGAATATAATCAGTTAAAAAGATATCTAGATGAAACAATACAACAATTTTCAGACAGATTTAATCAAATCTATTATTCAATGCCATCAAATATAAGACCTCCCCCTAGTTCAGCTCTTTTGCATTACCCAAGAGCATTTGATCCAGAGATAGAATTTCAGCTAAGAGAAAGAAACCCCTCAACACTGGAACAGATGCAAAACATGGCAGTAGATGTAGAAGTTAATCTGCAAATTAGAAGAGAAAAGTTGAAAGCAGAAATAGAGGAAAAACTCGACATTTTGGGGAAGAAAATAGAGGAAATGATACAAAATATCACCATGAAAGATGAAATTTTTGTTCAAAATCACCATAACACATTTGTTTCACAAAAATAAGAGGTTTACAGCCATAAACAAATTCTTGTTAATTCCAACTACCATAAATCTGAAGATAGAGTTATAGAACCATATATGGAGAGGCAATCTACTGATCTAATATGTACATTTGGTGACATTACTTCTTATGATGATGTGCCTAAGTTTGATCACTATAATAATGATTATGTTCCTCAAATCCAAATTAACCTTGCAGAGGAATCTGAAGCTAATTTGAGGAATAAGGAAGTTCAAGTTCAGCAGCTTGAAAATAGTGATCAGCTTGTTCATTTCAGCTATGAGAATGAGGAGGAAAGTGTAGAAAATTTTGAAATCAGTGAAGGAAATTTACCATTATGTTTTGCTTAATTTCATTTTATCAAAAATAACTTTCATGCAATCAGAAATCAAATGTCAACAAGTTTTGATATTAACCATCTAGAAGGAAATAAAATCCTTGTTCAGGACTTCTCATATCTAGATTTGCAGCCCCAAAATTCCATTGAATGTCATGTTGCAGAAGAAGACTTGGAAGCTGGAACATATGGTCAAATGATCAAATATGATTCCCTACCATTCTATTCTGAGTCAGTTCAGTTTTTGAAAGGAAAGTTGCATAGTCTACCTGTAATAAAGGATGAGTAGTTTTTAGAAAATCATGCAGTTTCATTGGAACCAATAGAAAATAGGTGGAAACAGTCTCTTCAAGTCTTTCATGATCCAATAGCTGATGTGTTGGATGGAAGTTGTAGTCAAAGTCCTTCTCCATTAGATAACTATGACTTTGAAAAAGGTATTGATACAAACTTGGCTAGGCAACTAGTTTTCTTACCATTTTTAGAAGAAACATCATCACAAAGCTCATTTGAAAACATGCAGGGTGATAAAGATGAAGGTATTATTTTAATTTCATGGCATGAAGGCCATACACAACAGATGTACAGTTGTTTGAATCAGTTCAAGAATAGTGTATATATTTTACAAGATCCTTTTGTACAGTTTCTAGAGTCAACAAAGGAGATCAAGAATTTCCTTATCTTCTCAAAGGTTAACAAAGCTATATTTGATTTCAAGATCTCAATTTTAACCACCAACAAGCACAAGCAACAAAAGTCACCAATGTATATGATTCTTGAGTGGTTGCATTCGTTGTTTCATTTTAGCTATCCAGCAGTCAGAAAGCTGATTAGAGTAAGTAGGTAGAATTTCAGTTTGAATAAATTCAGTTTTCAGCAACAAGTTGATGTTAGATCAGATTTCAATTTGCAAAAAAGGCTGCAATTTAAGTTCAAGATTTTTAGACACAAAGATTATACAATAGACCATATACATGTGTGGGAATAGCCCAATGGATCAAGCTACTAGTCGGCGGTGTTCTTAACATTTCACAAGGAAATGCCATCCTCAAGTGGAGACACTGTTAGGTTCCTATACCAATAGGCATCATAATTTATGATTGGCTGATTTTAACTCTGTAATATGTACATACCTTTTCTTTCTGCAAATGTTTTCAATATTATAAAAATTAAAAAATGTAAAGAGGGTGTGTCCTTAAAGAAAAATCAAAGGACAAAAAGAGTAAAGAAAATGGTCAAAAGAGAAATGAAAGAAAATGAACCCCAAGAAAAAAAGAAAAAAGACCATGAAAGTGAGCAAGTCCAAATGCCACTCCTAGTTACCTTGGATGTAAAATAAAAAATTGTGTGTAGCTTGTACTTTATGCCACAATCCATGACAGTCAAAGTGTTTAAACTTGGCTAGTCCATGATTTTAATTTCATGTTTATAGATAGAGAATGAAAATCTGACCAAACTGTTTAATCTTGGTAGATAAGTAGATAGGTAGAGTAAATAAAAGGAGCTCAACTGTTTAATCTGAGCCCTTGGATGTAATAAGGAAGACTTAGATAGATTTTTTATTGTAAAAGAAAAGAAAAGGTGTTGATAAGGGCTTGCTAGCTTAAGGGCACCCTAATAAAGAGTAGAAAAAATGGTAGGATGAGCAGATGGGTAAGTAGTTGTTTGGTTGCAGAATTCTGATGAATGATTAGCTGAGATCATATCATTTACCTTCATTATCAAGTTGCTAAAGTATGGATGATAATTGAGCAGTTACACAAATTCAAGTGATTAATATCCCCATTCATTTTACCTTTATTTTCACTAATTTCCCATAATCAAAGTCAAAAGTACCTAAAACCTTAAGTTAAAGGGGCTTAGAGCATTTCTCTTACTTCTGGAGGGACCAGACCCTCGACCCAATAACTTATAGGGTCTAAGTACTAAAACCCCCTTACCAACATTCACTCCCTCCATAATACATTCATTTCATCTAAAAATCCCTTTTCCTAAGGTGAAATCACCATTTACCTAGGGAAAGTAATTAACTTTACATAAAACCCCTTTCTTCTGCAAAAAACCCACAAAAAGCATTTAGCCTAAGTTATGATGTGTAGATGTGGATATAAAAATAAATATCAATACATTATACTTAGCGCATTTTCCTTCCCGCTTTCACTTCATATTAACTTTAATTTTTATTATATTTAACTCCTGAAAAGAAAATCCCATTTCTCGTATGTTTTATTAAATCCCATATAATAATATCCCGCCCCAAGGTTTGAAATATAAACCTTATTAGTAAATTAATTAAATGGATTAATTAGTCGATCCGCAACTAATTAAGAGCCATAACCCTCCACCAAACAAAAAGGGGTTAATTAATCAAACAATGATTAATTAATAACTTGTTCCTCCAATCATATCGCCCCTGACGTCATTAAGCCTCCCTAATCTACATTAAATTAACCTTTCTGCTCATTAATACTCCGTCGAGCCCCTCCATTAACTCCCCAATCAAATCACACACCCGACCACCGTGTGATCTGACCCCTTCAAATCTAATGGCTGACGCTCATATCGGGTGGCCTCCGAAGGCCGACCTTTACCCACCTGATGTGAGCGATTTCACTGTTCACCCCGCCACTACGTGGCGCCCGATGAATGGAATCGGGCGGCCTTCCCTCAAAACCGCCCATGCCTCATAAGCAGTGCGATGGACCTTCAATACTGCTTCCCTACCATTTCGATAAACCGCCCGTCTGTTCATTTAATTGACTTTCACGCCATATTTCAAAATTCTACCTGTTAAACCTTATAATGTGAAAACCTGTGTTTTCATGGTTTTCGCCCGTTCGACTGTGTAAACCTATGAAACCCTCCAATGCCTCCCTGAACCTCTGCAACACGATTTCACCATATGTTTTCCATCCAAAACTCTATTGTGACCCCTTTCCCAATCATCCCTATGCCAGAGAGCCATCAAGCACCCTTCATGAAGGCCTGTGTTCTCTTAAATAATATTGAATTTTTTCAAGTTATCAAACTAAGATCAAATCTTGGATAAACAGTTCTGATGCTAGTCACAGAAGTGGTTTATTCCAAGAATCAACGGAAAACCTCATTCAGAACTTGTGCTCAGAGGATCAATTACACAATTACACACAGAATAGAGAAGAAAACAATCACACAGAGCTATGACTATCAAAATAGAGCAACCAGACAGAGAATACAGTTACAATACAAGTGAACAAAATATGCTGATATACACAAAAACAAAAGGATTTACTGTTGAAATAAACAGTAAAAACCTAAAATATACAGTGAAGGTAAAAGGACACAGTAAAGAATAGTCAAAGTGTATTAGGGTTAAAGAGTATCATATTGAAGACCAAGTCAAGTAAATTAGCTAGCATGAAGATAAATAGCAAGGAAGACAATTACAAAGCATACAAATTCATGTCAAAGTGAAGACAGATGAAAAAACAAAGTGGTAAAAGTAAACAGTAAATAGTAAAAGTAAAAATGGATGCAGCAAGGGTTAAACAGAGATGAAAACACTTTCACCAGCAACAATGAATTTTATCCAAAGAAAAAGTGAAAAACAGCTAAAAGAAATTTAAGGTTAAATGATGAAATCAGAGCAGAAATGGTACATTCTACAGAAATTTCTTGTTTAGTCATCGTTTTTCAGAAACTATTGTGTAAAATACAAGAAGTATTTTAAGAAACTGGAGGAATTTTTCGTTCCTAACAGGCTAGTCTACAAAAACCTATCTCACTTTTTACACAGGTATTACAAAACATGAGATAAGTGCATATCTTCACAGCCTATTTTTCGGACTGTGTAAAGTCCTGTTTTAGACATCTTTTTGCAGAGAATATTGTGAACAGCTGGAGCTGAATTTTGGGAAACTGAGAGAGGTTTATCTCAAAAACATTCTTATCTACAATAACCTCTTTCATGTTTTACATATCTATCTTGGATTGAGACATAAAAGCGTATCATGGGACCCTATGTTAGCAGAATTTCTGGGGCAGAATGCACAAAGGAAGGAGGCAGTTAGTGATTGGGATGCCTCATCATCACTTAAGAGTTTCTATCATATTCGAATTTCTCTTCTTTTTCACCATAACTCCATAAAATTAGTTCCAAATAGATTCATTAGTTTTGAATGTCCTTTATTTAAGTTCCATTAATGTAAAACAATTTGAGATATTTGTAAAGCCAATCTTGATATTTTTTCAAGATATTTCAGTTTAGAATTTGTATAAATACTTCTTCATTTGAAGTATTTTGGGTGGACTAAAAAGCATTTCTGTAGACTTTTTGTTTTTAGCTAAAGGAGCTATTGTAATCAAGGCTAGACTGGTTTGCTAGATTAAATAAAGCTGGGGACATTTCACTCGATTCATGTGCACTGTGGGAAACAAATAAGTATCATTTCTCTGAGTTTGAATATTGTTTTCCTTTATGTTATGAAATATCACATGTGTTTTCTTATAATTCTTAAAAGAAAATAGGGAATAATACTATCAGAATTAGCATAAGTGCTCTCTGTTTTAACTATTTGCTAATTTAATGTTTTCAACTAAATTGCTTAAGTCCGGGAATTCTTAATTGCTCCCTCACTTCTGTAATTCATTCCTTCTATTGGCCCCTAGTACAGGATTCTTAATTACCCTCGCTATTTTCCAAACTTCCCTTCTTCATCTTAACCCATGTTAAGGATACTTCATTTCCCTTGGCCCTGGTTAAGATTTCCATCCATTGAAACCTTTCATATTTGTCCCTATTATGCTAGCTTGCCTTGTGAACTCTTACCTCAGTCATTAATCAAATCCTGTTAAACCTTTCCTACTTGACTTCATAGCCAAATGGCCTGAATGCCTGCTCCGCCCATCTGTTTCCTTAATTCCACCAAACAAATCAAAACAAAGTCCTTAAGCATTAATAACTAGCCTAATATCCCATCAAACAAAGCTAAGTTATAAAGAGAGATCCCTCTCTGGACTTAGGTTGGCTAGAACCTGGGTCTAAAACATTGGTTTGTGGTTACCTCAGAAATTTATTTCTTTAACCTTGAGAAAATTATGAGTGATAATAGGGGACATAGTTGCAGACAGTATGCTATGTGGGTAGGATACCTAATTCCCCGACTCAGCTCCGATATCCCTGAAGGGATCCCCGATACACAAAATACCCAAAGGAGTTGCAAGTGAAGGAGGCTACCTTCACTTACAATCCGATGTTGTCTCGTATTTAGCTCTGCTTTTACTAGAGTGGTCCTGGTAGTATGAGTGTAGAAGGATTTCTCTCTTTTAATGACACTAGTTTTGGTTTCTGATCTTGGGCAGTTTACTCACACTGCCTATCCCAAGATCCTAGCCTGAACTAATGTTTGTTTGCTCTAGAAAGAGTTACTAATTGATTTTAGGTAGATTTTAAGTGTACTTTGTTAGAGTCTTCAGTAGGGGTGTTGATGTATGATATTTGGTGGGACTCTGACTCAAAATCATGCAAAAGACAATGCTTGTAAATTTTCAATTTCGATGAATAAGTTATATTCTACAAAGGGAGAGTCTTTCATACATCAATATTCATTCCATGCATCCTATTCATTACAACACTAGCATAACTGATAGAAATTTTCAATGCTCTCTAACAACTACTGAAACCAAATAATGTAGAACTTAACTAGCTAAGCAGAATAATGAATAAAAAATTTTGATTTTTTCTTTTATGAAAATAAAAACTTTTAAGAAGAAAAACTATTTTCTAAAAAAAAAATAAATTCAGGACACAGATCTTGCAAACAAAACACAGCTACAGATCCCTTATCAATCCAGAAGCAAGTTTCCCAACCCTTTGAGGTCACAGACATAGCTGTATATCAAAATTTGGGTGATTAATGCTCTGTGCTAGAGGCCATAGAGAGTTACTGGAGGTACTAATGCTTTTTTTTTGTAGACATAGAGTTTTATAAAGCTATGTTTACACTGCTAACCTATGTTAGTGAGAGAAAACACTTCAAAACATGGCTTTGGGGATGAGATCCAGGGCTGAGCAAATGAAAGAAGAGTGCTGCAAGGTCGTGGTGGGTCAGAAAAGGAATGCAAAAGTACAGGAAGGTTTAGGAGGAGGAGGAAACTAGGAGCTTTCTGGGTAAACTGGGAACTAATGTGTAGTCCCTAACGGAGTCGCCATTTATGCTATAGGATTAAATGCACGGTGTATAGAGAATGAAGAAACCCTCAAGGGTCTTCTCGGGACCCTTGGTAGACTGTAAGATTATCTGCAGCTGTCAAAAAGCTACATGCATGTCCATAATCAATAACTAACTATCAAAGCAAAATAGATTCATTACCTCAAGCCTCCAACTAGATTTGTTGGAGAGCGCAATGTAGCTAGGTGGAAGTCCCCTGAGCCGGCTCTAGATCAAGTCCTGTACATAGAAGAGACAAGCATAATCACAACATAAAACCTTGATAATTAATACATGAATATATAAAAGACATCTAGTTACACATAACTAAGCTATCCATGCTAAAAGCCAGTGGACAAACAAATAAATGAATGATAGTACCAACACCACATAGTAGACAGTACAACTGCAATTCTATATTAATGTTGGAAGAGTGATTACAACCATTTGTCACATCACCCTTCCCTTACCCCTCCAGCGCCTCTCTCTCGCTCCCTTCTTACCAACCTCTTATGCTTAGATTTGAGACTATGCTCGACAATCAAGTAAGCTATCCTTTCAAATGATCTGACCTCCATCACAATAGCCCTACCTCTTCTTATGTAGAATTTGAGATTAGGGTTGCCAAGTTTCTCCGTGAGTTTCTTTAGGTAAAAGCAATTATGTTTCTGTGATTTTGAGCTTTTTCCCATTTTCCTCCTTCTTTAGGATTAGAAATCCCACAAATAAGTTGAAATTTGATGTTTCCTTGCTTTTCTGAGTAGATTTAGGAGGGAATATAGAGATATTTATGAGTCAATTTGCTCCTTTGACCTTTAGATCCTCATTAGGGTCCACTAACGCTATCCTCGAACTAACAAGTAGAGTTAGTGGGGTCACTAACACTCCCTTAGGCTTACAGAGAAGCTTTATAAAGCATGTTGTCAGTGTATAGGCAACGTTAGTGTGGAAACAAGGCCTGTGAATTTGTTTATTGCTTCAGCCATCATGTCTTTCCCCTCTGAGCTGATGAGGAGGTCATTTTGCTATATAACAAAGATGTATAGAAACCATTTTGCTCTAAAGTACATAGTCAATAAGCCTGTGTTGGGGGGGACGATCTGTAGATGGTTGTTGCTATTTTAGGAGTATGATTTTGAGGTAATTGTGAAGCACAGATGATTGAATGTTGGTCCTAATCATCTCTCCTGGATTGAGTCTGGTGAGGAGCCTACTAGTTTGGAAGAAGGGTTGCCCGATGTGCAACTCTTTGTTGTTCGTGTCGCAAACGGTCACATTACTGACATAATCCAGTTTTTAACAACTAGCACAACCCCAAAAGGATATTCTATGCAGCAAAAGAAGGAGTTGGTGGTTCACACGGCTTATTTTTCTGTGATTGCTAGACACCTATATAAAATGGGTTGTGATGAGATACTACGCCGATATGTCCCAGAGTTTGAATTACCAAGCATCCTCGCAGAAGCACATGGAGGAGTGGCAAGAGGACAATATGTAGGAAGAGAGACTTCGAAGAAGATCTTACGCAAAGGAATTTGGTGGCCAGTAGTACATAAGGATGCAAAAGCGTACTATATGGCATGTGATTCTTTCCAAAGGACGGGGAAACCATTGCGAAGGGAGGAATTTCCCTTGAATCCACAAATATCTTTGTAGGCATTTGATAAGTGGGCAAGTGATTTTGTGGGTCTGATCCAACCACTAGGGAAGAAGACTGGAGCATGATATATTATTACAACAATTGAATACTTGACGCAATAGGCAGATACGCAACTGGTAAAGGATTGTAGCACAACTACTACTGTGAAGTTTTGAGTTTATCCTATCCCGATTTGGCTTTCCTAAAATATTAATGATTGATAGGGACACACACTTCTTAAACAAAACGATTGTCACGATGCTTGAAGAATTCTAGGTCTATCATCACAAAAGTATGCCCTATCACCCTCAAGCTAATGGTACAGTTGAAGCCTTCAAAAAAATTATGGAGAGAACTCTAATTAAGGTCTGCAAAGCGAAGCAAAATGATTGGGATGTACGCATACCAGTAGTCTTGTTGGAATATAGAACTACTTGTAAAAATATGACAGGCCAAACCCCTTTCAGATTGGACTATGGGCAAGAGGCTATGATGCCCATGGAATATATTATGTCAAGCCTACAGATTGAAGCGCTGACTGATATGGCTGATCACAAGATTATGGAGGAGCATCTCGCGCAGCTAATGGAATTGGAGGAGGATTGGGTTTTAGCTGGATTTCACCAACAGGTGAAAAAGGAGCACGAAAAGGCTTGGCATGATCGACATATAAATCAGCGCACCTTCCAGGTTAATGATTTGGTCTTGTTATATGAAAACAAGTTTACAAAATTTTTGAGAAAGTTTCACATGCAATGGCTTGGACCATATGTGGTAAAGGAAATTACAGATGGTGGCGTAGTTCAGCTCACGAAGATTAATGGAGAATTGTTTCTAGGCAGAGTCAATGGAAGTTGATTGAAGTTGTACAAGGATGATCCCACCCCTACACAGTGACTATATGATGGAGGGATAGTCTTAGTACTCCAGGCAGCTGCAAGGAAGTACGAGACTATAAACTACACTGCCCAAAAATTGGAAAGACGAAGTAAGAGGGTTGCACGATGGAAGAAATTAGGGCACCAAGGGGAGCTGCGCCATGGAGGTTGGTGCCATGCAGCTGGGTCAAAAAGTAGTCGTTGGGTGCACTATAGATGATTGGATGGAAAATTTTCCGTTAGGAGGAGCGGGGAGGGTGCATTTAGGGGGAAAATCATTGGAAATCTGCCGCAAAAGATGCATTAATGATAGAAAATTGGAGGGAACGGTTGGATTCGAATTCAAATTCGTCTATAAATCTGGCAGGCTGACCACCATTCAAACACTTTTCTTTCAACGAGTTTTCCTTAATCTTTGCTGCCAGAATGATTGTTGTATGTCTGAGAAGGTTTGGGAGAATATTTTAGCACAACCAGAGTTCACCAACTTACCTGAGTGGCTCCAAGAGATCATCTTTGAGAGAATGACGACCACTCCACCCACAACGAAAGGTGTGCCATGCAAATTCACACCCTCCGCTGAAGCATAACCCCCTATTCCAACGAAACTTCCAACTACGGTACCTAAGTATCCTAGACATAAGCCCTCTGCAGTTGATAAAAAATAAAATAATTCACAGCAAGTTCTGGTGAGGCAATCACCGTGAAAAATCCCCACAGAGATTCGCTAGAAGGGGAAAATGGACAAAGTGAAGCAGTTGCATGAGCCCCTTGACTTAGATGAAGAAGAACTTTGCGGAGGCATCGAGGAGATGGATGCCAAAGAGGGTGAGCCTATGAATCGACTCCTGAAGTACATCCCATCGCATAAGAGCAAAGCCAAGGTGCCTAAAGACCCAAACACTGCCAAATTCATGGTCTCTACACCATTGTTGCCAAAGAAGGTGGTGTTTGAGGGCACGCTATTGGGTTGCATTCCATTGCTTAAGCTGGAGGATTGGGACTTCGCAGATCATGAGAATTTCCCTCAATTTGCGCCGAACAAATATTTGGCTAAAATATACTATGAGGAAACTGGGGTCACATGCTTAGAACTGATGAAGTGGGTCCTGAAGTTGAGAAAGAGGGCCTTTTGAACATGCTCTGGGTGCTACACTTCAGCCGAACAAACATTAACATTGTGTGTGTTAAAAAATTTCTCACCCTAGTGCACGATGGGTGTGTCTGGCTGGGAGAACCCATCCCTATCACTGACATGTTGATCCACCGGATCACCTTGCTGCCCTATCAAGGTGTGGATCCAACAGAAGCTTGTGTAATGTGCTTCTCAGGCTCAACATTCTAGTAGAAGCAGAATCAACAGACAAGATATAGAAACTGGTTATAACAGTCAAGGAGTCAAAAGACGAAATCATTCGAGTCCGATTTCAACTACAATTACATATTTCAGAGATGCAGTTGAAGCTGCAGACAACAACTCCACCAGAGGTTTGGGAGTAGCATGGAGTAGCTATAAAGGAGGGCATGGCCACATTAGACGTAGTAGTAAAGGACTGCACATAATTATTTGAGCAAGCCATGGAGCTTTCGACATCTCTGCAGGAGGACCCCACTCTGCAGAAGATCAGCACTAACCTTAGGGAAAAGCAACAACAATTTGATGAGATAAGGTCAACTGCATGCACTTTGGTGTCAGTCCAACGGTTCGCGCTATTACAGGATGGAAAGTAGAGGAAAATTGAAATTGAAGAGTTGCGCCGAAAAGAGGCCATTCTTAGGGCCAAAATCGAGCCTTGGACAAAGGAAGCCAGCCAACTCACTCTGTTAGTGCAGAACAAGTTAAAAGGCATTCGACAGATGCAAAGGACAATGGGCCTCACTATGGAAGGCCCCACTACAAAGAATCTAGTCGAGGAAGTGCAGCAAACAGCAATGCAGGGAACAACTGAACTTCATGTTCTAAAGTTGGAGTTCCGTGAACTCCAAGACAAGATTTAAGCGCAAACTGAGTGACTCGAGGATGAGTCACCAAATTGTGTTGGGATGGGGTCCCTGGGGCAAAGTTTTGTCAAATTTTGTAAGTCTTTTTTTGTAAAGATGTAAAGTCTCTGTGATTTGTGGAAGGAGAGTGTGAAGATAGTAAGAGTCAAAGGGGCTTTAGTCCCTTAGTTGGGTAGGTGATAGGAAGTTTTGAGACCTGCCCATGGTCCACGGACCATGGTATTGTAAGAAAAAAGGCTATAAATAGAAGAGTGATAACGAGTCTAGAAGGTAACTAATTGATAGAAATATTTGTATGGGCAAGTAAGCTAAGGAAGGAAAGGTTTGTTTCCTGTACTTAGGTGAAGGCTCCTGTAGCTGAGTGCGCAGAGACCTTGGTAAGTCCACAGGCTGAGTGCGCGGGCCCCTGTAGCTGAGTGCGTAGGGAAAAAGAGTCTGTATCTGAACGATTATATCTAATAAAGATTGTTTTGATCCAATACTTGTGCATATGTGGATTATTTCTTACTTCTGCAAGTTTCTATATTTTCACTCTATATCACAATTTATATGAATCAATGCTTATTTTATGTGCGAAAGTGATATATCAATATAATTTATACATGTTATGAATAATTAAAGGCCTTTGTGAAGATATAGATATTGTTTAAGTGAATTACTGTAATTATCTGTCTCGTAAGGGTTAGGGTTCGCAAAGATAGAAATAAGCCTTAGGAGCCGTAGGAACCTATCACACAGACCTCTGGATGCGGAAACCTGGTTCTTTCATCCCCTAATATTGCTTCGGGTGAGACTGCAGCCTGTGCTATGCAAGTTGTTGCTGAAAGGGACAACAGTTTAGGGTTTTGTTGGTTGGCACAATTAACTTTGAACCTGGGTCAGGCCCCATCAAGCCAACACTCCCTCCTATTTCTGCATCTATAGTTTTACAAAATGCCTCTTTATTTTTTCAAAGTTATTCTAAAAAATATGTTGATGATGATGATTTTAAGGAGATTTATGCAAATATGTCATGGATCATAGGTGGATTATTACCATTTGCAGGGAAATTTGTTGTATCACCTTGGAAAACTTTGTATCCCCACTAATGAATGAATACATGTAATCAGAGATGCACATACCTCTCTTGTGTCAGGTCATTTTGGTGTAGGGAAAACTTTGTATCATTTGCAGAGGTTATGTTATTGGCCTCACATGAAAAATGTTGTGACTCGATATGTAAAGGGATGTGTGTTGTGTTCAGTTAGCAAGCCCACTAATAGAAAATTGGGGTTGTACACACCACTCCCTATTCTGATTCGTCCATGGAAAAGTGTGTCAACAGACTTTTTAGGTGGTTTGCCTTTGTCTAGGAGAGGTCATGACTATTTGTATGTCATTGTGGATCGATTTAGCAAAATGTGTGTATTAATGCCTTGTAAAAAGTAGGTCACTGTAGAGAAGACTTCTCATCTCTTCTTCCAATTTGTATGGGTCCACTTTGGTCTGGCCAAATCCATTGTGTCTAATCAACACTCTCGCTTTATTGGAGATTTTTGGATGAGTTTGTGGAGAATGATGGACACCAAGTTGAAGAGGAGCACGGAATTTCATTTGCAGACCGACAAACAGACATAAGATGTCAACCGCACAGTGATACACTTACTCCGAGGCTATTGTGGCAAGCATACCAAGTTGTGGGATGAGAAACTTCCTTATGGACAACATGCATATAGCCGAGTAGTGCATTCATCCACATAGAGCTCACCATTCGAGACATGCTTTGGTTATTTATCAAAGGATACTTTAGACATGGTCTTTAGGAGAGATGAAGATTCCAATGGGCAAGATGACAAGGACAAAGTGGGAAGTTCATTCAGTGAATTCAGTTGATTCACCAGATAGTGAAGGAGAAGTTGGAGAAGAGTCAAGCTCAATACAAAGGCCGACATGATAAGCACTGAGTCGATCACCAGTTTCAGCTTGGAGACAAAGTATGGCTCCACATCAACAAATATAAAATGAAAGGGGAAGGAAGTTGCGACCGATCCGATATGGCCCATTCACCATATTGGAGAAGATCAAAGACAATGTTTTTCGTCTCGATTTTCCAGCATACATGCAGATGTACTCAGTGGTGAACATTGAAAACTTGAAGCTTTATGAGCCTCCATTGATCATGGACACTAAAGAGGTTAGACATGTTCCTATAGTGGAAAATTTTTCACCAGAATATTTGGACAATCTACCAGAAGATATCATTCTCGATAGGAAGACTAGGAATTCACGACAATGGGATGTGGAGTACCTTCGTATTGGCTTCAAATAAATGCATCCAAGTAAGGCTCGATGGATGGAAAAGGAGAAAGTGAGGGAGAAATTCCCTCACTTTCCAATTGACTGATAAATATTTTGGCTGTCCAAAAGCTCATTAGTGGGGAGGAATGATCTGGGAGGATCCAGAAATACAAGTGGCATTGAAAATAGCTCAAAAATCAAAGTCATCAGATGGAAGTGAAACCAGGACCAGGTCGTAGTGCTCGTCACCCTAATTCCAATGGTGTGAATGACACTCAAATCCAAGTTCGTATGCTCAAGATATAGATGGTCAAATTTCTGGTCAAATTAGGGCCAAGTGGTAGACTTACGAGCCAACCAATTGGTAGAATCTTGATGCATGGAATCCAGCGATTGGGAATAGGTGATTTTGTCGAATCCTTAATTTTTCTAATGAACCTTATTTTCTGATGCAAATTTTTTAACCATTACATTTAAAAGAATAAAAAAATATGAAATAAAGTGGCAGGCCACCACCCCCGCCGCCCCCAAACCACAATGTTACATATATAACCAAAATATGTTATGGTGGTAGGTGGTAAAACCCCACCAGCGCATAGCCCGAAGGCCAACCAATATACATTGTCGACATCTCATAACCGTCGAAGCTATATCACATGTGAACACAATTGTTGCCATAAATATGTTAACCGTTGGATCAATAAAACAAACACACCATCCATATGGGGTTCGGTGGGGTTGGAACCCCCGACTACCCGTGCCCAACTTGGTACCTTTGCCAACAGGCCAAACGACCCACATTGTAATTCGCCAGAGTCATAATTATAAAATTTTATACTCTATTTTGCACATTTTAGCACCAGGAATCCATCTGTGCAGTGTGTTTCTCTAGCTGAGCTCTCCATTTTTCAGGTCATCATCCAAATTGGAGGTATAAGGGTCATTTTTGTAAAGTTTCTTGTAACTGGTTTCTTTGATGCCACTTAATAAAACAAGGCCTCCCCACTTTTGAGCAAGGCCCAGAAACATAGCCCACATTGGGTGAACTCCATAATCAAATCGTTGTGTCTTTGATCTCATGTTTGCTTATGATTTCCACTTCTTTTCATGTGGTTTAATTTACTTGGTTATTATTCTCTTTTATATGGAATTTTGAATGCACCCTTGAAGTTAAAACATCTGGATCATTGGGGGACCTATAGCTTGAGTACCAGATGGTTCTTCATCATTTTCTTCTGCAAGTGACTCATCATACTCCTCACTAATGCTAACTAGTTCATTAGCACTGGTTTATGGGGGTTGTTTCTATTCTTTCTCAACGTGTTCATCCACTTTTACAACAATGGAGTCAATGATCCTCTTGGTAATTTTATTATAGCATATGTATCCCTTGTTGTTGTGTGAATATCCTAGAAAAATTCCTTCATCTTCTCTTGCATCGAACTTGCCAAGTTTTTCATTATTTCTCTTGATGTAGCATATGCTACCAAAAACTCTGAAGTGTTTGATTGTTGCAGGTCTATCATACCACAGTTCATAGGAAGTTTTGTCACTATTCGGTCTAAAATGAGATTTGTTGAGGATAATTGTTGTTGTATGAATAACGTTTTCCCAAAACCTCTGTTGCAACATTCCTTTCGATCATCATTTTTTTCTTTACCTTTGCCATTTACAATTTACATTTTTTTTTCCATTTTCCATTTGATAGACTAATCACTCCTTTTGGAATTATTTTTCCAGGAGCATTGTTTCCAAAAGTCACATTACCTTTGTCAACTAGTTTCCATGTCAAAAACTTGCTTTTGTCTCGTGACATATGCCTGGAACATCCATTGTCCACATATCAATGGCTCCCACCATTCTGAGAATACAAAGCAATATCACATTGCTCTGATTTCTCCTTTTATTTATGGACTTTGGGATTTTGTTGAATTTGATCAATTATTGGCTCTGACCTTTTTTTATTAAGCCTGCAATTGATTGTTATATGCCCAAATTTTTTACATTTAAAACATTGCACTTGATAATTCAGGGGAGCAAAATAATTATTGTACCTGGATCTGCTTTTCCTTTGTTGAAGTCTTCTCTTAGATCTGAGCTGCCTGTAAGATATATTAACTCTGCAATTTGTTGCTTTGTGGCCATAGTTGGTGCATGTGAAACAATACCCTAGGAAAATATCATTGTACCTAGAAGGTTGTCTTCTACGCTGGGCTAAATTATGGGTAGTTCGATTTGCTTGGCCAACATTCTTCTTTTGTTTTTACTGATTTTTATGGATCTGATTTTTTGGTTGCGTGTCTCCCTTTTTCTACTGCACAGGCCCTTCTTTAGCTATTGGAACAAAGGTAATTTCTTTCTTTCCTTTTAACTCTATTTTTGTGCTAGACTCAACTTCAAATCCAAGACCACTACGATCTTTAGATACACGTTGAGCCTCCAATATCTCATTTAAATCCTTAGTCCCTTTACTGAATTTTTGATTAAAATTGAGTTGTGTTTTGGCCTTCTCCAACTCCTTTCTTAGCAACATGATTTCTCCTTCCATATTCTCACATGCTTGAACCTTTTCATTTAACTATTGGTTCAGGGATTCTTGAATTTTCTTATCTTCTTTTATTTGCAAGAGAAATGGCTCAACAACCTCAACCTTTTATTTTGTCAAGGACTCCTTCAAGACTTTCTTTCTCTTCCTCGACTTTTCTATTTCATCAATAGCACTTATCAATTCTCCTTCAAGGTCTACTTCTCTTTCTTCATCACTAGAATTAATAACCTCGACTTGCATAATTTCTATGGCCATAAGCATAAATTATTTAGGGCTCTCATCATATTTTTCCTCATCTGAGGATTGGTTGAGTTCACTTTACAAGGAGATCTCTTCTTGAACATAAAAACCTCTCTTCTTAGTCTTCTTTTTTTCCTTTTGAACCTTCTTTAATTTTTCTTTAGGATTGTAATCCTTCTTCTTCTTTTCAGGACACTTCGATGCATAATGACCAACTTTTCCATAATTAAAACATTTAAATGGTAACTTTCCTTTATAATTGCATGATACTCACTTGAGCTTCCTCACAACATTGGCTTCTTCTTCATTTGATTCACAACATGATTCATTATGCTCATCCTTACACTTCTTTTCTTCTTTGAAGGTTGATTCTTTGGTTGAAGACTTGCCTTTATAAATCCTCATCTCATAGGTAGTGAGTATTCCAAGGAATTGATATAAAGTGAGAGTGCCTAGATTAGTCATTTCTTCAATGGTTGGCACCTTGGTATTAAACCTCAGCAAATTCTCATATCGTCCGAGATAGCTTTCGCAGATGTGAAATTCATTACCTTGAGAATCTCTGATTCAGGTAGGCCAGCAAGAAACACATTCATTGCCTTCGCATTGCACGTGAACTCCAACTTTTTGTCTTTGGTAACAGTTATTAGAGGCCTTTGATATGATTCTTCCACAACATCCCATACATAAGCTCCAAGTGATTGAATGTAGGTCTTCATCCTCACTTTCCAACACACATAGTTTGTTCCATTGAACATTGGTACCCTGTTGGTAAATACCCCTTCGAGGTTTTCCATGGTCCTTGGTCTTCATTTTAACTGTTAAACTGATCCTAAAGGAACCTTCTCTGATACCAATTGTTAGAAATAATGGAAATCATAACACTACTGAGAGTGGGGGGTGAATCAATAGTGTGACCAAATTTTACAAATTTCCACAAATTATACTTTTCAATCACTTTAGCAATAGGTCATGGATAAAAAACACAACTCAATCCTAAGAAACATAATATCATAAGAACATGAGAAACATAAACACAAGACATCAATCTTCCTTTTATTACAAGTTTCAACTTGATTACATCAATGCCCCACAAGCTACCACTTGTAGGTTTATCCACTCCTATTGAAAGGAACTTCTATCCTTTCTCGTTTTTCAGCTACCACTGAAGGGGACTCTTGCCCCTACTCATTTATCAGTCTCTACTAAAAGGGACTATTGCCCCTTCTCATTTACCAATACCCACTAGAAGGAGCTCCAACCCCTTATCTGCAAGCTACCACTTGTTGGCCTTGGTAATTCATTTTTCATCCATTTTCAAACTAGAACCAATATACCTCTTACCTCATAAACAAGTAAATTTTTCTCTCTTCAATTGCTCATCAAAGGCACCATAAAAGAACCTTCAATAATCTCTGATTATTGATACAAACACCTTTAACAATCTTTGATTACTGATACAAAACACCACCAACAATCTCTAATTACTGATACAAAACACCACCACCTTCAACAATATTTCAATACTGAACAAGTCACCAAGCTCTATACACCAGTAGCATCAACCCCAATTACCAATGAATTATATGCATCTTTGAAACACCTTTCAGATACCAAGATTGGTCTTTGTCTCACCCTTGATGCATACCACCATCATGCATCATGCTACACCAACAACTCTCACAAACACTATGCAACACTCTACTCTTTCATAATTTGACACACTCATTCATCACTCTACTGCTCGACTTATGCTTTTAATGAATTCTTAACTTATAGTTTTGGTATTGTACTTGAGTTATCTTGCTCTTTGATCTACTGCATGGTTTTTATTATTTTTTCCTTTGACCTATTCAAGTTGGTCCTCTAAATATGATCTTCATGTTATCTTAAGGTCCTTTGCGAATCTCAACTTTTTTGTGAGTTTTTCTACTATTTTTAGTCAATTTTGGCCTTTTATAGATTTATCCAAGCTTAGCTAAAGTTAATGACCTTCCAAACTTGGCCAAAAATAACAAAACTTCCTCCTTCGCTCTAAGTCTGCCAAAACTACCTCTTAGCAGGTAGTTTTGCCAAGAACAACCTCCAAAAATAGTTGTAGACCCATCCATGCCTGTATTGGGATCATCCCGCCAAAAATAATTGCCATCTCATCTTTCCATGCCAAAACTAAAGGCTTTTTAACTTGTCGCTACCACTAAAAATATCCTTACTGCTAAATAGAGCGTCCCCGGGCCTAT
This sequence comes from Pinus tabuliformis, assembly GCA_031772625.1. Lineage (NCBI taxonomy): Eukaryota > Viridiplantae > Streptophyta > Pinopsida > Pinales > Pinaceae > Pinus > Pinus tabuliformis. Next base: position 900,113,247 of record CM062808.1, read on the forward strand.
TTCTTTTATAATGTGAATGCTACCGAAATTTGCGTATTTTAGTCCTTAGCCCATTTTTCTTAAGTGTTGAATATTTTCCTCATGTGACCGGGTCCTGTGACCTACGGCTGAGCACTTAGGTGTTAATCCCTTCAAGGTCTTATCAGGGCCTATTTCCCTGTGTAAATGTTCAACGCTCTCGGTTCTCTAGATCGCATAAGAAACAACCAAAATCCAAATCCAACACCCAAAGCTCCCTATCCTAACACTTTTTCAAAATTCCATTATAAAAAAAGCTACGGGATCTGAGATTTTCAGGGTATGGCCCCGCCTTAATACAACCTTCCCTTTGTTATGTGCTCTCTTGGGTCCTCTAGTGCTCAATACGTCCATAAAATTATTTTAACAAATATCTATGGGGGTTCTAACCTCTCGGTTTTCTCTGCTACTATTCCTTTCTTACCACAATCCTGGCACTCTTTTTTAATTAATAAATAGTTACCGAGTTCCGACCTTTCGGGGTAGGCCCACTGCCACTTAGCCGCTCTTGTGCACCGATAATAGTGTTGCCTTGTTGGCCCACTCCACTTGACTCCTTCCAATCTTCTCTCTTCACCTTTCGGGTATGTCCCACCTAACACTTCTGCTCTAGATTCCCTAGTGCCCAAAGCTTTTGGGAATTCCTTTTGTAAAGAGTTACGGGATTCTCGGGTTCCAAGATTTGGACTTTTGTAGGCCAATCTTTGGCTGCCTCTATCTTTTGATCCAAGAGGCCATTTGTAGACTTCTTTATACCATTGGAAATCTATTTCAGATCAATTTCTAGTTGAGTGGATCCGATGTAGTCTTTGAGCTCATCTGCTACATGAAAATTGGCTTCAAACTCTCTTCTATTCTTTGCACCTTGACCCTTCTTCTTGTGCCTAGAATCTTCTCTTCTAAGACATCTCTTTGGAACTTGTGCCACCTACTGCCACCTATTGACAACATATTTCCAACCATCTGCTTAATGGACACCCTATTTCCATCAATGAATATCATGTTTCCATCAATGAAAACATATTTCCAACACCTTTCTCTTCCACTATTCTTTATAATCAAAGCATTACCTAACATCCCAATTTTCTTTTATTTATCATTTACTCACTAAATATAACACCAAAAACATCATCAAAATTTAAAATGTTTGAAGCAAAGAGAGAATTACTCATAGATATGACCAAACCATTCTATATTTCTGTGAGTGAGCAAAAAATCAAAAGATCCCTAACCTCATTAAACTCCTACAAAACTCAATTGATTTGTGACCAGGTTAAATTCATTTCAATAATCACTAATAGACCCACCTTCTAACATTTTCATATTAAATAAATGGTTCATATCAAATACCTTTTTGGAAGATAATTTTTTTTCACATAATTTATCCAATTCCTTTATGAAACTCTCTATTGTTGTTTCTTTTGAAATGCTAAAATCCATCGATGTTTCCAACCACAATTGTATTGTTCGTAGTGCCTTTCTATCAAAAATCTAATTCTTCATCTTTCATAATCACTAGCTTCTTTGTTATTCTTCCCAATGGTAGATTTCTTTTCTAATATATATAATCCCCCATTTACATGTTCCAAAGTTGGTAGTTTTGTTCATTAAGCTTCTCTACCTAAAACCTTCTTCTACCATTGTTCCCACTTGAACCATAAACCCTCCTTTCCTATGAGTTTTATTAGCAAAAAATTCCTTTGACTCTAATACTAGTTGTTATGAATAAGACCATGGAACAATAAAATCAAAATGAATGTGGAAATAAAACATAGAATGATACAATACAAAGAAGACACCAATATTTTTAGTTCACCTAATTTGGGCTACATCCAAAGAGAAAAACTAGTCCTTCCTTTTATTTCATCCATCAAAATTAAGGGATACAACTTGTATATCATTCACTACAACCTCCTATTCAATATCTCCTCTCTCTCAATTATAATCCTCTCTCAATAATGCATAGGTGTAATATAATATCGTCATAAAAATTGGGTTTCCATATAGTGAAAAAAACCCCTAACATAACTTCTACAATCAAATTTGTGACATAATAATGAACATTCTAGATTGACTATGAAATTACAATATTTTATAAGGTATTTTTTGCAAAAAAATATCTTTAAGGGGACTCCAAAAGATTGTCTCCACCTACTCTGGACCCCATGGCGACAATAGTGGGGGAAAGCACCCGTACACACCCCTATCAAGAATTGGGATACAAACATGACTAAAAACAAGACCTTTGAATTAGAAATATAATTCAGCCCCAGAACCAACATGAAGAACATACACAAGTGAAATTTTTTTTAATATATAATTCATAAGTAACAAACAACTATGCATAGAGATAATTTTGTGAATGCACCAACAAAGTATTCTATGTTTCTCATGTATATCACACTTGTTAATAATAGAGGGATATCATATTGATCAACAACATTTCATGACACAAGATAGAGTTTGTTGCAAAGAAAAGAAAGCAACAATCAAGGGACCCATATCTACTACCAAATCAAACCCTATAAATAATTTTTAATGACATGGGAAATGAAATCATCAACCTATCATTGATTGCACTTGATTCCATTAAGAAAAAATTCTACCATGATACAAGCTTGAAATAATAAATCAAGTAGCATGTGGATTCCATGAAATTTCTTGGACTAAGGGATTTCGAACTACCAAATCAAAATAACCAACAATAACTCACTAACATGAAAATTATGATAGAAACATCAAGCTAAGGTTGGGTGAATACCTGAAGAGGAAAATCAAATTAAGGGAGGGTTTCATAGCCTTCATTCCATCCATCTACAAAAGCCAAAATTTGGGGCTTGACTAAGGTCACAACCTTAAAAAATAGATAAGGAATATGTTGGGTGTGTGTTATATTCTTTCCACGACTAGTCGCACATGCGAGGGGTTATCGGCCCCCCTGTTCGTTGCATTGGGTGCAATAGGTAGGTCACAGGGGGAGTGCAGCCCCCCCTGTCGAGGGGTTTCAGGGGGGCGGTAACCCCCCTGCATGGGGTCTGGGGTAGTGCCTTGGGAATTTATTTTTGGACCTTATATTAGGTGGGCGAACCTACCTATGGTTTTGTGCATGGGTTTTGAACATGGTTTTGGGCATGATGGTTTTCTTCCCACAGTATTTTTTAGATCCAGTCAAGGGAACTGTGGCTATATTCTAATCCAAGGTTAATGGATTGGGGTTTATGAATGCTTCGACATGTATATATATGTATTGTAACATTGAAAGGAACATAATGAAAAATCAATCCGGTAGTCCCGATTTTGGGATCCAGGGGAAATATCTATGTATTTGTTTTATATTATCGTCATTGCTTATTTTCTGTGTTTTATAATTCGTCTGCAGGTAATTTCTATACAAGGTTAAAATCTATATTTGGTATCAGAGTTGTTTCAGCTTCAAGGGAACGCATTTTCTGCTGAGGGCTTTTGCTCGAGCCTATAGTAGACCCTGTTCAACTGGAGATTTACGGGATATATTCTTGCGGTGAAAGAAGATGGTGAGCAGTGGAAATATAGAGACCAAGAAATTTAATGGTCAGAGTTTTGAGTTGTGGAAGCTCAAGATGGAGGATCTGTTGGTGGATAAAGATCAGTGGATTGTGGTAGATTCGGGTAGTAAACCAACGACAATGTCAGATGATGACTGGGCGAAGTTGGATCACAATGTAAAGAGCACAATACAGTTTTGTATCTCAGATTCAGTATTTTTGAATGCCTCAGGGGAAGCTACGGTGAAGGCTTTGTGGGACAAGTTAGGGACTTTGTACCAATCTAAGTCTCTAGTGAACAAATGGCTCCTACGGAAAAGTTGTATAACCTGAGGGTGAAGGATGGAGACTTAGTGACAGAGAATATGAACACCTTTAATACTATGGTAAGCTATTTTTTATCTTCTCATTTTAAAATTTCAGATGAAGATAAGTGCATTAGTTTCCTATGTTCTCTACCAGATTCGTGGGATAGTCTGCTTGTTGCAATAGATAACAATACAACTACCTTGAAGTTTGATGAAATAGTCTCATCCTTGTTGTTGGAGGAGATGAGACAAAAAAATATGGAGGGTCAGAATTGAGAGGCCTTGTCTGTACGAGGATTGTACTAGAATAGAAACTAAAGTAATTCCTTGAGTGGGAGATCTAAATCTCTAGGACAACCTGTAAAGGTATGCTGGAAATGCGGAAAGGAAGGGAACTTCAAAAAGGACTGTAGATCTAAAGCTCCTCAGAAGATGATGCTCCTTCTGTAGAGGTGAAAACCACCTGAGATGAAGGTGGGGATGTGTACTTGGATTCTTCTTCAAGTACACCTATAGATCATGAGGCATGGTTGATTGACTCAGGAGCATCCTTTCACTTCACTCCCAATAAGGATTGGTTCTATGAGTATGAGAAATATGATGGTGATGGTGTCTTCTTAGGGGATGACAGGAAGGATAGAATCATCGGACATGGGAAAGTCAAGATGAAATTACAAGGTGGAAGGATTAGAACACTTCTGGGTGTTATGCATATTCCTGTATTGGCCAGAAATCTGATTTTTGTAAGTAAGATGGATGATGCAAGTGTAAAAACAGTGTTTGAGAAAGATACCTACAAGATGGTTCAGGGAGCACTGGTATTGATGTGGATATTTTGGATTGGAAATTTGTACAAGATTCTCGATCGTATTGTTATTGATGGGTGCAACAATTCTATGGTTTCTGAAAGTGGAGCAGAAAATCTAGTGGTCTCTAGAGAAAAGACCATGCTATAGCATCAAAAGCCTAGACATATTGGAGAGAAGGGCCTTTGAATACTTCATGGTAATGGTATGGTAGAAGGTATGTCTAATTTCTCTATGGATTGTGATTTCTATGAACATTGTGTATATGGGAAGCAGAATCAGGTGAGTTTCCATTCTGGTGCTAAGAGGGCGAAAGGGATATTAGATCTTGTGCATAGTGATGTGTTTAGACCTATGTCAGTTCCATCATTGGGTAAGTTTGTGTACTATGTATCATTTATAGAGGAATTCTCAAGTAATACATGAATATATTTCCTCAGGAAGAAATCTGAATTCTTTGAAACGTTTAAAGAATTTAAGGCTTTCGTGGAAAACTAGACAGAGAAGAAGATAAAGGTGTTGAGGACAGATAATGGTGGAGAGTTCTATAAGAAGGAATTTTAAGAGTTTTGTAAGAAGTGTGGTATAGCACAATGAAGATTACTCCATACACACCTCAAAAAAATGTAGTTGCAGAAAGAATGAATAGGATGTTGATATAAAAGGCAAGAAGCATGCTCACTGGTGTCGGGTCAGGATAGGAATTATGGGCAGAGGTGATGGAGACTGAATGTTACCTGGTTATTAGATCACCTTCATCAATGTTGGATGATAAGACTCCACATGAGATATGGATGGGTAAGAAACCCTCTCTTTCACATCTGAGGGTATTTGGATGTGATACATATGTACATGTTCCAAAGGAGAAAAGAACCAAGTTGGATAGTAAAATCTGAAAGGTGCATCTTTATTGGGTATAAGGATGGTTTAAAAGGTTATAACATTTGGAATCCAGAAACAAGGTTGTGTATAGTCGAGATGTGGTGTTTAGAGAGGTGAAATATGTTATTAAACATGAAGTCCTACCAAAGGAATCTCGGAAGATAGAGTATGAGCTAAATGAGGAAAAACCAGACTCTACAACAGAACAAGAATTAGAAGATGAAGAGCCACAAACTCCAGTTGTGAGAAGATCAGTTCGTGAAAGAAGGTAGGAAGAAAGGTATAGTCCATCTACTTTTTGTTCAATTTTTTCTTTATCTATTACTGATGATGATCCCAAAATTTCCAGAGAGGAAGTAAATTTAGAGGATGGAAAACTCTGGAAAGAGGCCATGGTTGATGAAATGGAATGTTTGGAAAAAAATGAGGCTTGGGATCTGGTGGAGTTTCCAACTGGAAGGAAACCCATTAGAATAAAATGGGTGTTTAAGAAGAAGATGAATGCAGAAGGCAGGGTGGAGAAATACAAAGCTCTATTGGTAGAAAAGTGTTATTCATAGGTGTCAGGAATTGATTTTCGTGATAATTTTTTCTCCTATTTCCAAGGTACCTTCTATTAGATTACTTTTATCTGTTGTTGTTGCTTTTGATTTTGAGGTAGAACAGATGGATGTGAAGACAACATTTCTTCCCGAGATTGTGGAAGGAGAGATCTACATGAGGAAACCTGAAGGCTTTGTGTTGAAAGGAAAGAAAGAACCGGTATGCAGGTTAAAAAAGTCTTTGTATGGGTTAAAAAAGTCACCAAGGATGTGGTGTCAGAAATGTGATACATATATACGGGGACTTGGCTTCACCAGAAGCAAAGCAGATCATTGTGTGTATTTTAAATTAATTAGTGACCTTGTTATTTATCTGGTCTTGTATGTGAATGATATGTTGCTGATTGTAAATGAAAAAGAAATTATCAAGGTATTGAAGACCCAATTGTCCTCCAAATTCAACATGAATGATCTTGGTGCTGCAAACTATATTTTGGGCATGGAAATTAAATGAGATTGGGAAAAGTGGAAGCTCTAGTTAAACCAGAGGAATTATGTCGAGAAAATACTACAGAGGTTTAATATGCAAGATAGTAAACCAGTGAAGGTTCATATTCCTGTAGGTGTAAAGTTATCTGCTCAACAATGTCCCAAGGCACAAGAAGAGGAAGAGGACATGTCTCGCGTTCCATATGCAAGTGCAGTTGATAGCCTGATGTATGCAATAGTATGTACTATACCAGACATTTCAAATGCATTGGGAGTATTGAGTAGGTTTATGTTAAAACCAAGGAAGGAGCATTGGACAGCAGTGAAGCGGGTTTTCAGCTATTTGCATGGCACTGGTGATTATGGTCTGTGCTACCAAGGAAGAAAAGGATTGGACAGAGTTTTGGACATTCATGGCTTTTTTGATGCAGACTGGGTTGGAGATATGGATCAGAGAAGATCTACAAGTGGGTATGTTTTTAACCCGTCTAGAGATGTAGTCAGTTGGATGATAAAGAGACAGTATATAATGGCACTTTCAACTATAGAGGAAAAATACATGGCAGCCACTCATGCAAGCAAGGAACCAATTTGGTTGCATAGATTGTGTTCAAGTATGGGGTTAGTACAACAAGCTATAAGGATAGACTGTGAGAACCAAAGAGAAATTTTCTTGGCAAGGAACCTTACTTATCATTCAAAGACAAAGCACATTGATGTTCAATATCACTTTGTGAGGGATATGGTTGAGGACAAAAAGGTGTTGCTGGTAAAGGTGGACACACTGAAGAATGTTGTAGATGCATTGACAAAGTCTATAAGCACTGAGAAGTTTTCTTAGTATAGAGAAACATTGGGTGTTGCAGTGCTGGACCAATGACTAAGCTCTCTTGTGACCCCATGTGTGGAAAAGAAAACAAAAAGTGGGAGAATGTTGGGTGTATGTTATATTCTTTCCATGACTAGTCGCAAACACAAGGGGGTCACAGGGGGGGTGCATCCCCCCCCCTGTCGAGGGGTTTCAGGGGGGCAGTAGCCCCGCTGCACGGGGTCCAGGGCAACACCTAGGAATTTTTTTTCTGACCCTATATTAGGTAGGAAGACCTACCTATGGTTTTGTGCATGGGTTTTGCACATGGTTTTGGGCATGATGGTTTTTTTCCCATTGTATTTTGTTGATCCAGTCAAAGGAACTACATTTAAGTTCTAATCCAGGGTTAATGGATTGGGGTTTATGAATGATTCAGAATGTATATATGTATTGTAACATTGAACGGAACATAATGAAAAATCAATCTAGTAGTCCCAGGTTTGGAATCCAGGGGAAATATATGTGTATTTGTTTTATATTCTCATCATTATTTATTTTTTGTGCTTTAGAATTTGTCTATGGGTAATTTATGTACAGGGTTAAAACCTACAAAAGAGTCATATAGAGCATGCATGGGTATGTCAAGACCTTGTGATCTATAAAAGGTGGGCCTATGGCATATCCATTTCATCAATATGGATTCTCTGCAAAATTAAACATTAGAGAACTTTTGAGGTCTAAAATGGGCCTCCTAAGAAAAATGTATAAACAAAATAAACTTTATAAGAACCAATAGGATTCAAGATGATGATGTCAACCATGGGGGATGATTCACTATTTTTGGGGTAAAAAAGTAAAAAGATTAAAAAATAATAAAATAATAAAAATACTTTTTCAACTTGTATTGTCAACTTATCTCCCTAAGGTTTTACTCAAATTTCGAGCGGGAGTACTCCTTGGATACAAAATTTAATTCCCCATGATACAAAATTTAAATCCCCATCCAAGGAGTACCCATGCTGCATACTTTCGATGGACCCTGCTACACGAAAAATGAGAAATACATGAAAAAACGTAATTGCAATCATGTTTTTCTCATTTTTCATGTAGCAAGGTCCATCAAAAGTATGCAACATGGGTAATCCTTGGATGAGGAATCAAATTTTTCATCCAACGAGTGTTCCCTCTCAAAATTTGAGTAAACGCATAGGGAGATAATTTGAAAATACGAGTTGAAAAAGTAGTTTCTTCTTTTTTTCCTTGTAAAATTTGATGATGTAATCTAATCTTATTTTATTATTTCCACTATTATTTTGTAATTTCCTTAGGAGGCCTATTTTAGACCTAAAAATTCCCCTAATGTTTTGATATATGAATTTCAAGATGGATGCAGATGTAGTCTATTACTTGTTTGTGTATTTTGAATTCATTTCCTCTACAATCAATCCACTCTACAATTTAGTGGTGCATACACAACCCTCTCTCAATTCAAATGTGTGCCCATTTATATGCTATATTCTTATCTTAAATCCAAATAGAAATTAATATCATGCATGGTATTCCATTCAAACACTCGTAAATTTGTTTCCAAGCTAATCTTAGCAGTCTACTCTTTATTGATGTGTAGTCACATCATACAAGCATTTCTATGTATACACATGCATGCACCACTAATAACATCATTTCTATGTTGGAGATATACTATATGAGTCCACCGTGCCTACCCAACACCTTTGACATTATATATCTATATATATATATATATATATATATATATATATATATATATATATATATATATATATATATATATATATATATATATATATATATATATATATATATATATATATATATATATATATCTATATATATATATATATATATCTATATATATATATATATATATATATATATATTAGGAAGTGAGGAAATTTAGGGGAAATATAAGATTCGGTTGATCAACTTGCAAGAGGACCTAGAATCGAATTAAGAAGCAATACAATTGAAAATTTGAGAGGATAAGAGAAGGAGAATTAATGAATTAAAGTAATTATCATCAACATCTATAAAATAAATAATCCAATGATTAAAAAATATGATTACACTACAATGTGACTTTAATACAATGGATGGTACAATAGTTCATGCAACTATTCTAGTCTTAACTACATGCAAAGCATGAGAGAACATGTGTGTCCTAATTATCTAAGTGAACTACACTTTTATGAGGGAGTTAACTTGGCATTCATTAGCCAAGTATACTCAAATATATCATGTTCCTTCACTCCCACAAAGTAGGGATTAGCCCCTCCTTGAGTGTGCCTTTTTCCTAGAAAATAGGATCTAACCCTACAATTAAGAATGAAGAACTCTTGCTCCTAGAAAGTAGGTTTTTTCCTAATATAAAAGTGGAATTTATTAATGGAAATTTATGGGCCCATGGTTCTGGCAACCCATGGTATTATATATGATGAAGCTTAAGTGCACTCTAATAATCATGTGTTTGAGGGATAATGATGCATGTACACCAACACTCACATGCATGAAAAAATTGGGTCCTAACATATAAAGATATGTTAGGTATCCAAATACAAAACAAATATCCATGAAAAGTGAGAAATGAGGGAAAATATAATGGCAAGAAACCTTCCCCCAAACAAAGATAGTGCAAAGTGAACCAAGTATCCTACTATGAGGTAGATGTCTCTTTCACTCCCAAGTGAGCTCATAACTTTGTGAATTTCATCTTAGCGATGGATGTAGTAAAGATGTATGCAATATATTATGAAAATGAATAGTATTTCAAATCAATGATATGGCCATAAATTAATCTTTGAATGTAATGCACATGAATTTGATCTCTAAATGTAACAACCCCTCCTCCTAGGTCCACCCAAGTAGCCAACCAACTGGGAAAACATGTGATGAGAGAGGTTACTATAAGGGATTCAATCTCCTTGGTGACCTTAAGGAAATGGTATCGAAGGAACATCACACACAATCATCCAACATCATCAATAGAATGCTCAAGAGACAAGTCATCCACTTAGACAGCCTGTCCCTGGGTCCCACTGTTGTTCTAGATCTCTTAGGCTATAGTCGCTCTCATGCTATGGAAATGGAGAGACCAACAACCTCTAGTTACTCTCATAGGCCTCTTTGCAAGCGACTGTCTACTTTTCTCAGCAGACCTGTGCCAGCGACCCCAAGATTTGAGCCACTTTTCTAGCTCATAATCCTGACCTCTACCCAGAACTTGCTACAACCTTTAGAATCCATCAAAGATATGATAACAATGTTGATAAATAAAAAATCAACCTTAGGACTAGGTCTGAGCATCCCCAACTGGGACTGACATTCTGTCAAGCACTTGGCATCAATGCAACCTACAGGTCTAGGATACAAGACAAAGAATAAATGACTGAAAGAACTTATGAAACATAACCATAAGGATCACTTCCTTCTCCATTGGACTATTATATCATCAATTAGGTATTGCATCCATCCATTTAACAATTACAAGTAAATACATGAAATAGCCATGACATGAACCAGTCACATAACCATGCTTATAACCAGAATTAACCATATAAATATTAGATATATGACAACCATTAAATCCACATATAAACAAGCACAAAGTAAGAGAGCTTCTCTTTTATTAATCATAGGAAAATCTGACCAGGTTCGGGACTTGCACGTACCACCCGACCATAGACATGGCTGAACCAAATCTCTCTTTTAACCAGTCATCCCCGTGTCATATTCCAAGCATGAATGTGGGATCTCATAGAACAACCAATCCAAGAATAACCAAGGGAATCCATAGGTTAAACCACCTCCATCCTCAACAAACCATGATCACACCAAAACTGGTGCTCCGATCACAACCGGACCAAACTTGGAATGTCATTCAAAATCTATCACTATCCTTGAGGAATTTTCCATCTCCTTGTCTCTCAGGCTTTACCACAATCCAATCTCAGATCATTAGGCCCTAAACCAAGACCAGTCTCTCAGGCTTTACCGTAATCTGAACCCAGATCACTAGGCCCTAAACCAAGACTTCTCCCTCGGGCTTTACCGTATCCTGCTAAAACCTATCAAGGGATTCCTAGGCCTTTGTGAATGAACCTTGAGACCACCTTCGCCCTGGATTCCAAAATCCATCCGACAAACCAAAGCTCAAAATTGAAATAAACATCTCAACACCATGGCATCCAGAAAAAGGCAAGGCTAGGCTAAAAACCACTGTCATAACCCGACAAAACCATGACATCGATAGCAAGAGAACCATAAACCAACATGAAAAGGCATGCATGTCCAAACCATCTGCGAAATAACACATGTAAAAGGTTACCTGCAAGTATTCCTGTTGAAGCTGCTTGATCCTTCTCTTCTTCCTTGATCCTTGCTTTCCTTCCTATCCCTTTGCTTGCTTTTCCATCCTTGATCCAAAACTAGAGTGCTCCAAGAAAACTCTATGTGACCAAGAGTGAGAGAGAGAGAGAGTAATGAGAGAGCTCCAAAATTGAACTTACAAAAGGTTACCAACTGATCCTTAGAAGCATTTTTATTAATTAGGCCTCTAATTTCTTCATTTTCCATTATTTTCCTTCAATTTCCTCCTCACATGCAACCCGTGACCTTTCAACTTACTTTTCTACTAATTTCCTTTATTTTCATAAATAAATGTGCCAAAAATGCATTTTTTCCTTTTAATTACTTTGCCTTAGCCTTTGCCAATTTTACTTGGTCAAAACACACATCTAGTGATGCCCACTAGGATATCTTTGCCCAACATTCGTCTTGGAATAAGTGTCCCTTAACAATGGTCTTATTTTTCCTTTATTAACTTTTATTATATGAAATTTTCACCAGGGTTGTTATAGAACCCTCCCCCTTGGGGAACACCATCCTCAGTGTTAAACCACACCATGACCTTAGCAAAACCATTGAAAAGAAAACATACTGCCCATGGAGCTTTATAACTTAGCTCGTTGCAGTATTTACAATGAAAGACCTGCTCAAAAGAAAAACATCATGACAACATGACAATATAACAACCATAATAATATGACACCCATACTGCTTATTGGAGATTTATAACTTAGCTCGCGGTGGTATTTATATCCATATACATATACATACATATACTAAAACATCAGCAAGACATATGCCAAACATATACCAACATCAAATCAAAATTGCTTTGCCTCAACTGGAAAAAAATGAAGGATACAGGGCTCACATCTAATCCATCATCTCCCATGTAACTTCTTCAGGCCCAAAGTGCTTCCACTACACTTTAACTTGCTCTATGGCTTTGTTCCTGAGCATGAGATGTTTTCACTGCAATATGCACTAAGGCTCTATCTGGAACTCTCCTTCTTGCTCCACCTGCAATACAGATCAATTAATAACATGATCAACATCCTTTATATACTTCTTAAGAAATGAAATATGGAAAACATCATGGAATTTCACTGTTGGAGGCAGTGCAAGTCAATATGCCACTAGTCCAATCCTCTCAAGGATCTCGAAAGGCCCGCAATACCATGGTGCCAACTTGCCACATGAACCAATCCTCAAAGAGCTTTTCTTGAGCTTGATGCACAAATACACATGCTCCCCGACCTAAAACTCCTTGAATACCCTATGATGATCCACATAACTCTTCTATCTATCCTATGATGCCTTTAGATTCTTCTTTATAACCTAGATTTCGTGCTCCATGTCTACCAACATGTCCTGTCCAATAATTACCCTATTCACTGGATCACTCCAACTGATGGGAGTGTTACAACTCCGTCCATACAATTCCTCAAAAGGACTCATCTTCAATGATTCTTGATACCCATTTTGGTATGCGAACTCAACCAATGGAAGATACTCCTCCCATTTCCTTTGATGGTGCATCACGTACATCCTCCAAGATCCTGTTGACCCTCTCTATCTGTCCATCTGTCTACGGATGATAAGTTGTGTTGAAGGCCAACTCTGTGCACAAGCCTGCAAATAGCTCCTTCCATAACTTGTAATCCAGGTGGATATTGGTGGCCACCCACCTATTCCACTTGGACCCCCACCATTGTTTCTTTCAGTTTTTCAGTTTCCTTAATTATAGCACAGTTTACCATTTTTGGCAGTTTTTCGGGTCCTGAACTTCTGGAGTTGTTTTGAGGCCCTAAACGATGTTTTTTGGGAAAACCACCAGTGGCGTATAAATGTTTTCATTGTCAATATTTGTATTCCTTGGATAGATATTTCTAACGAGGTATCATGTGCATCAAACGAAGATCGTATGCCAAAGTTATGACCACGAGAAGTTGGTGTACCAACTTACCCCAACGGGGCCCACAGTTTAGTGTTTCATCTCCTAGGGTTAGGTTTTTGGATGTTTAGGGTTTTCAATTATTTCTCAATAATAAATAGGCCTTCAAGCCTCATTGTAACACAGTTCAGAGGCATCTAGCTGCCACATTTCTTCTCAGAGATAAGCTACCATCACCTGAGCTAGTTTATTTCCATTTTGTATGTAAGCATATTTTAGTTCTTTGATATTAATGAAATGCAGTTTTATTTCCATTGCATATCTATGTGTATGGTTATATCTATAATTTGTTTCATTCCTGTTTAAATTTGGATCAACTTGGAAGTGAACTTTGCATCCCTGTCTGACACAATCTTCTTTGGAACACCATGCAATCTCACTATCTCTTTGATGAACACCTGTGCTACCCCAGTGGCTAAATATGTAGTCTTTACTGGAATGAAGTGAGCTACCTTGCTCAATCTGTCAACCACGACCATAATAGAGTCATGCTACTTTACTATCCTCAGAAGACCTATGATGAAATCCATGGAAATGACCTCCCATTTCCATTACGAAATCACTATAGGCTTTAGTAAACCACTTGGATGCTTACATTCCACCTTGACCTGCTGACAATATAAACATCTAGCTATGAAAATTACCACTTCCCTCTTCAGATTCATCCAATAGTAGAACTTCTTCACCGTCGTCAATGTCTTTTGATATCCTGGATGACCTGAGTATGGCTTGGCGTGAAATTCCCTCAATATAAGCTTCTTGAGCTCACTACAATTCAACACATAGATCCTATCTCTAAATCTCACCAAACCTCTTCCGTGAGATGATAGTCTTTATCCCAATCACCTGTACTTGTACCTATACCTATGCTCTATTGTAACCTGTGAATAATATCCATGTATTTTTCATCCCACTGTCCTGCTTGCAACATACTATCTTGTAACTCTGTCCCATAAGAGCTCATAACTGCTATATGATTTCCTGTACCTTCCTGCTAAGAGCATCCGCAACTTGGTTCTCCTTCCCTTTGACGTATCTAATCTTGAAGTCAAACTCACTAAGGGTAGCTAACCATCTAGCTTCTCTAGTGCTCAGATTCGGCTGATCAAACAAATATCTCAACCCACTGTGATCACTCATCAATGTAAATCTCATGCCAAGAAGATAATGCCTCCACATCTTCAATGCATGTATAATCATTGTTAGGTCAAGATCATGAGTTGGATAGTTACGCTCATGCTCATTCAATTTTTGTGACTCATAGCACACTACTTGTCCTTCTTGCATGAGAGCTCCACCAAGTCCTCTCTTGCAAGCATATGTACACACTACAAACTCCTTGTCCAGATCCACAATCTTTAGCACTAGTGCATGTGTCAATAAATTTTTAAGCTACTCAAGACTAGCCTCACATTTTTCTGTCCATTTGAACTTCTTACTTTTCCACTGCAATGATGTCATAATCCTGTAGCCAACTCTACCAACCAATATTTTGCATGTACTTCTTTTCGCAAACCACACTTATTGTTACACTAAAAAATGTCACCATGGCTATTTACAGTCGGTATGGCTCTATCAACAGTCATACTACCCTTTTAAGCAAGTCTTGTGCCTCTGCTATTCATGTCAAACTCCAAGAAAGAGAGAAAGTCTTTATAAATATGTTTATCTCTGGGTACGCAGGTTCTCTCAAACCTTGCCTGCGGGTACGCACCTATTGTTCATAAGGTCTGCATCCAAGGACGCTCTGTATCTAAAGGGGCAGGTGCGTCCCTCTGAAAAGGTTAAAATGCACAAGTTTTATCTTCAAAAACTTACTTGTGGTCATTTCTAGAGCATTCTAGAAGGTTGTTTGATGTGTATTGAGCGCCTCCAGATGGTTCATGCACTCCTACCAAAGAGGAACTTATCCCATCAATAAGGGAGTGATCCCATCCAAAGAGGGGACTATCCCATTGATGGTGGACCTGATTAACTTCCTCTTGAGCACTATAAATACAGGCATTGGGCCAGGAGGAGGGAGGTTGAAAGCTATACATTTCTAAGGGTAAATGCTGCAGGAATTAGGACTCCCATTTAGAAGCTTGTTAGGAGAGATTGCCATCTTTACTTGTTCTATTTGGAAGTGGGTGAGCTTTGTCAAAGTAGAGGAAGACTCTTGTGGACCCTGGAAGGAGCTTTCACAACACCAAGGCTCAGGTTGTAATGGTTCCTTTTGATTACCTTTAATGCAAATTGGTCCATTCTTCTCAATAACTTGTTGTTTATGGGTTATTTCATGTACTCCTTGGTCTATATGTTGAATATGCTTTGTTTTATGTTATAATCAGGTGCTATTTAATTGTTTGACTGTTGGTGATTGCAGGTTTTGGAGAAAAGGAGGAGCTCATCCATATCAACAAAGCTTGGACTTCTACAACAGCGTTTGGACAAAGGTAAGAACGAAACACTTGATTTCTCATATCATAATGTATGTTTAGAGAAGGATAGCTCCAGTTTGTTTTGTTTGTCATTAGAATGTCTTAGACTTCTAGGAAGGTCAGTTGTGTCCGCACCCTTGACTGATTCCGTGTGACAAATTGGCGACTCCGCTGGGGATTCCATTGATGAGAAAAGTCTTTTCTTTTGTGTGAACTTTGCTTTGAGAAAATTGGTTTATTTTTCTGGTTTTGACTCTGTGATTCTGTCTCTGGGTGGGTTAGCTTAGGATTAGTTTTATTTTGGTTTTTCTTGAGTTTTTCAGAAGGACGCACCCTCTGAGTGCTGCACAGTGCGTCCCTGGACGCACTTTTGCTGTGTGCACAGAGCGGGTCCGCACCTGGCTTAACTGGTTGCCTACGTCCCCTGCTAAAAATTAAGAAAATTCCATTTTTTGCATTTTTTCTCTTAGATTTTTCTTTTTCTTAGTTTTTACTGCCCAGATCCATTAGTCTCTTGTCAAAAATCTTCACCTAAGCTTATTTCATCGGCATTCCTACTCTAAGCTTTCATCAATTGGGTGTTTTGAGTCTTTTTTTTTGAGAAATTCTTGATTTGATTTCCTTTGGTCATTACTTGGCGGTTTGTCTCAGTCTTTTCACAATTTTGCATCTTAATCGCCTTTGAGTGTTTTTATTTCTGATCTTTGGAACTCTCACCCAATTTTCTCAATTTGCACTTGATTGGTTCTTAGATCACATTAGAATCATCTTGTGTTTGAGAATTCTCTTGCATAGATCACATTTGCATAATTAGAATTCTCATTTTCGGAATATGAATGAAAAATGTGCATAGATTACATTTGCATACTTTTCAAGTGAATTGTGCATAGATTACAATTGCATAGTTTACATTCTGAAAAATCAATCGTAGATTTAGATCAGCTTAATTTGATTTGAATTTACACAAAAAATAAAAATAAAAATGGTTTGGAATTGATTTGCATTAGCTTTTCTTGATAAAATTAGTGCATTAGAGAATTTGTTATATTTTCTCTTAGTGATCAATTTTTTGCATTGTCGGAAGTGAATGGAAACTCTCTCCTTACTTTAGTTAGGATTCATCGAATTGAAAAGATTACATTATCATATTCGATTGCATTCAGTTGGGTCGGGTCATAACACCATTGGTTTCATCTCCATTTACCCATTTGAGTAATAACAGCCTTAATAACACAGCGGTTAATTAAAATTAATCTAGTAATTTTTACATTTCTAGGGCTCTGAAACACCAACATAGCTTAGGCTAGTGTCTTGGAGTAGGAGAGTAATTAACTCTCCAAGACAACAAAACCAAACAAGTAGCTCATCTTGTGGTAGGATAAATCCAATTGTCTCACTTGTACTCTGGGAAAGCTCCTCTTAAAGGAGAAGCACGAGCTCGTGTCTGAACTAGTGAGGGGATCATTCCCCCTTCATTGGGAACGACACCAGAAACGCACGTATTACAAACGATAAACCTCGGATTAACCATTGTCGAGGAGCCAGGGGTCACTTGTCGGTAAACCTTGGATTATTGTCAAGGAGCCGGCAAGGGGATTGAGCTTGCTACTCTGCCCTTGCGTGCTGTCGGAGTTTAGACTGTTCCCCCAGGTGCATTTGTTGTGGTTGGTAACCTTAGTGGCCATTATCTTTAGGATTCTACCGAGGTGACGGTGGAGGGAAGGTCCCACTGTACCTAGAGCAGACGTCGGCTATACTCACTTGGATTTTCTGGGGGGTTCACTTCACTCGAGACGGTTAAAGTGGAGGAACTTGGTCCAGTCTATTCATTAAGCAGGTTGTCGGGGTAACTGTTCCACCCACCATTTCTGTACTGAATTCTACGAGGTTGGGTTTCATCACCAACTAGTGTTTTCGGTCCGGAGAGCTTACTGTTTGTGTGTGGTTTGACTCCTAGATTTGATAGCGTGTGTTAATTTGTTTGTTTTTACTTTTAGAGACCATAGGTGTGAATTGTGAATTTTAATTGTTAGGTGTGAATTGTGACTTGTTAATTTTAGTTTTAAATTGTTAATAAAATTCACTGAAGTTGAATATAATGGCAAATGTTCCGGAATTTATCAACCTAGGAACCCCTCTTAATGAGAATCCTAGTACTTTTCCTTACTTTGGAAATGTTGGTCCTCCTTATATGGCTACTTTGTCATTACCTGGATTTACAATAGGATTACCGATATGGTTATTTTCAACTTCGTTGGCCCAAAATACTCCAATTGTTCCATCTCAACCAGATGCTTCACCTCAACAGAGTTCACCATCTCAACATCACCAACCTTCTATTGACCCTTTACCTTCTTCTCCTAATTTTTCTTCCTCCATTTCTTCCTCTTCACCTGGTAAAAGCCTTGATGCTAGTAACCAGAAGGCTAAGAAGAAGAAGAAAGGGAAGAAGAAGAAGAAGAAGAAGCAAGATAAGAAAGAAGTCAACCAACCAACCATGGCTGTAAGTGTTAGTTGTGTTGAGGAAAATTCCGACATGCACCGTAAACCCAAATACCCTTGCAGGCTTTGTAAGGGTGACCACTTCCTTGTCAATTGTCCTGGTATTCCAAAGGTCTTGGAAGTATGGTCAGAAAAAACTCATCAACTTTCCGTTGATCCATCAACCAGTGATAGTCAGGTTCCTGGGAAAAAGGGTAAAGTTAGGTTTCCTTGTAAGTTATGCAAAGGGAGTCATCAAACTCACATTTGCCCTCACATGGATGAAGCCTCAACATTGTTGGAAAAACTTACTGTTCCACAGCAAGAATTTCCAACTGGTTACCGTAAACTTTCTCCCAACCTACCGTCAACTGACGGAGTGATTGATTTAATTTCAAGTACAGTCAATCACACTCTTCCATTGGAGAGTGAAACTCATGTCACTCAGGTTGATGATCCATTAGTTGATCAAGTGGTCGATTCAATTTCACATTCGGTCGATCACACTTTCCCTTTGGAGAGTGAACTTCATACCGCTCAGGTTCTTCTAGTTACATCAGATTCTTCTATGCCGGGGGGCATTTCACCTGTTTCTACAGAACCCCCTCCAAGTATTGAGGCCTTTTCTTTTGATTGGAATAGACTAACAGAACCTCGTCTTCCTTCCTCCATCCCTTTCCAAATCATTGTCAAGGCTGGTGGTAGGGACATACATCGTACTTAGGTAGATGAAGGTGCTTTTGTTAGTATTTTATCCTCAACTGTTTGGAAAGCTTTGGGTTCCCCTCAGCTTGCGCCTATTACGCAGAATCTGAAAGATTTTAACAGAACCATTAGTGAACCTTTAGGGATCCTTCCTAAGTTTTCTATTACCTTGGAAGGTAAAATTTTCTGTATTGATCTTATGGTAGTTCAAGGTCCCTTAGATTTCAATTTACTCCTTGGACGAGACTATGTTTATGCAATGAAAGTTGTCGTATCGACACTCTTTCGCGTGATGTCTTTCCCTCACAATGGCAGTATTGTGACTGTAGAGCAGCTTTCGTTCCCTAGTCTTGTTTCAACTACCAATAATATGACAACCCTAAATGTTCCTGATTCTCAAGTGGTATCTACCCCGCCACGGGTTAATTATGTGGCAACCGGTCCCATGTTTTCAGTTACCGATGTAAGTGAGCCTCTCACTGTTGATTTAGATCCGGTAATTGACATGGAAAACTCTATGGGATTACTTGAACGCAATGTTCTTATCCCTTTTGAGTCCCTTGACATGTGTTCCTTCCAAAGAAGTATTCTTCCTTCTGATGAAGACCTCTTGGAAGCCATGATCAAGGTGTGTCCATTGACATGTCTTTCTTCCAGTTGGAAGCCATGATCAGTTGCAAGGATAGTTTGTTCCTCTCTCAACCTCGTTAAAAAATGAAATTGGATGTTGTGAGGATAGTTTCTTCTAGTCTCAACCTCATTAAAAAATGAAACTGGAAGTCATGAGCATAGTTCCTTGTCTTGTGTCAAGCTCATTAAAAAATGAAACAAGGAGTGCGAGGATAGTTTGTTCCTCTCTCAACCTCGTTAAAAAATGAAATTGGATGTTGTGAGGATAGTTTCTTCTAGTCTCAACCTCAATAAAAAATGAAACTAGAAGTCATGAGCATAGTTCCTTGTCTTGTGTCAAGCTCATTAAAAAATGAAACAAGGAGTTGTGAGGAAAGTTCCTTTTACTGTGTCAACCTCGTTAAACAATGAATCAGTGTGAACGAGGATAGTTTGTTCCTCTCTCAACCTCGTTAAAAAATGAAATTGGATGGTACGAGGAAAGTTCCTTTTACTGTGTCGACCTCATTAAAAAATGAATCAGTGAGTGTGAGGATAGTTCCTGTTACTGAGTCAACCTCGTTAAAAAATGAATCAGGCATGAGGATAGTTCTTTTACTAAGTCAACCTCATTAAAAAATGAATCAGCTAGATTTTAGGATATATAGGTAGATTGTAGAAAGTAGGATTTTGAGGACAGTTCCTGTTACTGAGTCAACCTCGCTAAAAAATGAATCAGGTATGAGGACAGTTCCTGTTACTGAGTCAACCTTGTTAAAAAATGAATCAGGTATGAGGATAGTTCTTTTCTTGTGTCAACCTCCTTAAAAATGAAACAACTCCCTTTTCAAGTTAAATATTGAAAGTAAACCTTCATTTCATCCAGCCGGTTGAATGCAATGGAGCCTGGGGGGCATGTACCTCGCTTTGCATCATTTTGTTGGGGGCATGCGAACTTTTTGAGCATAGTTCCTTGTCTTGTGTCAAGCTCATTAAAAAATAAAACAAGGGTAGGTTAAGTAGGTAGATTGTAGAGAGTAATCATGAGCATAGTTCCTTGTCTTGTGTCAAGCTCATTCAAAAATGAATCAAGGATTTTAGAGCATAGTTCCTTGTCTTGTGTCAAGCTCGTTAAAAAATGAATCAAGGTTTTTAGAGTAAAGTTTTTGTTAGGTAGATTGTAGAGAGTAGCTATGAGCATAGTTCCTTGTCTTGTGTCAAGCTCATTAAAAAATGAAACAACTCCCTTTTCAAGTCGAATCTTTACAATATCTTGAAAGTAAAGCTTCATTTCGTCCACCTCATTGAATGCAATGAAGCTTGGGGGGCATGTACCTCGTTTTGCGTCATTATGCTGAGGGCATGTGAACCTGTAACAAGCATAGTTTTTCGTTTCAAGCTTACGTAAACATGAAACTGAATCCGAGCATAGTTCTTTTCCTGTGTCAAGCTCGTTAAAAAATGAAACAAATCCTCCTCTACTTGAGTCGAGAGATTGACTAGACCTCATAAATGTTAAGTATTTAGGTTAGTTATTTCAGTTTTTTGCGTAGTTTTCTTACAGTTTTAGGTCGAGTCTTTCAAATCATCTCGTAACTCAACCTTCATTTCATCCAACTGGTTGAATGAAATGAAGCTGGGGGGGCATGCGCTCTAACAGTTAAGCTTAGGGGGCATCAAGCACAGTTTTCTCTCTGTTTCAAGCTTGTGTAAAAATGAAACTACTTTGAAGCATAGTTTTCCTCTGTTTCAAGCTTTTGTAAAAATGAAACCTATCTCGAGTCAATTTCGGTTATTTTCAAGGCTCGTTAAACTCATGAAAATCCCGAGATTCTTTTGATATCTTTCATTCTCGTAAAACAAATGAAAATACCGAGTTCTTTCCGTCTTTTCCTGCTCGTAAATTAAATTGAAAGTCGGCCATATGAGTGCATTTTTATCATTTTTTCGAACTCATTAAAACTTATGAAAAAATGAAAACCATGAGTACATTTTTATCATTTTTTCGAACTCGTTAAAACTTACGAAAAAGTGAAACCTCAGAGTCATCTTTTAAGCCCTTTTCTGACTCCTAAAACATGAAAAGATTGCCGAGCGTTTCTTTTACACTCGTTAAAACGGAATTAAAAGACGGTCCCCTTATAGCTCTTTTCTGACCGTAAAATCAGGAAAAGATTGCCGTGTTTTTGTCGTTTCAAACTCGATACGGAAATAAAACGACGTGTCCTTGATCGCTTTTTACTTTTCAGGTCAGTGACACTAACTATGAAAGTACTCCTTGGTCGCAAGATCAAGCGGTTCCCCCAGGTATTGTTTTATACTTTTTCGGGCTTGAAGGACACAAATTTACGAAAAAGTTCAACTTGGAGTTTCCTTAAGTTTTTCAGACTCTCTAAAATTGAAAAACGCCGAGTTTCTCCTATACTGGGCTCATTAAACATTTCACAGTAAAGGACCTGTTCAATTACAAACAGGAACGAACCACTCCTTCCTAGGGTTCGAATCAAAACTGGGTTGGACTCATCCGAAGGATGAGCTTACAATCAAGCATATGTTATCCTCCTCAAGCTTGTTAAAAATAAAGAGGTACTTGCCAGAAATGGTGGGGGAAAAGAGAGAAGAATGAGCCTATTTGTTACCTTTGGTCTTAGAATAAACTTTATTACCACTCTTGGACACGACACTTTTCATTCACCTGGGTTAGGAAATCGTTTACCTCACAGTTGATCAAACCACTTTTGAAAGTCTTCAACCGGGTTCCGGGGATTAACTTTGAGTTATTTAGCACCAAACCATATGTCGTGTCGTTATGTGTCCAAGAGGTCTACAAACAAAACTTTCATCTGCAAAATACTTGTCATCCATTTGACCATCCCTGAGTCAGTCCTTACAGCAACATTTCTTCAACTTGAACAATGATTTCGTGTTGTGGGCTTGCCTGCAACGGGTCACTTTCTATTGACATCAACACATTATCTAGAGAGATGACTTAGAAATCGTCAGTGCCTTGAAGTCTGCATGCATCAATGGCAGGTTTCTCGCCTTTGGCGTCAGTTTACATCATTGACTTTCGATCGAAGGATTCCGTGAAATGTTCGACACCAACTCATTCATTCACATCTCATGGATTGTACTGGGTACTTTGAGAACCATTGACATTACTGGTGGTCTCTCTCACGCTTGTTAACAGTTCACATCATCGACTGGTAATCAAGTGGTTTCTACCATGTTCGACATCGACTCGTTTATTCGCATGGCTAGAATCGTACCAATTCGAGAAGTAGGAATGAAGACCCTGGATCGAATCTTTACCATCCAGGCTGCAAGGAGTTTTGTATTCATTTTCTAAGTAGACTAACCATAAACAGATGGTTGCGCCCATACTGTGTCTACAAAAGTCTATGATTATGATGTACTGCAAAATCATTTCTGTATCAGAGTAGTTAGTCTATTAGTTAAAGTTTCAATCTGAGTATGGGAATGCCTACCTCAGTGATGATATAATCTTATACATGTATTTTGTGTTGAAAATTGCAGGTTCTGACCAGGTTCTCCACGAGATAATCCTCGAAATGATAAAGCGCTTCACCCTTCCTAGATAATACAAAACCCTAATCTATTCCAGGCTTCGCACTTTAGGGGGCAATCTGTTACACTAAAAAATGTCACCATGGCTATTTACAGTCGGTATGGCTCTATCAACAGTCATACTACCCTTTTAAGCAAGTCTTGTGCCTCTGCTATTCATGTCAAACTCCAAGAAAGAGAGAAAGTCTTTATAAATATGTTTATCTCTGGGTACGCAGGTTCTCTCAAACCTTGCCTGCGGGTATGCACCTATTGTTCATAAGGTCTGCGTCCAAGGACGCTCTGTATCTAAAGGGGCAGGTGCGTCCCTCTGAAAAGGTTAAAATGCGCAAGTTTTATCTTCAAAAACTTACTTGTGGTCATTTCTAGAGCATTCTAGAAGGTTGTTTGACGTGTATTGAGCGCCTCTAGATGGTTCATGCACTCCTACCAAAGAGGAACTTATCCCATCAATAAGGGAGTGATCCCATCCAAAGAGGGGACTATCCCATTGATGGTGGACCTGATTAACTTCCTCTTGAGCACTATAAATACAGGCATTGGGCCAGGAGGAGGGAGGTTGAAAGCTATACATTTCTAAGGGTAAATGCTGCAGGAATTAGGACTCCCATTTAGAAGCTTGTGAGGAGAGATTGCCATCTTTACTTGTTCTATTTGGAAGTGGGTGAGCTTTGTCAAAGTAGAGGAAGACTCTTGTGGACCCTGGAAGGAGCTTGCACAACACCAAGGCTCAGGTTGTAATGGTTCCTTTTGATTACCTTTAATGCAAATTGGTCCATTCTTCTCAATAACTTGTTGTTTATGGGTTATTTCATGTACTCCTTGGTCTATATGTTGAATATGCTTTGTTTTATGTTATAATCAGGTGCTATTTAATTGTTTGACTGTTGGTGATTACAGGTTTTGGAGAAAAGGAGGAGCTCATCCAGATCAACAAAGCTTGGACTTCTACAACAGCGTTTGGACAAAGGTAAGAACGAAACACTTGATTTCTCATATCATAATGTATGTTTAGAGAAGGATAGCTCCAGTTTGTTTTGTTTGTCATTAGAATGTCTTAGACTTCTAGGAAGGTCAGTTGTGTCCGCACCCTTGACTGATTCCGTGTGACACTTATCCACAAGGTCAAGATTAATATAACTATAGTTAGATCTAGGATCAATTAAAACAGAAACAACTTGATCACAAATCTTACCGTCCATCTCAATGATCGATGTCTGATGATCCACCTTCCTGTTGTCCACAACTGCATAGATCCGAGGAATGTTATGACCAACATCACCAACTGTATGTGCCTCCTGAGCATTGTAAATCTCGGGTCTACCACCACTCTGATACTATGGACAATCCCTCTTATGATGATCCTTACCACATATCCAACACTACAATGGTTCCCTACCATTGCCTCTAGCTTGCTATTCTCCACATCCTTTCTAAGTTGTATTGAATCTCTTGTAAGGAACTGCATTTTCTTTCTCCATTTCATCTTGAGGTCTTCCTCTCTTTGGTGGCCATTTTCCTTTAGATTTCTCATTTCTTTTCAAGTCATGCTTAGGCTCAACTTTGTGCTTCGACTTCTCATAATAATGCTTCAACTTTCGGGTGGCCTCCTCCAAAGGTCTAAGCTCATCGAACTCAATCTAGTCTCCGTATGAAACTGGGAATCCACTGATGAATCTCTGAACCTTGGCCTTCTCCTCCCTGAGGTAAGCCACATACCTCAACGGATCTAAAAATCTGCTAGTATACTTATCATCTATCATAGAACCCATCCACAACTCATAAAACACCTTAGCTCTATCATCATAGTACCTCTTCGACAAGTAATTCTTCTTGAAGAGCCTTTTAAATGCATGCCAACTCAAATACTCCTCATGTATACCTTTAAAATTACACACATATTCCCACCAAATATCCACTTTACCTTTGAGACTGAAAGTGGCTATCTTTTCTTTCATGTTTTCTGAATAATCATGCAATCAAAACAATTTCTTCATACCAAGAAACCATGCTTCTACATCATGTGATTTCTTCATCTCTCCATCAAAGATAGGTGGCTTTTCCTTCTTAAACTCATCTGGAAAGTATCCCCTATCACTCCTCCTGTAAGGATGATGACGATGATGATCATGATGTCTATCAGAACCAGAACTGGAATTATAGTACCTGTGTTGATCACCTCTCCTATCCAGAGTTTCCAACAGCTTGCCATCTTTGATCGTGTCAGATCTATCTGAATTGTGTATACTAGGAGACCTACTACCATATGCCACATTAGTTCTTTCCTCATGTCCATGGCTGATCCAAAGTGATCCCTGTCGCTGCAAATCTGACAAACTTTGAAGTAATATCTCATTCACCTCTGCTTGTTTCTCTTGTGCCTACATGATGATGAGCCCCATAAATGGGTAATTATATGGGCTCATTTGGCCTCCTAACTCAACTTAATCCACCATGCTCATTATTTTATTGCATTTTTTTTATTATATTTATGCTAATCGAGTGAATTGGGTTAGTCAATTATGCCATGAAGTCTAATGTGTGCTTTATGCAGATTTTTGGTCAATTTTGAGACAGAGTCAAAAGTTTAATGAGCATTTGGCAGCCAATATTCGAGGAAAACAAGGGAGAGGATTTGTAGGAGGGTGTCCCCCTCATTTATGAGCCCCTACCTCGAATCTTCCTTCAAAAAGCTCGAAGCACAAGCAGCCACATCAATGCATCAAAGGGGCAGCCGAGCAAGTGAAGAAGAACTATTGTCTATCTCTAGTCTTGGGAGCCAAGCCTCCTTAATTTTAGGAGAGTTGTTCGAGGCTTTTGTTGTATAAAAAGGAGGGCTTAGGTGCTCAGTAGTTTAGTTGGATGTTAGTCAAATTTTTGCACTTTTGTTGCAGCTTTTGCTCAGCGCGTTTTCGAGCTTACTTTTGTGAACAGTTTTATGTAATGTGACTGTTATTTTGATAATGGAGATGAAATATTTTCTGAGCCAGCATTGAGTCCTTCCAAAGGGCTGAAGCTCTTGGGTTAGGGCCCAACCCAAGCTGCCCAGCACCTCTGGTTTTGTACTTATATGTTTTTGTTTCAGTTCCTGAATTAGTTGCTGTTAGATAGTTTTTTTCCCTTGGTTGGAAGTAGGTTGCTTTTAGTGATTTACATAGCTGTTTCCATTTCAATTTGCTGAAGTAGGTTAAATAGTGATAAGAGAAAGATACAAAATGGCCATCAATAGAGCCTTGACCTCCTTTCCTCCCTTTCGGACCATGAGCTAAGGTCAGGACACTCTTGCTGCCGCAAAACATAGTTTTGCTTCCTCCATGCAATTTCTAGTGTTGTAGTTGATTTAGAGGTTAATGCTTTGCTTCAGATCCATTTTGTCATACTCATTTCTATTTCTGCAATAAATCTCTTTCTATGCTTTCCTTTCCAGACAGCATTGTTTAGCATTTTATTTCCCTAGATCAGAATTTAGGTTAACATGAGATATAGTTCTTTTTTTTGGTACAGCTAGTTCTTTTCTTGTTTAAGTTTTAGTATTTTGATTTGCAGCTCTCTTACAATACATCTCAATAAAGTAGCCATCACCCTCTCTTTTGCTACATGTTTCACAGGTCATTCACAACCCTTCACCAATCTGCCCTAATTTCTGCATTTTTCTCATAAGCTTTCCTCTCGTCTCTTGAACAAATCCAACCATCATTTTCTTTCATAATCCTCTTTGATGAATGTCAGACACCTTAACACATCCCTCTAGTTTGCAGCTACCCTTTCCCACCATTTTTCCACCTTCAAACCCTCTAAAACAGCCTTCGGCATCCTCCTATAGATCCTCCTGTAGATCCCCTGCAGCCTCCTATAGAATTTCTTGTACGTGGCTTTTTGAAGTCTGATTGCAGGGAAAGCCTCCAGAAGGTTACCAGAGGCCTCCTAGAATCCCTCCACACCTTCCTACACCTCTGAAAATCCAAAAGTCGCCCTCCATCACCACCTAATCGCTGCCACATCCACAAACAAATGAATTACATGTATAGAAATTTCACATAAAATACATAGAAATCCAAAAAAGATGTTTCTTTCTTATTTTCTTCTAGAAATAGCTTGAATAGGTGTAGTTTACTTCCTCAGTAGGTGATGGCACTCCTTTCCTATATTTTCACCTCTCTTTTTGCAAAAGTAGGGTTAGTCGGTAAATTAAGGTTTGCTAGGTTTACTTCACATTTCAGTCTTCTTTCTCTTTCTGCAAGTAGAATAGCCTCTATAGAGTAAGCTTTCCTTTATTTCATCACATATAAAGCTTCTTCTGGAATTCATAGAAGTTGGCTTGAGCTCCTAGTGATCTTGTGCCAGCTGACCAAGTGATAGCCTGCAGTAAGAACTAATACTTGTGCATACAACACCATTGCTTCCAAGTTTGTTACGAACTACCGGGTTGATAAAAGTAAAGTAGGAATCCCCAGGAGTTGCAGCGTTATTGCTGCAATACTGGTGCTCACCACTTTTTTTGGCACTGTTGCCAGGGAAGCGTCAGACTATTTTGTGATTACTGCTTTTCTTCTATTTTCTTCTACAACATTCTGCTAAGTAGTTCATTTCAACAAAAGTAGACTAGCCCTTTCAATTCTGCAATTTCTATTTTAGCAAAAGTAGATTAGCCCTTTCAATTCTACAATTTCCATTTCAGCAAAAGTAGATTAGTCCTTTCAATTCTGCAATTTTCATTCCAGATTAGTCATTTCCTTGCTTTCATTTCAATTCTGTAATTTCCTTTCAACAAATTCATTTCAGTAGTTGCAATTTGTTTGTTCAATCAATTTCAGTTTTGCAGGTACAAGAAAAAAAAGAAAAAGAAAAAGAACAAAACAAAAAACAAAAATCACCCAAAAATATATTTCCTTTCATGCCTCGTAGGAACAGAGATAATTCATAAAAATTCCTACCCAACACCCCCACCATATCACAAAGCCACCCTTCTCTCTTCTTCGGTGGCAGTGATCCAAAAGAACCTTTAGGTGAAAAAGCAGAGATATCTAAAGAACCTATAGGAGAAGAAGAGGAAGAAAACATCCCTCCTGAGACAATGGATGAAAATAGAAATGCTAGGGGGAATGGAGAAAGAGTAGAGGGTACCTTTCCCATCCAAGAGACCAATGGGGACACTAAAATGAAGAACATAAGCCCTTCAGCCCTACCTCACTTCCATGGATTGACTACAGAAGATCATGACACCTTCCTGTTTGAGTTTGTTGTTATCTATCGAACCTATGACTATGCAGAAGATAAGCAGAAGTTGAAATTGTTTCCTTCTACCCTCAAGGATGCAGCATTGCGCTGGTTCATGGGGTTACCTGGCAATAGCATCACAACTTGGGCTCAGATGCAGCAAGCCTTTAATAACAAATATCGGGACTACTGTAGGTCAAAAGATACCAAGGAAGAAATCTTCCGAATGACCATGGGAAGTGATGAATCCTTGGAAGATTATGAAGAGAGGTTCCAACTCAGTTATAAAAGGGCCAGGTGCACACTTGACCTCGAATCTCTGAAGTTGGTCCTACTCAGGGGAATTCCGGAAGACCTTCTAGACACCCTCCATTTACTGGCTGGGGGAGACATCTACCAACTACCTTATGAAGACATAAAGACTGTTTTTAGAAACCATTCTAGGGCAGCCAGAAAGAGAGGTAGGGGGAGTCAACCCATAGCCAGTACCTCCTCATCCAGTTCATCCCTCAAAGGTGAACTTGGAAACATGTTGGAAGACTTCAAGAGTGAGATGTTGCAGACTCTTGCCATGCAAATGGATACCTTGCATATCAAAAGGAAATAAGAGGAAGCAGAGAGGGCTTTGGCCATTTTTTGTCCTAGGTGCACCAGAAGGCATCCTAGGAACGAATGCCCATTAAACTCTATAGAGGTTTGTTCAGTCTGTGAAGAAGATAATTCTACAGATAAGTGCCCTTCCTTGCCCGAACTTAAAGCTATATACCAAGGGGCCGAAGGAGCCACTGAACCACTCTATTTCATGAACCAAAGGAGACCACATGGACCTAGACCTTACCAGCAGGGAATGCAAGGGACTTCCCAGGCATACTACAACCCCAATCAAGCCACTTCCATACCTTCTTGGGGTCCCCCTACTCATCCTTCCTAGTCCACACCTCCTCCTTGGTCATATCCATCTCAATATCATGCTCAACCAGCCACTCACTCATTTCACTCCTATGCTCAACCACAACCTCAGTGGAATGCATCTCATTAGGGGTGGAGGCCCCAGTACAACTCTCCTCCTGCTCTTTTACCTCCACCACCTGCTCAACCACAACCATTGCCTCCTGCTCCACCAAGGCAACCCCAAATGCCTGCTCAACTGAACCCAAACCTGAACAACAGACAGGCTCAGCAAGTATATAGTGGGGAACCATCATGTCCAACCTATGCTGTGGAGATTCAGGAGATTAACTTGCGATCTGGGAAGGTTCTCCCAGATAGCCAGCCTCCCCCTAAGGAGGTTGAGGAAGATAAAGAGGAAAGTGAACCGAAAGCAATTCCACCCTTTCTTGAGAGATTATCTGGAACAACATAGCCTACCCCAGAAGAAACTGAACTTCTAGGAGAATTGAAACAATTATGTGTAAAGATACCACTTCTCCAAGCCATAAAGGATGTGCCCATATATAATAAGATGATCAAAGAGAAGTGCTTCAGGCATCCAGGCGAGCGCAAGAGAGATGCCCCAACAACCAATGTCATGGGAAAACTGTACGACCTGATGTTGGGGAAGGTAATATGTCCAAAATATTTAGACCCTAGAAGCCCAGTAGTTGATGTCCACATCAATGGCACCATGATCTCACATACCTTAATTGATCTAGGAGCTTCCATTAATGTGATGACAAAGGACACCATGCTCAAGCTCAAACTCCAGGGCTTCTTGAGAAAGACCATGACAGTACTACAGTTAGCAGACTGCTCCACTGTGACCCGTGAGGGGATTGTGGAGGATGTGATGGTCTCCATTGATTCTTGGGAGTACCCTATTGATTTCTTGGTTCTCCAGCCGAAGGTAAAACTCACTGGGTATCCTCGCATCCTGGGAAGACCCTGGTTGGCTACTGCAGATGCCTACATCAGTTGTCAAGCTGGGAACATGACAATCAGGAACGGGCATATGTCCAAGTAGTTAATCCTATACTCTCCTGCACAACCCTTGCTAGAACATGATCTACCTCTCTGGTTGGAGGAGGACGACAAGGATGAGGTCTACGCTGCACCATTGTGTATAGCAGAAACTGCCAAGGGGGGGAACCGCAAACTGTGGATGATATAATTGAAAATATAATTCAAAATCCACCCCCCAGTATTTTGCCATTAGAATATTTAGTGAAAGAAGCCCAAGATAATCCCTTAGCTGATTTCTGTGTGGCCGACCCGACCTCTCTCCAAGTTAAGAATATAGATTTCGGCCCAGAAAGAACCTTGAAAATCAACTCATCCCTATCCACCTCCTAGGAGAAGGAACTGTGTAGTTTATTGAGAAAACATTTAGATGCCTTCACTTGGAGCTATAAGGAGATGAAAGGAGTGCACCCTTCAATCTGTACTCATCACATTTACATTAAGGAAGATTGCAAACTAGTCAGGTAGCCTCAAAGGAGGATGAATCCAGCCCTTAAATACATTTTCAAGGAAGAATTGCAAAAGTCACTGGATGCAGGATTCATCTATCCCATCTCTGATAGTGAATGGGTCTCTCCTTTGGTGCTAGTGCCAAAGAAAAATGGTAAGTGGAGAATCTATGTCAATTATCGGGAACTGAACAAGGCCACTAAAAAGGACCATTTTCCTTCGCCCTTCATAGATCAAGTGTTAGATGGTTTGGCGGGGAAAAAGGTTTTTTCCTTCCTAGATGGGTTTAGCGGGTACAAACAGATCCAAATCAGCCCAGAAGACCAAGATAAGACCACTTTCACTTGTCCTTGGGGTACCTTTGCATATCGGTTCCTTCCTTTTGGTTTGTGCAATGCTCCCGCCACTTTCTAGAGAGTAGTATTGAGTATATTTTATGAACTGGTTCATGATGCAGTGGAAATATATATGGATGATTTTACTCCTTATGGTTCTAACTTCCAGGAAGCTTTATCTAACCTGGGAAAATTTTTGGACAAGTGTATTGAAATGAACCTATCCCTCAGTCCGGAAAAATGTGAATTCTCGATGACTAAAGGGACCGTGCTAGGTTATGCAATCTCTCAGCAAGGATTATAGGTGGACCGCAAAAAAATTGCCATCATCCAAAGGGTCCCACCTCCTCAAAAGGTGAGAGATGTCCGAAGTTTCCTAGGCTTAGTGGAATATTACAAAAGATTCATTAAAGATTTCAGTAAGTTAGCCTCTCCATTGTTTGGTCTTTTGGGAAACAATGTTGAGTTCATATGGACTGAAACCTGTCAAGAAGCCCTAGATACCTTGAAAAGTAAACTTGTGACTGCCCCAATTTTGAGAGGCCCAAACTGGGCCCTACCTTTCCACATTCACACAGATGCCTTGAAAAAAGTGATAGGAGCAGCGTTAGGGCAAGTTGATGAAAAGTTACCTTATGCCATATACTTTATCAGTGAAAATTTGTCAAAGGCAGAGTTAAGCTACATCGTAACCAAGAAGGAACTCCTAGCTATAGTACATTCCTTAAATAAATTCAGACATTACATCACAGGCTATCAAACCTTTGTACACGTTGATCATGCTGCAATTAGGTATTTAATGAACAAACCAGATGTAAATGCTCACATCATTATATGGTTGCTTTTATTGTAGCAGTTTGATTTAACCATTATTGATAAGCTTGGTAAAGAAAATGTTGTTGCTGACTTTTTATCCAGAGTAAATCTGCCTGCAGGTGAGGAAGGAATGGT
The DNA here is from genome assembly GCA_031772625.1 of Pinus tabuliformis. NCBI lineage: Eukaryota > Viridiplantae > Streptophyta > Pinopsida > Pinales > Pinaceae > Pinus > Pinus tabuliformis. Next base: position 900,145,676 of record CM062808.1, read on the forward strand.
GGATGATCAAATGTCGAATGAACACCTATTTGCTATCTCAGTACTCTCTCCATGGTTTGCTGATATAGCAAAGTACTTGGTCTCAACACAGTTCCCACCACACTTGTCCTCAAAAGAGAAGAGCAATATCATGAGGAAAAGCGCCCCTTTCACCTAGATTGGGGGCAATCTCTTCAAACTTGGCCCAGATCAGATTTTGAGAAGATGTTTCAGGGAGGAGGAAGTTTTTGACATTCTCTTGACCTATCATGACGGGCCTTGTGGAGGCCATTTTGTAGCAAAGAGGACTACCTTCAAAATTCTGCAAGCAAGTTACTATTGGCCCACTCTTCATCAAGATGTGAAGAGATATATCAGCCAATGTGATCAGTACTAAAGGATGGGGAAACCTACTCCAAAGGATGAGATGCCCCTGCAACCTCAAGTGACTTTTGAGCCATTTGAGAAGTGGAGCATGGACTTTGTGGGTCCTATTAACCCTCCAAAACAGAAATAATACATCATTGTGTGCACCAATTATCTGACAAAATGGGCAGAGACAAAGGCAATCAAGGCAGCAACAGAAGAAAAAGTAGCTGAGTTTTTAAGAGAGAACATATTTTATAAGTTCGGGTATCCAATAGAACTGGTTATAGATCAAGGCAGTCAGTGCACTTCCAATCTGATTGAAGACCTACTCACACATCATAAAATCAAGCACAGGACTTCCACCCCTTACCATCCACAAGCAAATGGACAGGTGGAAGTCACTAACAGAGCGTTGGAAGGAATTTTGACCAAAGTAGTGAGCAGCAGCAGAAAAGATTGGGCAGATCGATTAGTTGAGGCCACCTGGGCCTACAACACCACATGGAAGACCACCACTGGGTTCACACCCTATGAGCTGGTCTATGGGAAGAAGGCTTTGCTGTCAATAGAATTTGAATACAATACACTAAGGATGGCAGCTCAGCTGGACCTAGATCTCAGCCATGCACAAAGGGAAAGGTTACTCCAGCTAAATGGATTGGATGAACAAAGATTGCAGGCCCTTCTCCACACAGAGGTAGTCCAGCTTCAAAGGAAAATATGGCATGACAAACACATCAAGGAGAAGCAATTCCAAGAAGGCGATTGGGCACTGCTCTATGACTCAAGGTATAAAGACTTCAAAGGCAAGTTGAGGACAAGATGGCTGGGACCCTACACTGTAGAGAAATGCAATGACAATGGTTCAGTTCTGATCAGAACCATTGATGAGGAAGCCATCCCCATGCTTGTCAATGGGCATAGGTTGAAAATTTACAAGAAGCCACTCTCCAAGCGAGAGTTCATTGAGGATCTGAATAAGACAGTGTTGGTAATGGAGCAGGTCTCAGCCTCCACTCCACCCACTCACTGAGAAAAAGAGAAAAAATAATAAGGACTCAAGTGAAAACCTCTATGAGGCGCTTGATTCCGATCATTGGGTTGAAAACCTCTTTTGAGGCAACCCAATTATGACAAAACCAAAAAAAAAGAAAAGAGAATAATATCCCTGGTTGAAAACCTCCCTTGGAGGTGCCTAGGGTAGGCAAGTAGGGTGAAAACCTCTTGGAGGCGCCCTAGTTGTCTTTTCAAAAAAAACAAAAAAACAAAAACAAAAACAGAGAAAAAAAGAAGAGAAAATTGACTTTTTAAGTGCATCGCAGGTTACAGGTGGACCACAGGAAGCAAGAGGAAATGCCACAAAACCTATCACACATCCTCTATACTCTTCTCCATCATTTCTGACCTTTTTTTCCACCTCTCTGTGTTTTTTTCTGAAGACTGTGTATCCTACAGGAAGCCCTATGTGTTCTACAAGAGGCTCCTGTAGAAATCACAGAGAGCTCGAAATAGCCTTTAAAAACAGTTTGAGGAGCTGGGGATTTTCATAGGGAGCATGTAGGCCATCCTATAGCTATTCACCATCCTGACCATCCATCACACACCTGCACCACCTCATTTCCATTGATCTCTTTCTTTCCTGTAGAAAAAACACAGAAACCAGTTTTTTTAAAAAATAAGGAAATAAAAAGAACAACACCTCCACAACTCACCTGCAGCTTACCAAATCCCTCTCCATTGCCATCAGAATCTTCAGTAGCATCCTCGCAGCTCCCAGCACAAGCATCAGCTAAAAATTTTAGAGGGAGAAGCAACTACAGGAAGGATTTCCTGTAGCAGTTGATCCCCTTAAAATCAAGCTCCAGTAGCAAAATAGGTGCAGCCACAGGAATTCAAGGGATGATCGAAGCAAGATTCAGCTAAAGGGAACCTATACAAAGAAACTGAGCCACATATCAAGAAGCAAAGAGCATATAGCAGAAGGGACATAGGCATGCAGCACTGAAATCCGAGCATGCAGCAACAACAGAACCTAGCAGCACCGCAGCACGAGCATTCGACCTGCAGGTAAGTGTCTAACCCGCTCCTCTATTGCATCTGTATAATTCAAAAAATGCATGAACGAATGGAATGGTTGGGATTAAACCAGAAAGGTGGCCAGTTAACTGGCCACCCTCATCCAGTTCGACTATGCTCATCCGGAGATCCACCACACGTGTATCTAGTCAACTCACGAAAAATCCAAAAAGACAGGTAGTGGCGGATGTTTGAACTCCAACGCAAATGATGGGAAGTGATTGCAGGCAGAGGGCATGAAGACTCATGATGACACCGCAGTGGGGACCAATGGTCCAAATAATGGCAACGTACCTTTTTTCCACCTCACATCATCGCCAGAAATATCTCTAGTAAGCATAAGTACTCCTCCTCGAACTTATTCACCACCTTTGTTTCCATTTTATCATCGTCCCCGTGACTGCAGCGAGCTCCCTACCACCTCCATAGCCTCAATACCATTTCTCTCTATCATTTTCATAACTCCTCCTATTATTGGGTTCTACAGGAGCATTATCGGGTTCTACAGGAGAACCTCCAGCCATTTCTACAGGAGGGCCAATAAGCAGTTTTACAGAAGAGAACACGGGGTTTTCGTTCAAATTCGGACTTGAAGAGGTAGGCTCGGTACAAACCCACCTTGCATATTCATATATACAAGGAGTGATGCAATTTTAAGGAAGGATTAAGCCTGAAAAAGAAGAGGAATTGCATTCAAAACAATTTTGTCTGTTTCTATAAAAAAAAAAAAAAAAAACACAGTATTTATCTGTTTCCTGTTTCTGCAAAAGAAGTGTTGTCTCCTTCTCCACCTTGGGTACTCACATATACAAGGAGTGATGCAATTTTAGGGAAGAATTAAGCCTGAGAAAAGAGAAATTGCATTAAAAAAGTCTGCCTGTTTCTTAAAGAAAAACACAGTTTTTTCCTCTGATTCCTGTTTTTGCAAAAAATTGTTGTCTCCTTCTCCACCTGTGGTATTCCAAAGGATTATAAACATAATGACAGGGGGATTCATGAGGAAGGAAACCCTAAATTTAGTGAGGCTCTATGAACATCCTGAGGTAGTAGCCATCTTTACCAGAGCCAATTGGATGTCATTCTTCGAAAAACTTCATGGGTATGATGAAGAAGTGACTCAGGAGTTTGCACTTTCCTTGGTACCCCCCTCAAAGACCCATGCCATTGTTACTTTCAGGGGTCTCACCATGGAGATTACCCTAGATCTTATCAGTATGGTTACAAATCTTCCACTTGGACTACCCTGGAGCAAAGAAGAAAAGCCACTGGATCATGTGAGCATCCTATAGAGGACAAAAATAGCATCAGGAGAACAAGCATACCTTACCCTTGGGATGAGGTGAGCTACCAAATTATCAAGTACATTTCCTGTGAAGGGAGGTATAGCATAGTTTATGGTTACCATTTCAGACTGCTGCATGAGCTCAGATATGGAATGGATATTCCCACACCCCAAAAACTCAACATTCCCTATTTTCTCCTATAGTCACTTATAGACTCCAACATTAAATTGAAGGCAGGAGGTCCAGATCAATTGGCTCACCATGGACTAATTAAACTACTGGTGGAAGAAGCCCTCCACACATTCACAATGCCCATAGCTTGGGAGATCCTCAGAAATATGACAGGAGAAGATGATATAAAAGCCCTCACATATGACCTTAGTCCTTTTGAAAATGAGGGGGAAGAACAAAAATGGGAAGATGAGGAGGAAACCAAAATAGAAGATGAGGAGGAAACCAAAACAGAAAATGAGAAGGAAGAACCTAAAACAGAGGAGAGAAAGACTAGAGCAGAGAAGTAAGAACCTAAAACATAAGAGAGAAAGACCAAAGCAGAGAACAAGGAACCTAGGACAAAAGAGAAAAAGATTAAAACAGAAAGGGAAAAGACTAAATCAAAGAAGAAAAAGACTAAAGCAGAGAGGGCAGAAACTAAACAAGATGAGAAGGAAACCAAAATAGAGCTAGAGCAAACAAAGCTAGTAGAGGCAGAAAAGACAAAAGAAGAGGAAAAAGGGGTAAAGAAGACAGAAGTGTCTCCTGAGACACTAGAAAGGGAAGCAACAGTTGTTCTTGCTGCACTCATCACCCCAGTTAAGCCCAAACAAAAGAGAAAGAGGCAACCATCAATGTATTTTAGGGCTTGAAAAAGCACAAGAATAAAAATAGGGAAGCCACAGCCATCCTCAAAGGAGCCTATCATCCTTGAAGATTCTCCTACTGTCAAAAGGGAAGAATCTCCATCCAAAACCCCCATTACTTATGAAAGAGGAAGTCCTAAATCCTCCACTTGGAAGGAAAGAATAAAACTACAGGACTTAAAAACAGTCCTACAGGAGGTGCAGACTGCTCTACAAGAGACCCTAACAAAGCTACAGGAGACTGAGAAACTTGAGAAAAGGGTAGAAGAGCAGACCAAGGGGGAGGATGAGGCAGCAGAGATACCAGAACCTAACCCCGAGCCTAGTTTAGGCTCTTATTACAACCTTCTTGAAGGGGGGGGGAATTATTCCACAAAAATTTGCAGTCCCACTTTTCTTTGAACTGGAAAAAGAAAGGGTAAGGAGCCATAGATGGATGCAAATCGCCAAGTCCAAAGGGGTGGAGGACATTGGACACATGGAGAACAAGCTGAGAGAGATGGGTAAGGAATTGAGCACTGTAAGACATACAGAAGCCATCAGAAGATCTCACTTGGAAGCAGAAAATGAAATGTTAAGGAAACAGCTGCAAGAAAGGGAACCACAACTAGCATGCATGGCCAGCTGGGCTATGGAGGCACTACAGTGTAGACAACCAGCCAAATCATATGGAGTATACCTCAAAGACCAGTGGCTACAGTTCCAGATCAAGACTCTGGCACAGAGAGGCACCATGCCTTTTTAGGATTATAGACAGTTCATGGATCTATGTGATCACAGTTCAGCAGAAGACAAGGCAAAGTTGGCAGAGTTTTATTTGCATAACATGGCCCTTACTGATATGAACCTATGGGACCCCAATGCTAGGTTAGGGGACTTGCAGCTGATGGCCATGGCATCTTGGATGAGTCATGAGGAGAAAAGGGCAACAGAAATCAAGAAGTTGATGGAAAAAGAACAAAATGAGCCCCTGATGATTAGAGCAGAGCCATCAGACCCTATGGCTCTCATTAGCACACACCAGATACTTGCAGTTGATCCTCAAAGTGCCCCTAAGTACATCAATGATCAAGCCCAGGCTATTGCACATTTTGAGGACATGGAGAGATTGCTTGGAGATGACTGCATTCATGCCTGCATGAGAAGGTGGAACACACTACCACATAGCCTACAGATCAGGGAGTATCACTCCCCAAATAGGATGAAAGAAGCATTGAGGAGAGTGCCACTGTATAAGCACTCTATGCAAAGCTTGAAGGTCCATTGGATTGGCCTCAAGTTGAGTCCCCCACTACTACTAGGACTGCTAGAGGGCACAAAGGAGGAAGAAGAAAGATAGCAGTGGGAAGAGGTGGACAGAAAGGCTGGATTCCATGATAAGGAAGAGGATCTCACATCAGAGGCATGGGATGTCAGGGAGACCATCAGGGCCATCAAAGATGAGGAGATTGACTAGTTGCTCAGAGGATGAGCAACACATTCAGTAGGGGGTGATGATGAGCCCCATAAATGGGTAATTATATGGGCTCATTTGGCCTCCTAACTTAGCTTAATCCACCATTATCATTAGTTTATTGCATGTTTTTTATTATATTTATGCTAATAGAGTGAATTGGGTTAGTCATTATGCCATGAAGTCTAATGTGTGCTTTATGTAGATTTTTGGTCAATTTTGAGACAAAGTCAAAGGTTTAATGAGCATTTGGCAGCCAATATTCAAGGAAAACAAGGGAGAGGATTTGTAGGAGGGTGTCCCCCTCATTTATGACCCCCTACCTCGAATCCTCCTTTAGAAAGCTTAGAGCACAAGCAGCCACATCAATGCATCAAAGGGGCAGCCGAGCAAGTGAAGAAGAACTGTTGTCTATCTCTAGTCTTGGGAGCCAAGCCTCCTTGATTTTAGGAGAGCTGTTGGAGGCTCCAGTTGTATAAATAGGAGGGCTTAGGTGCTCAGTAGTTTATTTGGATGTTAGTCAAATTTTCGCACTTTTGTTGCAGCTCTTGCTCAGCTCGTTTTCAAGTTTACTTTTGTGAACAATTTTATGTAATTTGACTGTTATTTTGATAATGGAGATGAAATATTTTCTAAGCCAGCACCGAGTCCTTCCAGAGGGATGAAGCTCTTGGGTTAGGTTCCAACCCAAGCTGCCCAGTACCTCTGGTTTTGTACTTATATGTTTTTGTTTCAGTTCCTGAATTAGTTGCTGTTAGATAGTTTTTTTCCCTTGGTTGGAAGTAGGTTGCTTTTAGTTATTTACATAGTTGTTTCCATTTCAATTTGCTAAATTAGGTTAAATAGTGATAAGAGAAAGATACAAAATGGCCATCAACAGAGCCTTGACCTCCTTTCCTCCCTTTGGGACCATGAGCTGAGGTCAGGACATTCTTGCTGCCACAAAACACAGTGTTGTTTCCTCCAAGCAATTTCTAGTGTTGTACTTGATTTAGAGGTTAGTGCTTTGCTTCAGATCCATTTTGTCATACTCATTTCTATTTTTTCAATAAATATCTTTCTATGCTTTCCTTTCCAGACAGCATTGTTCAACATTTTATTTCCCTAGATCAGAATTTAGGTTAACATGAGATATAGTTCTTTTTTTTGGTACAACTAGTTCTTTTCTTACTTAAGTTTCAGTATTTTGATTTGCAGCTCTCTTATAGTACATCTCTGCTCATAACAAATCAATAAAGTAGCCATCACCCTCTCTTTTGCTACATGTTTCACAGGTCATTCACAGCCCTTCACCAATCTACCCTAATTTCTGCATTTTTCTCATAAGATTTTCTCTCGTCTCTTGAACAAATCCAACCATAATTTTATTTAATAATCCTCCTTGATGAACTTCAAACACCTTAAAACATCCCTCTAGTCTATAGCTACCCTTTCCCACCATTTTTCCAACTTTAAACCCTATAAAATAGCCCTCGGCATCCTCCTGTAGATCCTCCTGTAGAATTTCCTGTACGTGGTTTTTTGAAGTCCGATTGTAGGGAAAGCCTCCAGAAGGTTATCAGAGGCCTCCTAGAACCCCTCCACACCTTCCTACACCTTTGAAAATCCCAAAGTTTCCATCCATTTCCACCTAATTGCTGACACATCCACAAACAAATAAATTACATGCGTAAAAATTTCACATAAAATACATAGAAATCCAAAAAAGATGTTTCTTTCTTATTTTCTTCTAGAAATAGCTTGAATAGGTGTAGTTTACTTCCTCAGTAGGTGATGGCACTCCTTTCCTAGATTTTCACCTCTCTTTTTGCAAAATTAGGGTTAGTCGGTAAATTAGGGTTTTCTAGGTTTACTTCACATTTCAGTCTTCTTTCTCTTTCTGCAAGTAGAATAGCCTCTGTAGAGTAAGCTTTCCTTTCTTTCATCACATATAAAGCTTCTTCTAGAATTCATAGAAGTTGGCTTGAGCTCCTAGTGATCTTGCGCCAGCTGACCAAGTGACAACCTACAGTAAGAACTAGTACTTGTGCATACAACACCGTCGCTTCCAAGTTTGTTATGAACTACCGGGTTGATAAAAGTAAAGTAGGAAGCCCCAGGAGTTGCAGCATTATTGCTGCAATATTGATGCTCACCACATGATTTTGTCATTGTCTACTTTGAAACTCCTTATGCCTTCCTTCAGCCTTCTCAATGTGTCTACCATGTCATAAGAGTGCCCCACACCATGCTGCCCATCAGATGCGTAGGGAGATTCTATGCAGTCTACCACCTTGCTAGCCATCTGATCTCTTTCCTACGAGGCATACTATGTCAGCTAAACCAAATCACAACAAACCAATGTACCTTAGCATAATTCAGGGAGGATACCTTGTCTGCAAGATCATCAAATCAACGTGATACATATATAACATAATCATAACAACATATAGATATATATCAAATAAGTGTATCAATGCATAAAATCCATTCTAGCTAGGGTCCAGTCATCAATGCAAGGCCATATCAACAATGCATGCTGTGACCTCATGCATGAAAACAACCATCACTCGATTGCACACATTGCCACATGCAACTATAAACATGCATAAGAAATGCCTAATCAACTACACATACCTATCAACGCATGTAGTCGAGCATAAGTGATCAATTCTTGTAATCAACCAACAAGACTGATACATGTAATCAAAACATTCAAGAACGCACCTGATAATCAACATGTAAGCGACATATAACCATCTGCAACTAGTGATAAAATTCTGAAGATGCATCCCATAAAATCACATCAAGCTCCTCATGAAAACCTAACTATAATCATGATCAACATGATGCAATGCAACAAGCACATGGAATTCAAGTGTAAGAGACACACATGCAACTGACATGCATGCATGACCAAGCACCTTCACCCAAGGAGAGCACAACCATGCTCTGATACCAATTTGTAACACCCCCTCCTCCTAGGTCCACCCAAGTAGTCAGCCATTTGCGAAAACATGTGATGAGAGAGCTTACTATAAGGGATTCAATCTCCTTGGTGGCCTTAAGGAAATGGAATCGATGGAACATCATACACAGTCATCCAACATCATCAACATAACCCTCAGGAGACAAGTCATCCACTCACACACCCTGTCCCTGGGTCCCACTATTGTTTTGGATCTCTTAGGCCATAGTTTCTCTCATGCTATGGGCAAGGAAGTGACCAGCAACCTAAAGTTGCTCTCATAGGCCTCTGTGCTAGCGATTGTGGACTTTTATCAGTAGACCTATGCCAGCGACCCTAAGATTTGAGCCACTTTTCTAGCCCAGAATCCCGGCCTCTGCCCAGAACTTTCTACAACCTTCAGAATCTATCAAAGACATGATAACAATGTTTATAAATAAAAAATCAACCTGAGGACTAGGCTTGAGCATCCCCAGACGGGACTGACATTCTTTCAAATGCTTGGCATCAATGCAACCTACAGTTCTAGGATACAAGACAAAGCATAAATGACTGAAAGAACTTATGAAACATAACTAGAAGGATCACCTCCTTCTCCATTGGACTGTTATATCATCAATTAGGTCTTGCATCCATCCATTTAACAATTAAAAGCAAATACATGAAATAACCATGACATGAACCAGTCACATAACCATGCTTATAACTAACATTAACCATATAAATATCAGAGATATGAAAACCATTAAATCCACATATAAATAAGTACAAAAGTAAGAGAACTTAGATTTTATTAATTATAGGCAAACCTGACCAGGTTCAGAACTTCCACATACCAACTGACCATAGACATGGCTGAACCAAATCTCTCTTTCAACCAATCACCCCCGTGCCATATTCCAAGCATGAATGTGAGATCTCATAGAACAACCAATCCAAGAACAACCAAGGAAATCCAGAGGTTAAACCACCTCCACCCTCATCAAATTGTGATCACACCAAAGCCGGTTCTGCGATCACAACCGAATCAAACTTGGAATGCCATATGAAATCCATCAATATCCTTGAGGAATTTTCCATCTCGTCTCTTAGGATTTACCACAATCCAAACCTAGATCACTAGGCCCTAAACTGAGACCAGTCTCTCAATCTTTACCGCAATCCAAACCTGGATCACTAGGCCCTAAACCAGTCAAGGGATTCCTAGGCCTTTGGGAATAAAACTTGAGACCACCTCTGACCCGGATCCTAAAATCTATCCAACAAACCAAAGCTCAAACCGAAATAAACATCCCAACACCATGACATCCAGAAAAAGGAAAGGCTAGGCTGAAAACCACTGTCATAACCTAGCAAAACCATGCCACCGACAACAAGAGAACCATACACCAACATGCAAAGCCATGCATGTCCAAACCAGCTAGGAAATCACACATGCAAAAGGTTGCCTGCAAGTATTCCTATTGAAGCTGCTTGATCCTGCTCTTCTTCCTTGATCCTTGCTTTTCCTTCCTTGATCCAAAGCTAGAGTGCTCCAAGAAAACTCTATGTGACCAAGAGTGAGAGAGAGGGAGATAATAATGAGAGAGCTCCAAACTTTAATTGACAAAAGGTTACCAACTGATCCTCAGAAGCCTTTTTATTAATTAGGCCTCTAATTTCTTCATGTTCCATTATCTTCCTTCAATTTCCTCCTCACATGCAACCTGTGACCTTTCACCTTACTTTTCTTATAATTTCCTTTATTTTCATAAATAAATGTGCTAAAAATTCATATTTTCCTTTTAATGCCTTTGCCTTAGCCTTTTCCAATTTTCCTTAACTGAAACACACATCCAGTGATGCCCACTAGGATATCTTTGCCCAACATTCAGCTTGGAATAAGTGTCCCTTAACCATGGTCTTATTTTCCCTTTATTAACTTTTATTACATGAAATTTTCACCAGGGTTGTTACACTAAAATTCCATGGGTATTCCACTATAAAGTTTTTCACAACATATCTAATAAAGTTATGCTTAAAATCTGAAATCTACTCTACAAGGGTTGATTTCTCCTTATTATTATAGATTATTAATTTATAATTTTACAATTGTACATGAAATAGATAAAATATGCAAAAAAAATAGAGAACAACAAAATAAAGCTCACAAACCACAAATTAACACAAGATATAACTGGGAAACCCTTTTGGGAGAAAACCTAATTGGAAGGTGAGATTCTTCTACTCTCTTTGTATAAATGGAAAATGAATACAAGTACAAAGAGGTGAGGCCTATGGCCTGTGAGATACTATATGCATAAATTCTCTCTCTCTCTCTCTCTCTCTCTCTCTCTCTCTCCTCGACTACTCTACTCATCCATGGTTTGGCTTGAATCCTTCAAATATTAACTAGAGTTACAATATGGACTCTTCTATGTTCTTCTTTATCATGATCATGTGTCTATCCCATTTTCCATGAACAATGGGGGTTGATGTGGCATCCTCTCGAATTATGGGAGTCAAAACAGGAAGGCCAACTTCTAAATGGAATAAATTTTACATACAAACTCATATTGAGGTGATTCTTGTATTGTTGGAATGGTATATATGTTTCATGCTAAAGCAGTAAAGTTTTACCCCCATAAAACATCGTTTGATTCCTCAAAATTTCCTGGAAGGTTTCAAACCCCAATTTTCCAAACCAGGTCCCACTAGTAAAAATGGTCTTGTGAGTTTATTCCTCCACTATTTCCACTTTGAATGCTTCAATATGCATGAAGAAATATAACGATCCAATATCGATTATGCCTCCTCATTTTGGGAGGATTTTGGTCCCCAAAAGCTTCTACTGAATGAGGTGAGGAAATTTTGACTTCACCTTTTCCTGGTTGTACCATTTAGCCTTGCCTGGAAGTTGTCATTTCAACCTAATATGTGAAAGGTCTTGCTACCTCTATCTTGTATTTCTAAACCTCTTCTATAAAATGGTATCCTCTTTCAACTCTTCTTGAGCATCTGGTGCCAAATCCTCTATAGAGGGTAAGATTTGTTCCTCTTCCTGATCTAGAATAGAAGGCTCATAGATTTTTCGATTCTCTATATTCATCACTGAGTAAATGCACATATATGGGGTAGACTAAGTCTATAGGCATTATCTCCCACATTTCTAGTATCTCAAAGGGACCATAGTGTAGAGTCTTGATTTTCTTACCAACCATGTATCCTCTCCTTGTTCAACTATAACCATACTCTATCTCCCACCTTAAACAACCTCTTTGTTCTATGTTGATCGTGCTTGGAATTTTATTTTTTCTATGACATATATAGTGTCTCTTATACCTATAGATGGATCTTCCCGACATTCTCAACATTTTTTTCCCTTAAGGCATTCCCTGTAAGATCCTTCCTCACTCCTCCTTGCTTCCCATATGTAATATCCAAAGGTGAAGGTGGAAAATATCAAGGCATTCCTTGTAATATCCTCCATCACACCTCCTTGTTGCCCATATGCAATATCCAAAGGTTAAGGTGGAAAATATTAAAAACAAGTTTCAAATGGGGAATTACCAGTAGAAGTGTGAATTTATTTATTATACGAGTGTTGCACATATAAAATATTTTCATCCCAAGCCTTTGGATGCTTCTAATTGTAACCCATCAAAAGCTACACCAATGTCCTATTGTGTATTTCTATCTGCCTATGTATTTGTGGATGGAATGTTGTAGACCTTGTCAACTTCTTGTTCATATTCTCCCGTAATGTAGTCCAAATTGCACAAACAAATCTTGTGGTGTTTCTAAAATAATACTCCTTGGCATCTCAAAGTGCACCTAGAACTATACAAATAACAAGTTCTCTGTGGTCTTTTTATAGGGCATTAAAACACGCATCTTGTTGAACCTGTCGACTAACACGAATAAGTAGTCCTGTCTTACCCAAGGATGATTGGGTACATGTAAGGGATGATATAGACCCTTCTAGTTATTAATATTTCTGGTACAATAAAGCATGCATCCTCTTATGAACCTAGCTACATGTTCTTACATCTTTGGCCAATACACATACCTCTACAAGTTGGTTAGTGTCTTCCCTACACCAAAGTTCCCTACAACCTTGGAGGTGTAAGCCTCTCTAATCAACTGTAATAACTGTTAAGCCCTATATAAGCCCAATGTTAACCCAAAATCCCATTATTAATCCCTAGATATTGAGTGATTTAATTTCTATTGTTATATTGTTATGTAGGCTAGAACCCCTTAGGGTCTGATTTTATTATAATTTTATTCCTTTGTCTCATATATACATACTAAGGAGACCCGATATTAGGATCAAATATTGCCTTTTTCATTGTATTTATTCGAAGAGGAGGTTTCCCCTCTAAGTGGAATTTAATTATTGGTTTCCTATCATATTTAAGGCATGAGGATCATAACATATGGTATCAGAGCTCTTGATCTTAAGCTTTTGCTGCTTCAAATAGGTCATCGTGGGATTTTCGATATAACATTTTTTTCTAGGTGGTTTTAGATGGTGAAACCTAGAGACGATTCAGAAGAAATCCCAAGATATATAATGTTCAAGTTTCACATTTTGGTTAGCTATATTTTTAGGGATATGATCAAAGGAAGTTAGGGTTTATGAATTCTCCTAAATTCTGTTTCAAACAGGTAAGTTTGGCATTTTTACTATAATTTTTTTTTTTTTTTTGGTTAGGATTCAAACTGTGAAACCTGAACCACATTGAGGGGACATACTGGATAACCTCTTATCCAAGTTACAAATATTGTTTCACTGTATTTTTGGAGATATGATTCAAGGAAGCTAGGGTTTTTGTATGCTCCAAAGTTCAGTCTCAAATAGGCCAGCTTGGTATTTTTGCTATATCTTCTCATTAGGGGAATTTTGAGGTCTAAAATGGGCCTCCTAAGAAAAATGTACAACCAAAATAAACTTTATAAGAACCAATAGGATTCAAGATGATGATGTCAAGCGTGGGGGATGACTCACCATTTTTGGAGTAAAAAGGTAAAAAGATAAAAAAAATAAAAAAAAATAATAAAACTACCTTTTCAACTCGTATTTTCAAATTATCTCCCTAAGGTTTAACTCAAATTTTGAGTGGGAGTACTAGTTGGATGAAAAAATTAATTCCTCATCGAAGGAGTACCCATGTTGCATACATTCGATGGACCTTGCTACATGAAAAATGAGAAATACATGAAAAAACGTGATTGCAATTACGTTTTCATGTATTTCTCATTTTTCGTGTAGCAGGGTCCATCGAAAGTATGAAACATGGGTACTCCTTGGATGAGGAATCAAATTATTCATCCAACAAGTGTTTCCACTCAAAATTTGAGTAAACCCATATGGAGATAAGTTGAAAATACGAGTTGAAAAAATAGTTTTTTTTTTTTTCCCTCTAAAATTTGATGATGTAATCTAATCTTATTTTATTATTTCCACTATTATTTTATTATGAAGGCCTATTTATTATTAAGAAACAATGGCAAACCTTGACAATCCTAACCCTAGGAGATGAAGCGCCAAAACTATGGGCCCCGTTTGGGTAAATTGGTACATCAACTTCCCGGGGTCGTAACTTTGGAATACGATCTCTGTTTCATGCGCACAATACCTCGTTAAAAATATCTATATTGGACTACAAATTTCGAATGAAAACATCAATCTAAAACTCATGTTTTCCCAATTTTCCCAAAAAAACGTCGTTTAGGGCCTCAAAACGGCTCCGGAAGTTGAGGATCCAAAAAAATGCCAAAAATTGTAAATTGCGCTAAAATTAAGGAAACTAATAAACTGAAAGAGAAAGTGGTGGTGGTCCAAGTGGAATAGGTGGGTGGCAACCAATATCCACCTAGATCAGTCCTCGCCCCTTAGGAAGCAATGATTCCCATTGCATTGAGTGCCTCCATGAGATGGGGAAACTTCTGTTGAACTTGGTCCCTAGTGATCCACTTGCCTTGGTGCATGAGTTGGCCAACTTTGACAACCCGATATAGTTGGATCTTTTATTGGCAAGTGTTCTTAATATGTGTGTCCATGATCCGATCAGTTGTGGCCTATTCAATGCAGTCTGGGTTTAACTATGTTGGTGTGAGTTGTTCTGCAATGTCTGATGTGTCCAGTAATGGTGGGAAGTATGGTCGAAGGCAGTCCACATTGAACATTGGGTGCAGGCCAAGGAATGGGGTAATGCTGAGATCAAAATCATTGTCTCCCATAGCCTTGGTAATGGTTTCAGGCCCATATCAGAGTGGTCTGAGCTTCCGATGGGCTCTAGTAAGGTGTTTTTTCTGCAAATGCATCCAAACTTTGTCACCCACCTAAAACTTGTGTGGCACTCGATGTTGATCATGTAGCTAATTGTACTTGGAATTTGACTTCTCCAAGATTTCGTGAACATGTTGGTGGATGTGTTGGATGCATTCAATAAATATGGTTGCTTTATCACCCTCAGACAATACATGTGTGGATTTTTTTTGTGTAGTCGCATGAAGCGTCGAAACATTAATCAAACACAATGGTTGAAATCATAGACCTGATTGAAAGGGACTGCGACCAGTCGAGATATGGAGAGCTCTGTTATAACTATGCTACACATAGGGAAGACTCTCATCCCAGGTTCATGGATGCTTGGAATTGTACATGTAGAGTATGTGCACTATCATCCTATTGACGACCTCCATCTCGCCATCAATCTGAGGATGGAATGCAGTTGACTTGGTGAGCTTGGTGTCCAATGGTGTCCAGAGGCTTGACTAGAATGTGCTCAAGAACCTACTATCCTGATATGATATAATGGTCTATGGGATACCAAAATTTACCAACACTCGTTCAAAGAAGAGTTTGGCAGTGTCCTCTACTCTAATACTCTTCTTGCATGCCGCCAATATAACCATCTTAGAAAATTGTCCACAACCACAAATACATAGTCATTACCATACTTGGTAGAAGGGAGGCTAGACATATAGTCCATGGAGATGGATTCCCAGGGCTGGCTGGGAGTAGGCAGAGGAGTGTAGGCCTTGCTTTTTGATGGTTGGCTTAGTGATGGTGTAGGCAGTGCAGGATCTGATATATTTCCCAACATACAGTCAGAGTTTTGGCCAATAAAAGTAATTTTGTAGTATATCCATAGCTTTCTCCACACCAAAGTGTCCTGCGGCCTGACTATAGTGCGCCTCCCAAATCAACTTGGCATGCTCACTTGAAGGAACACAAAGGTGGCTCAGGTAGCATAATAATGCATCATAGAGGTGGAAATCAGGAACTTGCTTGCCATCTACTGGAATTTGGTATGTGGAGGTGAATTATGGATCATTTTTGTATAGTTGCATCCATCCAGAGGTCTCATGGCCACAAGAGTTGAGAATATTAGTCAAAGCTGCAACTGGGGGTTGGCTAAGGAAGTCTACAACATGATTAGTTCTTCCCCTTTTATATTTAATGTTCAAGTGGAATTGTTGTAGATATGTAGACCACTTTTGATGGCGATCATTTTGCAACTTCCCTTATGTCTATATAAACTAAAGAGGTCAGTGATTGGTGTGGATGATCGTCTCCTTCCCCAGAATGTAATGCTTCCATTGTTGGCAATCCTACACGATGGAATACATCTCTTTATCATAGGTGGGGTACTTCCAAATTGTATCAGCAAGTGTCTCACTATGATAGGCCACTGGATGCTCGTGCTCAGTGAGGACTGCACCAATATCATAGTCAGAGGTGTCTATCTCAATTTCAAATGGTTGCTACAGGTGGTGAGCCCTGGTATTGCACCAAGAATGCTGCAACATCCAGAGGCTCTTCAACTTTACCTATCAACACGGGGTTCGTACAAACTTCGAGGTGATAGTGCTATATACACAGTAGATGAATTCTACTCATGCCACCCTCAATTAGGTAACTTGATCATTAAGGCTCCAAGACCATTCCTCTACTGAACTTAAAGGAGATTAACTACTAAAAGCAGAATGTAAAAGCTAGTCCTAGTGCAGAGAAAGTAAATGTTTTTCAACTCTAAATTGTAAATGTTATCAACTTGTAAATGCTATGAAAGAACACAATAATTATGCTAAGCTGCAGAAAAGAAACTACTCTAATTTTCAATCAATCATCTAGTTATCAGGTTTTCTTGAAAACATAAGATCATCCTACCAATTCACAATACAAAAATGCATGCATTATTTAACTAATTCACACTTGCAGATTAAGTAAGGTCCTAATTGCCAAATTTGGAATGAAAGAACTAATGTTATTCACTCTTGCAGGAAAGGAAAAAGGATGAAGAGAATGGCCTAGGTGGTACCTCTAGTCATGGAGTCCAAGATTAGGGGTCAAACTACTCCTAAACTAAGCTATGCTATCATTGCAGGTCAAAACAGGCTACTACAGGTGTGCTACAAGATGTTTCTACAGGATTCCTGTATTGCTACAAGAAGTCCTGAAATGGTACAGGAAGTTTTCCGAGAGGGTTTGGAGGGTAATGACGATGGGTTGAAGTGATGACAAGATCAATGAATGTTGTGGGGAATATAGGGAAGGTGACCAACACGCCTAGCCAATCCCAACACTTCAGGAAGGTCAGATTTGGGCTAAGAGGGTTGCTTACGGTGACCAAAAAAACAGAGATCAAGAACATGGGTTGGCATTCATCAAAAGAGAGTGGAGAAGTCCTAGGTGGAGTTGGTGAAATGATTCCTTGCCTATAGATCCAACAACCCTACAACATCACATGCACCTGCTCCTCTTTTCATTTGCAAAATATTACAATTAATGGTGGAAAAGATGAATTGAATTTGGAAACTATCTAACTAATGCTAAGAACTTGATCTATGCAATGATATACCTTCTAAGCTACAAGAATCATATGTGAATAAAGATACCAAATGTAAACCTTTCCAAGAAATCATAAACAAACTATCTAAATAATGCTAAGAACTTGATCTGTGCAATGAATTACCTTCTAAGCTACAACAATCACATGTGAAGCAAGATACCAAATGTAAACTTTTCCAAGAAATCATAGACAAGAAATCACACATTGTTTTTGGACTGTGATGGTGGAGTCCTCTAATCATGCTCCCATGAGAGAGGTGAGATAGGGATCACAGTCACAAATGTTTTGAGGAATTATACTCTACCTAACTACAACAACTAATCAACATTCTAGGCTAAAAGAAACATAAATACACAAGAGGGACCTAGGCTACTAGGGTTGGGCCGAAACCCAAGAGCTTCAACCCTATTAACCAACTCAGTGATGGATCAAGATAAAACTTCTCATTATCATTCCAGAAATGTCAAATACATCATCAAAATAGTAGTCACAAGTGCTTCAGCTCAATGGCCTCTTAGCTACAATAAAAATTTGAATCCTAATGTGTTCCTTAGCATGTTTATTTATAAAAAAAGGGTAGCTACCAAAAACTCCCTAGAAAATAGGGATGTTTGTATCCCTAACTCAAGAATAGTTGGATCTAGATCTCCCTTGAACTGCACTGGCTTGGCTACCAATGATCTCAGCCTGCTTGGCTGCCAATGACCTCGAGTTGATGAGAGATAGAGTGGTGATATTTTGCTGATTTGAGGAGTTAAGGAGGTGGAAAACCTCCTATAATATCTCTTTGTTGTTTACTCTGAGCTCCCACACTCAAATTATCTCAAAATTGCTCCAATTCCTACATTTAACACACATTAGGCCACATGACATAGCAACACATATTTTACTTCTCACACTAAGCATAATATAACAAAATTTGTAGATAAATGTGAGAAAAAAGATAATTTAATAAGTTGGAGGATGGAATTGTGACCCTTATGATATACCTATTGATGAGCCTCATCATATTCCCCTACTAAAACTATTTCTCATCCTCTAAGCAACTCAGTCATCTATGTTCATGTCTTTCATGGCCCTGGTGGCCTCTCTGACATCCCAAGGTTTTGCAGATGGTGTGCCCTCATGAGGATAGAAGCCTGCATCCTTCTCAATGTTTGTCCACTACTTCCTTTCCTCTTCTTCATTCCTTCCTTCTTGTAAACCCAACAACAAATGTGGACTAAGCTTGAGTCCAATCCATTTGACCTTTAATCTTTTCATGGCCCTTTTGTATAGGGGTGTCCTTTCCAATGCATTCCTCAACCTTTCTAGAGAGTGATACTCCCCGATTTGGAGACTGTGTGGCAAGGAATTCCATATTCGTTGGCATGCTTGTTGGCTCTCTGTCCCTAACAGCCTAAGAGTGTCCTCAAACTGGGAGATGGCCTGCACTTGAGTGGCAAGGTATCTAGGTGCTAGCTTAGCATCATTAGAGATGATGTTGTGAGTACTAATTATAGCCATGGGACTTATTTTCTCTTCCTTGATATAGAGGGGTTATTTTTCTTCCTTTTCCATTACTTTCTTCACCTCCTCAACTATGGCCTCTTCATGAGTCATCCAAGATGCAAGGGTCATCAACTGTAGGTCTCCCAACTTTGCATTGGGATCCCAAACATTCATATCAGTTAAGGTGAGGTTGTGCAGGTAGAACTCAGATAATTTGGATCTGTCTTCTATGCTACTTTGGTCACACAACTCAATGAACTACTTGTAATCCTAAAATGGCATGGATCCATGTTTTGCTAATGTCTTGATTTGGAACTGCATCCATTGTTCTTTGAGGAATAGTGCATAAGACTTGGATGGAAGTTTGCATTGTAATGCCTCCATGGAGAGGCTTGCCATTGTGGCCAATTGTATTTCCTTCTCTTGCAATTTATTCCTCAACCATCTATTTTTTTCCTGCATCTATTCTCTCATTGTGGACTCCTTCTCCCTTAACTCACTTAACTCCTTGCCAATTTCTAGGACCTTCTCTTCCATGAGGCCCACATCTTCCACCTTCTTGGATTTAGAAATCTTCATCCATCTGTAGGTTCTTCCTCTTTCTGCTTCAAGTTCAAAGAAAAGTGGGAGTGCAAATTTCTTTGGGATCACTCTCCCTCCTTCAATGAACTTATCATAGGAGCTCAAACTAGGTTGTCGACTAGGCTTCTGTAACTCTAGGAAGTCCTTCTCAAATGTTCTTGGGGAATCTACCCCCTCCTGTAACTGTTGTGTTTCCTTTTTCCCTTCCTACTGCTCCTTCTACTCTTCCTGCAACATTTTTTGTTCTTCCTGTAGCGTGCTCTGTCTTTCTTGTAGCATGCTCCATTTTTCCTATAGCTTCCCTTTTTCCTTTTGTTGAAGTATGGTAGGTGCCTTGGGTTGTGTAGAGGAGGTTGATCTAGTGGTAGGCCTCCTTACATATGCTATGGGAGTCTTTGATATGGCTTTAGGATAGGTGACCTCCTCAACTTTCCTTTCAGTGGGTCCTAGCTCCTCTTTCTTACTTGGGGATTCTTCAATTATAATAGGGGCCTTTGTGGGGATTTGAGGCCTTACCTATTTAATCCTGGTGCTTTTCCTAGTTTTGAAGCAGAGGGGATTTTTTCTTTACCTTTTCTTTTCAGGTTTGATTGGTGGGCTCAAGGTAGCTAAGGTGTAAACCACCTCTTTCTCAATGGGTCCTCGAGACAAACTTGTTTGCTCTGGGGATACCTCTTCTTCTCTAGATGTAGTGGTTTTCTCAGGGCTTGGTTCTTCCTGTTGCTCCTCCTCTTCTTCTTTATCTTTCTCTTTTTCTACCTCTTCCTTTTTCTTTGGTTCTTCCTCTATTGTAACAACCCCGAAATTAAAACATGTAACTAATTAGATCAATTATGCAATTTACAATCAACACACCTCTATTCGACTAATTAGCATAAATTTTTTGAGAAATAGGAGCAAAGGCAACTTACCTGTAGTGATTATATTCCTTACTTGTAATTTCGGAGTTGAACGCTATTTGAATCCCGCTAACTGCAACAAAGTTTTGGGGACGACTCTCCACATAACCGTAGGCTCAACTGCACATAATATTTCTACATTTGGCCACCCCCGAGCCCTCAATCAACATACTACTGCCAGGGAATCCTTTGTCTCACAACACTTTTCTCCCAAGAGAATGGATGATGGAATGATCTCTCATCTTCCTCATCGTCTATTAAATGGACGAAACATTGGAAAGGGAACCGCATGCACACATTCCATGTGTCAACATGAAACTTTTATTTTTTTATTTTAAGTTTTACTTAAGTTAAATTTTCTCTTAATTTATTTCTTTCTTATTTTATTAATTTTTACTTTTTGATAACTTTACTTATTTTTGCTATTTTTATAGTTCTCTTAGTTAACTCTTTCTTATTTTATTTTACTTTTTGTTAACTTTACTTATTGTTACTATTTTATAGTTTACTTTTATATATACTTATTTCTAACTTTACTATTTTATTTATTTGTCATTATTATATTTCTTTGTTTATCTATTTATTATTATTATCTTTTCTTTATTGTTTATTATTTATTTGCTTATATTATTATTATTATTATTATTATTATTATTATTATTATTATTATTATTAGACATTGCAT
The DNA here is from genome assembly GCA_031772625.1 of Pinus tabuliformis. Classification (NCBI taxonomy): domain Eukaryota; kingdom Viridiplantae; phylum Streptophyta; class Pinopsida; order Pinales; family Pinaceae; genus Pinus; species Pinus tabuliformis. The sequence continues at coordinate 900,167,143 of CM062808.1, forward strand.
ACTACCCCTCTTTAAGGAACTTTGTCCCGAAGTTAAATTGAATCTTTTAACATTTTATTTATTTAGTTATTTATTACTTCATGTTTTCCCTACACCCTCTGATGAACTAGTATAACTGTTGACACCTAATCATAGGGATTGGGTGAACAACTGTAATTAGTGTAAATAAATAATAGAGGAAATGGAGAGTCATCGGGAGATGAAACTGAATAGTCACTCCCTCTTGTATATAATAATGAACAACCTAAATGAATAATACAATTTCATTTGAGGAGTTACCTCCTGGCCTGACATGGTATCAGAGCCAACTCCATTTTTGGCATTCCAGTCTGCCCTTGTAACTCCCTCCTACCCATGTTCTGCATAATTCTGTAGAACTGTCACATCTGTCCTGTAGTAAAAAAAAAATGTGTTTGTTGCCTCCTCATTAGTTTTTCTGGGGTCCTTTTCATTGTTTTGGGAGATTGGCGAGCAAGAATTACTGGTTCCTGCGTGTTGTTGCGACTGCCTGGAGATGTTGTGTGACTCCTGTTCAAGATTCAATTGCATTTATGTGTGGTAAGCCTATCTGTTCGATGGTTGATGAAAGAATGGCGCTGTTATATGCAAATTTTTGTTTGACTGTGGTTGCGTCCTGCAACATCCCAGAGCTCAGCGTATACCACTAAATGATGATTGGTATTACATTGGGGAAATCCACTTCTGGTTTTTAATACCCGAATCCAATGAGTATTGTGTATACGCCTCACCTCCACCACCTGCATAATATATTATCTGTCCATACAGTGCTCCAGACCACCCTCTCCATAGTCGATTGTAAATGCATACCATTACTCCACTGCAAACGTATACCATTGCTCATTATCGCTGGTCCATTACGTTGATAGCACACCTCCGTATACCACGTTGGTCCATATATATATATATATATATATATATATATATATATATATATATATATATATATATATATATATATAGATATATATATAACACTGTGGTTTTCATATTTATAAAATTGCTTTCTTATAATGTTGTTTTCATATAACGTTGTCTCTCAATTCATATAACGCAGTAAATTTTCTTGAGTTTACACGCAGTTGAATACACCCTCCCACGGTTGAATACACCATCCCAGTAGTTGGCTCTCCCAATACGTTGCGTTTGGCTCCCACGTTGTCCCCCATATACCACCTCCCCCAAATTCTCCCCTCCCCATATACCACCTTCCCTAAATATTCCCTTCCCCATATATTACCTCCCAAAAATAATACCTCTGTTTTTAATATATCAAAGTGCAATTTTTTACCACCAAAAGTGCATTTTTTATATATTGGCAGCAGGGTACATTTTTTTCTTAACATGCATTCATTGATAGGAGTGGTTCTCATTGGGAAGGAGAACTATCTAGAAGTGTCGTAGAAAATCAAACACACTCTCATTTTTAATGAGCTGTGGAAAGGAGTGTGTGTTGGAAACGGAGACAAAGAGCCAGAACAGCCTACCTCAAACAAGGAATTCACCATTTGGGAAAATAAGAACAACAAGGCTTATGCATTGATTGCAGCATCAGTAAATGAAGAGGTGAGTCGCCATATTTCGCCATTTTCAAATGCTTTCGAAGACTTACAAAAACTGAAGGAACTCTATGACTCACACTCTGCACTTGAAGTTGTTCAACTCATGATTAAATTGTTCACCCTTGAATTACAAAAGGATAATCCTCTTTCTCTTTCATCAGAAGTAAAATCTATTATGCATGATATCAAAGTCATTAACGTTGAACTGGACATTCCTCTGATAGCTTTTCTCAAGGTTATTTATCCCACTTACTCAAATTATCTTGAGTCATTGCAAGAAAATGGAAACCTCAAAGATATTACCTTTGACTCCCTTGTGAAAAAGATTGTTGAAAGAGAAAAGATTTTGGGAAGAAGACAACTCCTCAGTCTTCTGATGAGGTTGTGTGTCTTGCACATAGAGAGAAGAATCTTGCAGGGGGGGCAAACACTCTCAAGGAGAAAAGTTAGATTTTCATTGCATACGCTGCAAAAGAGATGGATCACATGATGTATCCACATGCAACTTGCCTTGGGAAAGAATTGAGAAGGACAGAAACCAACCTAGAGGTAAAACTAATGACAAAGAGAAAGGTAAAGCACCTGAATCCACTCACTATGTTTTGGCACACTGTAATATTGGAGTAAATGAAGACTTATTTAATACTTCAGTTGCTTCTTGGAAAAATGATTGGTTGCTTGATTCAGGAGCAACTTGCCACATGATTTTTAGAAGATATTTTTTCGAAGAATTTACTGACAATGTTGATGGAGCAGTATACTTTGCAAACAAATCAAAACTCAAGCCATCAGGGCTTGGCACAATCAGGCTTAAATTGCCTGGTCTTCTAGAATTTCTTCTGCATCATGTTCTAGATCTCCTAAAGCTGAGGAGAAACTTGTTGTCCTTGGTCCACATCCGCCAGCAAGGACACTCCATTCATATGTTTGATGGCAAGCTTGAGGTGAGAAAAGCATCAGACCACTCACTTGTCATGAAGGGGATAGAAGAAGAAAGATTTCTCAAGCTGCACGGTACCTCTGCTCGTGCGCAAAATTTCTCATACAATTATCATTATGAAGAAGGTACATTTCCATCAAGTTTATTATGGCATGCTAGATTTGGACACTTGAACTATGACAACCTCCGCTTGTTGAAGAAAAATGGTGTTACTAATTTGCCTACAATTCCTAGGAAACTTAAGCAATGTGATGCTTGCATTCTAGGAAAGCATAGCAAATAGTATTTTCATGATTCACATTCCAGAGCACATAGAAAACTTGAACTCATTCATTCAGATTTATGTGGTCCAATGCCTGTTCCTTCTGCAAATGGAAATAAATATATGATGACATTTATTGATGACTACACCAGAATGTGTTGGGTTTATTTATTGAAGAACAAATTTGATGCTTTTCAAACATTCAAGAACTTCCATACATGGATTGAAAATGATGCACAATCTCATATTGGCTCTATTCACACTGATAATGGAAAAGAATACACTTCAAATGAATTTGAAAACTATCTTCACCAACATGGGATCAAACATCAAACAACTGTGCCTTATAATCCCCAACAGAACGAAGTAGCTAAAAGAATGAATAAGACAATCTTAAATATGGTGCACTCCATGATGTTTTTCAAAAATGTAAAATTGATGTTTTGGGTTGATGCAGTTCTATGTGTTGTATATGTAAAGAATAGATGTCCATCTAATGCTATTAGAAACAAGACTCCTTATGAAATGTGGTATGGGCACATTCCTTTTGTAAAGCATCTAAGGGTCTTTAGTTCCACCCATTATGCCTTGATACCAAAGGTACATAGAAACAAACTTGGTGCAAGAAGTCGTAAGTGTATCTTCTTGGGGTTTTCAAACACCTCCAAATCATACTGTCTCTGTGATTAAGTCAATAAAAAATTTGTTGTATCTAGAGATGTAATCTTTCTTGAATCATCTAAAACTGACAATGTTGTTGAGCGGCAACTTGATCACTTGGATAGATTCGTAAATGCAAAATCATTTCAATAATTTGATAATCTGATTCCACATCTTGAAGGGGGGATTCCTATACTAGATCAACTTGTGGAATATTCTTCTGAAGCACTCTCTCCCCCACATGAAACTCTAACAATGGATGATAATTTGAGTGATGTGATTGACAGAATTGGGAGACTCAATCTTGATTCAGTCCCAACTCAATCAACAGAGAAGCCTGGACCATCTCAGAAAGGTACCCCAAAGTGGCTGATAAAGACACTTGAAAGTGTTCATCCTGATGAGGTTGGAAAGACAGGAACTAGAAATTCAACCCAACAAAATGGAGGTGATGTATATGACTCTGGTTCAATTGTTGATATGGATGTTTCTTATGATTTTGAATTGAATTTGTCTACAAATTTTGAACCAACTTCCTTCAAAGAAGTTGTTACTCATGATGAATGGAAAGAAGCAATGCAAAAGGAGTATGATGCCTTGATAAAGAATGGCACTTGGAAGCTAGTTGATCCTCCATTGGGAACCAAACCAATTGGCTGCAAGTGGGTCTACAAGAACAAGTATAAAGCTAATGGCTCACTTGACAAGCACAAAGCCAGGCTTGTGGCAAAAGGTTTTGCATGGAATGAAGGGGTCGATTATGACAAGGCTTTTCCCCCACAGAAAAATGGGCTACCATCCAGACACACTTTGCCCTAGCAGCTCAGAACGGTTGGAAATTCCATCAAATCAATGTAAAAGTTGCTTTCTTGAATGGAGATATAAAAGAGAAATCTTTTATGTCCCAGCCTAAAGGATTTTTTGTAAAAGGACATGAACATAAATTATGCAAACTTGTGAAATCCTTGTATGGCCTTAAACAAGCGCCACAAGCCTAGTATGAAAAAATAACTGAGCATCTTCTGAAACTCAATTTCAAACATTATGATCATGACCATGCAACTTTGTTTGTCAAGAAGGATGGAAAAACAGTTGTTTGTGGTATATGTAGATGATCTTTTGATGACAAGGAACAATGAGAGCTACATTGCATCCATAAAGAAGGAATTGAGGAAAGGTTTTGAAATGACTGATTTGGCCTATGTACATTACTATCTTGGTATTGAAGTAACTCAACATCCGAAGTCCATATTCCTTTCTGAAAAGAAGTGTATTGGAGATCTATTGAACATGTTTGGCATGACTGAATGCAATTCTCTGACTACTCCAATGGAACAAAACTTAAAGCTCACATCCATTGAAGGAAAATAATTTTAGGATGCAACAACGTATAGACAGCTTGTAGGAAGTCTCAACTACCTGACTACTACCAGACCAGACATTTTGTTTGCTGTAGGAATCCTCTCTAGGTTTATGTAGCCTTGTGAGGGACATTGGTCTGCTGCAAAAAGAGTTCTAAAGTACTTGAAGGGAACTCAAGATTTTGGAATCAAGTATACACAGGTGGGCGACTTCAACTTGATTGGATACTCTAATTCAGACTTCGATGGAGATAAAGAAACTAGGGCATCTACTTCGGGTTATGCTATGAGTCTTGGATCAGGATCTGTCTCCTAGAGATCACGCAAACAGTCAATTCCAATGGATTCCACAACAGAGGCAGAATATGTGGCAGCAACTGAGGCAACAAAAGAAATTGTGTGGCTCAGGAAAATTCTTGAAGATTTGCAGGTAAAACAAGTACAATCAACTCCACACATGATTAACAATACCTCGGTAATAAAGTTGGCGAAGAACCCAAAGTTCCATTATCAAACGAAGCACATCAATACAAAATATCATCTGATTCGACATCATGTTGAGGTCAAAACAATCCATCTTCACCATTGTTATACTAATGAGCAGATTGCAGACATATTCACCAAAGCGCTTGGAAGAGAAAAGCTTGAAATATTTAGAACGATGCTTGGACTCACCAACATCCCTTCAAATTATGGGGGAGAATGTTGATACCTAATCATAGGGATTGGGTGAACAACTGTAATTAATGTAAATAAATAATAGAGGAAATGGAGAGTCATCGGGAGATGAAACTGAACAGTCACTCCCTCTTGTATATAATAATGAACAACCTAAATGAATAATACAATTTCATTTGAGGAATTACCTCCTGGCCTGACAATAACCAGCAGGCATCGAAAGCTTTCACAACACACAGGAAATCTCAAGGAGTCTCTCTCCTTTTTCCCACTTTCAGAACCAGGCATAAGCCTCATTGGTCTGTATCCTAGCCCAAGGCTAGCCCCAATGCTCACGCCTGACTCAGACTTCATCTGCCCCAAGGCAGACATCCAATATGGTACTCAATGACTCCGGGCATCTCACAAGGCTGGCCCACTCCCTCCACACCTACTAAGGTGCACAGCCCTAGGCATCGAAGTCCTTACACCCCCACCAGACTTCATCATCCCAATCCAATACCAGACACTTAGCCTACAATATCAGGCACTTGGCCTCCTCAAGATGGTCCCATAGCCCTTCAAGAGTTATCCATCAAGAACTATACAAGACAAAGGAACCAGTGGCATATGTAGTGTTGATTGAGTATGTCGCCAACCCATATGGTGTTACATATTCTCCCTCGCAAGTATGGGCTCCCACGAGATCATCAAATAAATCAACCCTCTTGACCCATTTGTGGATTTCCTGTCAATCACCACATCTCAACATGCAACCAATGCATTAGTTATAACATCATAGTACCATAAAAAAATAATCCACATGCCAAGTCTTGCAATCACAACATTCTGAATGCTAATGAACTACAAGCTCATCCATGCCATAAAATCTGCATGCAATTACCACATGCTTCACCTTATGAAATACCATCATAAGTAGCTATAACATCAACATACTTTCATCAAGTTGGACGAACTTGAGGATGATCAAGTTGGACCAGGATCGTGCAGTTTGTCAACATGGATGGATGAGGTCACTCACATGGAGGAGCCTCGTGATGATGAAGTAAGTATTGATACTTGTGTTTCATTTGGGCATTTGGGAGATGGACTGTGTGCAGGAAAGGGCAAAGCTAGTTTGCCAATGCTAGGGAGGATTTCACCATGGATGACTACGATGGAACCTTGTATGGAGAAGCAAGGATTATCGATTGTTGCAGGACTTGTTGGGGCTGCTTGTGACCTTATGGTAGAAGGTGCAAAGGCCCTTGACAAGGGAGGAACTTGATGATCGTTGTGGATGATTGGGTCATGCTTTAGCCACTTTGGCTAAGTGCCCGACATGACTCATGGACAGATGGAGGGCACACTCTTGGGTGGAATTCTCATGGCCCAGACCAAGAGATAGTCTTGGTGGACACTTTGGTGGAGGAGCTATGATGGAAGGGACTCGTGATGATGCTGATATGGTTGGGTGACCGATTTCACTAAACCGAAGATTGAAGACTTGGATGAGGATGACCGATTGTTGTGATGAGTCTACTTGGTTGGACTACATGGGCAACTTAGTCATGGACATCAGGTTGGAGACATGGAGCATGGCAGTCTTATGCAGGGACATTATGTGGGAGCACTTGTAGAGGTGTCATGGACATCCAATGAGGAGTGCCAAGACAAGGATGTTGTGCAGATGGATTTGCTAGTGTGACATGGAGACTTGTTACTTATGAGTTGATGGAGAGGTTGTACACTCTTGTGCAACAAGACCATGGACTTGGATGGATTTGTGAGCTGATTATGGAGCATTCCTACTACATGGAGATGTTGGTTGGAGATGACTCATGGAGCTCATGATGACATGAGATTGTTGTGACTTTTAGGGACTCCATACATGGTGGACTTAGAGGATTTGATGCATTGAGGAATTGAGGTCAGGTGACTTTGATGCAATATGGGATGCATCCTTCCAAAGTACATGTATGGGCATGGCTTGGAAGAGTGACTTGATGTGGAGGATCGACGAGGCACTTTGGAGTGATGGAGTTACAACGATGGTAATGATGATGCCTTGACTTGGGCATGGGTTGAGCCGAGACTCAACTACTTTTTACACATGGATAGATGAGACAAATTCATACTTGTTTCTATGGAGACTTGAGGATGGCACATTGCAGATGATGAAGAGGCTTCATGGACCTGAATGGGGCACATTGAGAGTGGGTTGATGAGATGATCTCTTCATATGGAGGAGACACACATATGGACAGCATGTTGTAGATGAGATGGATGGAGTTTCAATGGACCTAAGCATGGATTATGGAGATACATACTTTGGTATGGTGAGCTTGGTGGCAGTGGTCACTAGGCCGGGACATAGTGGAGAAAGAGTCTCTACATATGTTGCAAGGATGTTTGCCTTGTGTAGGAAGGTCAACATCTTGGATGATGATGATCTTGGTGGAGAGCTACCGGGATGGTATGTTGTCGAGGGCGACAACGTTTTCAAGTGGAGGAGGATGTAAGGACCTCCGGTTGCGGGTGCGACGGGCACCGGGCGAAGGCGTGCACGAGGGCACACGGTCGGGCGCGCGGGCGCACGACGGGCGCGTGCTGAATGGGCGTGCGATGGTGTGTGGGCGGATATGCGACGAAACATGCGACGTTATGGACAACACCTAAAAACGACTAAGTGTTGGGGCAAGTTTATACATGCGATAGGAGGAGCTTGCGTTTGGAAGCAAGCCGACTTGTTAATAAAGGCCTTGTGGGTGTATTGTGGGGTCGGCCAAAGGGCTGACACCCCCATGTGAACCACATAGGAAAGGTATATACATATGAGTGCGAGAGCTCATTCATTCATTCAAGAGTTTCGCTCATAGCCTTCGCATAAGACAAAAGGAGTGCGTAGATTTAGTGAGGAAATGCGCACACCTCATGCGCATTAGACTTGAAGGTTTGTGCAGGTTGTCTTGGTGGATGGTTGGCAAAGAGTGCCATGCGTGAGTGGATTCTTGGGTACGGTTTCGTGCAGGATTTGGTAGGAAGGTTGGGTGGCTCGGGTGAGCACCTCTTCTTGTGCAAAGGTGCATGACACATTGTAAAAGGCAGGTGGCATGTCTATTGTAAAATTGGTTAAGTGTGAGACTTGGTTCGGCCAAGACACACTGTTGTATTGTAATCTGATATTCTTAATAAAATTGTTGGGCAGACTGTTCGGGAGTTGCCCCTCCCTTTATACTTGTTTGCAATTGTTGATGTTCTCGGTTAATTGCATATGGATAATGAATGAGTATGGGCTTCATTAAAGTATAAAGGATAATGTTTTTACTTGGTTGCGAAACACAAACTAAATATGTTAATGAGTAAGTAGGCGTAGTCCACGAATGTTAGTATTGTTAAAAATAAAGCGTTCGATGGTGCCGCACCTCGCTACAAACGGTTGGAAGACTACCGCATGTGTAGAGGCGTGACAATTTTGATTCTAATTAATAATTAGATAGATATTAAATCCACATCAACTAGCTATTAATTTTATTATTTGTGAACTGACACAAACTATTATTTTTAAACTGACTCAAACTCAACTTTTGATGCTCACAAAATTGAGTTAATCACTAAATAAAGATTAAATTTCATTGAATATCTTCTAACTCAAATTCATCGGTAATTTATTAATATTATAATTAAATTAGAAAAGTTTTTCGTTCAAATATAACCATTTTTATTAAATGTTCGACAAGATAATTTTCCCTTGAAGGCATTCATTAAAAACTCAGGCAATATAATGAAATAAATAAAATAATTATGGAGAAAAAAAAACGATGATTATTTTTTTAAAAATCTAATAATTTATAAAAAGATATATGAAATCCAACATATTGCCTATAAATCATACAATAAATATGTATTCTTATTCTTGAATTGGCATATTACTCTCGGGTTTCAAATCTTTTTCTTAGTATGGATAATGTCACTTGTCCAACTGATGTTTATAATATAGAAAAGACCATTTTTTTTTTTAACCATGGCCTATAAATTGTTTCAAAAATGCGCAATTTTTTTGAAAAGAAGTATAATATATTTAAAGTATGCATGCAATATCATGTCTATAACATCAAAGCAGGCAATATCATGTCTATAACATCAATGGTATAAAGTTATTTTTTTTAAAGTTATATTAGTAGATTTTTACATGCCAATTATATATATATATATATATATATATATATATATATATATATATATATATATATATATATATTTTTTTTTTTTTTTCTCGGCAAACTTAACTACTATTGTATTAATATGTACATAAAAACTATACAAGCAAGGTGTCTGGCAGCCCAAGGCTAACTGCGGCACTTGGGTGCATTTTCAAACATTTACAACTGCCCTGTTGGGCCTTAAGATGTTGCAACAGAATACTAAGACTTTCACAAAACAACCCACGCAGGGGCGAACCAAAACTGACCTCCGGCCCAATCCAACTATGAAACGTTAAGACAAAAAAACTGGAACTTACAGAAAAAAACCATGCAATCCCACAGGAGTTGCACCCCATAGTAGTATATGTCCCCACTGCCATAGTATAAACCGCAAAATGATCCAGACATAACATAAACACTGTCCTCTGTGTGACACAGAAAAAAACGCAATTATGCTTACCCCGAAGCTCGACAAGAGTGCAGAAGACCAAAACACAGAACCACCCTCTGAAGTTATTCCTCCGACTCCACATCCATTGCTGCCAGGTTATGCACCGAATCCGCCTTCTCCATAACTTGAGGCGGGGCTGAGGCCATAGAGCGGTCCGAATTGCTTTCCTCTTTCTCTGACTCCGCCTGAGGCAGTTTCCCTTGACTGGTTGCCGACCCTTCCTCCTCAGAAGACGGCACCTCCATGGGGAGTTTGCCTTTGTCAAGCACAGCATTGTCCTCTGCCATGATCAGAGAGGAGTCTTCAGCATGCTCCTCCTCAGTTCGAGTGAACAGCACCGAGATGTGGGCGTTAAGGCCTGGATTGTCCTCAGACCTGCCCAAAGAAAAATTAAGAGAGCCAAAAGCAGGTAGCTTTTGCTCCCCACTGCTCGAGCCTCCGACTTCCATAGATTGATAGGGCTGGATAGGATTGGCTCCCATCCACCGGTGACAATAGCAACAACAACAGTGATGGTGCGTGTCAGCAGCTAGAGGGCGAGAGGATTCTCCATGCCAAGTTCCTCTGCGACAAGGCATTCTCTCCCGCACCATGACCACCAGCAAACGTTTTTGCCCTTCCCCGCCAGACGACGTCCGACGATGAAGCGGCCTCTTGACAAAGATAAGCTTATAAAGGCAGTGTACCAGTGCGAGGAGCTCGTCCAAATTCTGGTTCGCTGCCCAACATTCCAACCTCTGCTCCGCGCATTGAGGATTATCCCTCTGCCTGAGCCTATAACCATGATAATCTCCCGTCTCCAGGCATCCTCCCTTCTTAAACCGCCCCTCATTACCAATGAAAAGACCCGCCATTAAAACCTCCCGCATGCTAACAGCACTCTCCCCCAACGCCATTAAGTTAGCACAGAGTCCGCATAGGTTGATGGGAACCGGCGGCTATGAGAATTTAAGGACGAAGGGCTATCACGTGGCAGCCCATGGCTGTCATGTGGCTCGTTGCTGCATGTCAAACTGTCACCCGCATCTGGGAATATATATATATATATATATTATTTACTATAGAAAATTAAATTAGTTTTTTTTTCAAATTTATTTGATTAAATTTCTATAAGTAAAATTATTAATAAATTTGATTACGTATTTTTCTCAAAATTTTAGTCACACAGAGCGGAAACCCATTCCGATATCATATGTAACGACCCTGAAATTAAAACATGCAACTAATTAGATCAATTATGCAATTTACAATCAACACACCTCTATTCAACTAATTAGCATAGAATTTTTTAGAAATAGAAGCAAAGGCAACTTACCTGTAGCGATTATATTCCTTACTTGTAATTTCGGAGTTGAACGTTATTTGAATCCTATTAACCGCAACAAAGTTTTGGGGACGACTCTCCACCCAACCGTAGGCTCAACTGCACATAATATTTTTATAGTTGGCCACCCCCGAGCCCTCAATCAACGTACTACTGCTAGGGAATACTTTGTCTCACAACACTTTTCTCCCAAGAGAATGGATGATGAAATGATCTCTCATGTTCCTTATCGTCTATTAAATAGACGAAACATTGGAAAGAGAACCGCATGCACACATTCCATGTGTGAACATGCAACTTTTATTTTTTATTTTTAAGTTTTACTTACGTTAAATTTTCTCTTAATTCATTTCTTTCTTATTTTATTTACTTTTACCTTTTGATAACTTTACTTATTTTTACTATTTTTATAGTTCTCTTAGTTAACTATTTCTTATTTTATTTTACTTTTTGTTAACTTTACTTATTGTTACTATTGTATAGTTTACTTTTATATATACTTATTTAGAACTTTACTATTTTATTTATTTGTTATTATTATATTTCTTTATTTATCTATTTACTATTATTATCTTTTCTTTATTGTTTATTATTTATTTACTTATATTTTATTATTATTATTATTATTATTGAGCATTACATTTATTTTCTCTGCCTGTGTCTCTTCTTCTTCTTCTTCTACCTATCTTCCTCCAGCACTAGAGGCTGGGATCTCACCTCGTATGAGGGTTTGAGTGCCAATGAAGGTTTCTCTGTCTATATCCCTGAATTTGGAAGAGAGGATTGGGATCCTTAGTTTATTCAAGGCATCTTCCACTATTAGTTTGATGAGGCCATGGTGGCCTAGGTGTTGGTGCTTTCCCTCTCTCACCTTTTGGCTCATGTCCTTGATGGCCTGTAGGAGGAAGCAAGGTACACTAAGTCTTTGGGCTAGGGGAAATTTTGCTTGAAACCTTAATTCTTGGAGCAATCTAAAATGGTAGCCATATAATACACTCAGTATTCTGATGAGCGCCAGTATTGCAGCAAGGATGCTGCAACTCCTGGGCTACCAACTTTACTTTATCAACCCGGGGTTCATACAAACTTGGAGGTGGCAGTGCTATATACACAAGTAAAAGTGATGGTTCTACCTGTTGTCACTGTTCAGCTGGCGAGAGACTACTAGGGTTTCAAGCTGGACTTCTATGGAGTCAGAAGAAGCTTGATTCTTTGATGGAAGAAAGGTACATCTACTCTAAGAGAGAGCTACTCTACTGCAATAATGGAGAAGGTCGACATGTAATGCTAAATCACACCATTTCCTAATTAACCGCTAAGAAACTATGCTTGGCAGAAATGCTAAATCAACATGAAACAAATGCTACTATCTAAGTTATAGAAGTAAGAAGCATCAAACATCACTAATGTGTAAGTAAAGAGACTGAACTAAATCTGTTTTTTCTTTTTTGTCTTTTTATGCAAAATCAAGTATGCAAACTAATTGCTTCTGTTGATGTGGCAAGTGAATTAAGGATGTTTGAGGATGGATGGAAGGGTTATGAGATGGTTGGATGGTGTGGAAGACCCTTGGGAGGATTTTGGTGACTTCCTAGAGTTTTCCATCAATTCAGCCTTAAAATAGGCCATTTCAAGAAAACCTACAGGATGTACTAGAAACCTACAGGATCCCCTGTAAACCTACAAGATACAGTCGAGCACAAAATGTGAGGTGTTGGAGGTGATGGAAGGTCTAGTAAAGGTGTGTGATGGGTGGAATGGAGTGGGATAAGGTCTAGGATCACTTCGAGGTCAACATCAAAGATAATATATGGCTGGATTCGCTCAATGTGCTTGGAAGAATTTCTATGAAAAATGATGAAAAACTAGTGAAGGTGATGGTGAAAAAAAGGGATGGCTAAGGTGGATGGAGTGGAAGGTGGATGTTGGCTATGAAGTCTTAGTCTCCTCCTGAAGCACTTGCTCTACATAAAACATGTTTGTCTTCCAAAAAGCTATGCAAAAAAAGAAACATTTTCATAAACTAGAAAAACAGAATTAATGAATTAACTGCCTACACTATGCATGAGGAAAGTTGTTGAAGGGAATGAAAGCATGGATGAGATATACTGCATAAATGAAGATGAAAAATATGACAATAGAAATCTACCTTGCAAAACTAACCAAATACTAATTTAAAGACAACAAACTCCAAAGCTCATAAAAGAACTAGAAATATGTGTTTTTGGGGCTGCTTAAGGGTCCCTTCCTCAAGTCATGATCCCAGAGGGAGGAAGTGAGGCCGAGACACCTGCTGACAACCTTGTGGTGATCCTTTTATCCCTGCTAACCTGCTACTGAAGTAAGGCACAAATGGAAGCAAACTAATAAACAACCAATCTAATCTACACTACTTGTAATGGAAATGCATCTAAAAAGAAAATTAACAATGAAGCTATGAAACTACACTAAACATACATGTACAAGAAAGAGGAGCCTTGGCTGCTAGGGTTGGGCCCTAACCCAAGAGCTTCAACCCTCTGAGTTAACTCAGTTCTGGCTCAAAACAAAACTCATTCTTATTACCAAAACAACAAATTACATCAATAGAACTTTCACAAGTATTGCAGCTCGAAAATAGCTTAGAGTTTTACAATAAAAATCCGAATCCTACTGAGGTCCTAGGCCTCTCTACTTATACAACTGAATTCCCCAATGAATTCCTTAAAATTAGGGAGGCTCGGCTCCCAAACTTGAGATAAACTGGTGCTTTGTCTCTCACTTGCTCAGCTGCCTTCTAATCCTCATGATTTGGTTGTTTGCACTCCGAGCTGATGTGATGAATGGAGGAATATTCGAATGGAGGAGTAGTAAATGAGGAGGATTTACCTCCTACAATCCCTCTCCCTTGTCCCATTCGAGTTTTGACCTTATTCTTTGCCAAAATTCCTTGATTTTCTCCTTTAATCTTGCATTCAATGCATATTAGTCCACTAAGCATAATATCCAACTCTAACTCACCTCATAAACAAAATACAATAAAAAACATGTAATAAGTTATGATAAAAGTTGGTTTAACTGAGGTAGGAGGTGAATTAAGGCCCATATAATTACCCAATGATGAGGCTCATCCCCACCCCACTGAAAGTGTTGCTCATCCTCTAAGAAACTTAATCAATATCCATATCCTTCATGGCTCTAGTGGCCTCTCTAACATCCCATGCCTCTGTTGTGGTCTCCTCTTCTTGTTCATAGAAGCCTACTTTCTTTTCTACCTCCTCTCACTGCCTCTTTTCTTCTTCTTCATTTCTCCCTTCTGTCATCCCTAAGAGTAGTGGTGGACTGAGTTTTAGGCCAATCCAATTGACTTTTAGCCTTTGCATAGATTGCTTATACATGGGTGTCATGTTTAGTGCCTCTCTCAACCTTTGAGGAGAGTGATACTCTCTTATCTTTAAGTTGTATGGCAGTGTGTTCTATCTCCTCAGGAAAGCATGTATGCTATCATCTCCTAACAACCTGAACATGTCGTCAAAATGTGAAATTGCTTGCTCTTGGGTAGCAAGATATCTAGGTGCAAGTTGAGGGTCATTTGCAATCAAATTATGGGTACTGATGAGGGCCATGGGATTTGATTGTTCAGCTCTGATCATAAGAGGTTTAGTTTGTTCTCTTGCCAATATCTTCTTCATCTCGGTAGCCCTTGATTCCTCATGGTTCATCCATGATGCCAAAGCCATCAATTGTAAATCTCCTAGCTTGGAATTAGGGTCCCATACATTCATGGTTGTTAGGGCCATGTTGTGCAAATAAAACTCAGTCATCTTGGCCCTATCTTCTAGTGTGTTATGATCACAAAGATCAATGAACTGCCTGTAGTCCTGAAATGGGATGGTGCCCCTCTATGCTAGGCTCTTGATATAGAACTGCAACCACTATTCCTTGAGGTATAAGGCATAGGATTTAGCTGGCATATTACACTGGATTGCTTCCAAAGAGAGACTGGCCATACATGCCAATTGATTCTCTCTTTCCTGTAGCTGTCCTCTCAAACATGCATTTTCTATCTCTAGTTGATTTTTCATTATGGCCTCTTTGTCTCTCAAGCCACTTAGCTCTCTACGCATCTCCTTGAGTTTCTCTTCCATGTTCCCAATGTCTTCCATGCCCTTTGATTTAGCAATCTGCATCCATCGGTGAGTTCTGGCCCTCTCCTTCTCAAGCTCGAAGAACAATGGGACAACAAATTTTTAAGGTATGACTCTGCCTTCTTCAATAAACCTTGTTACACTAAAAATGTCACCATGGCTATTTACAGTTAGTATGGCTCTATCAACAGTCATGCTATCCTCCTGGGCAAGTCTTATGCCTCTGCTCTCCATGTCAAACTCCAAAAAGAGAGAAAGTCTTAGTAAATGTGTTTATCTCTGGGTACGCAGATTCTCTCGGCCTTACCTGCGTATACGCACCTAATGTTCACAAAAACTGCGTACTTGTACGCTCTGTATGTAAATGGGCAGGTGCGTACCCCTGTAAAGGTCAAAAGGCGCAAGTTTCACTCCAAAAACGTTACTTGTGGTCATTTCTAGAGGCTTCTAGAAGTATGTTTGACGTGTATGAAGCGCCTCCAGATGGTTCATGTATCACTACCAAAGAGGAACTTATCCCATCAATAAGAGAGCTATCCCATCCAAAGAGGGACTTATCCCATTGATGGTGGACCTGAATAACTTCCTCTAGAGCACTATAAATACAGGCATTGGGCCAGAAGGAGGAGAGGTTGAAAGCTAAACATTTCTAAGGGTAGATGCTGCTGGAATTAGGACTCCCATTTAGAAGCTTGTGAGGAGAGATTACCATCTTTGCTTGTTCTATTTGGAAGTGGGTGAGCTTTGTCAAAGTAAAGGAGAACTCTTGATGGACCCTGGGAGGGACTTGCACAACACCAAGGCTCAGGTTGTAATTGTTCCTTTTGTTTCCTATTAATGCAAATGAGTCCATTCTTCTCAATAACTTGTTATTTATGAGTTGTTTCATGTACTCCTTGGTCTATATGTTAAATATGTTTTATTTTATGAGATTATCAAGTGCTATTTAATCGTTTGATTGTTAGTGAATGCAGGTTTCGAAGTGAAGGAGGAGCTCATCCAGATCGGCGAGGCTGGACTACTACAACAGCGTTGGACTACAGGTAGGATCTAAAAACTTGATTTCTCGTATAGTAAATGCATGTTTAGAGAAGGATTGCTCTTGTTTGTCTTGTTTGTCACTAGAGAGTCTTAGGCTCCTAGGGAGGTTGGTTGTGTCCACACTATCGACTCTTTCCACCTGACAAAATGGCGACTCCGCTGGGGACTCCATTGATGTGAAAGTTTTTTCCTTTGTATGCAACTTTGATCTGAGAAAAGTCATTTATTTTCTAGTTTTTGGCTATGTGACTTTGTATTTGGGTGGGCTAGCTTAGGGTTAGATTAAATTTAGATTTTCTTGGTTTTTCCAGTAGTACGCACCCTCTGAGTATTGCACAGTGCGTACCTATACGCACTGTTGCTGTGTGCACAGAGCGGGCCCGCACCTGTCTTAACAGGTTGCCTGCGTACCCTGCTAAAAATTAAGAAATTTCCATTTTTTACATTTTTCCTCTTAGATTTTGCTTTTTCTTAGTCTTTATTGCCCAGATCCATTAGTCTCCTGTCAAAGATCTTCACCTAAACTTGTTTCGATAGCATTGAGTGTTTTAGTGGATTTCATAGAAGTTTAAGTCCTAGGGTTTGATTTTTGAGTAGGTCCTGTAGTGACTTTGGCGGTAGAAGTTATCAAGCCTTAGATCTCTATGGTTTTGTCAGCCTTCTTAGGAGTTGGACCTGTCATAAAGTCTACCTGTGAGAGCAACTTACCTTTGAGCTGTCTCTTTGGCGAATTTCGAAGTGCTTGTTGATTGAGTATTGAATTCCATTTTACAAAAAGAACAAAAAGATTTGAGTTTTGTTTTGACTGGTTTTTTGATTCTGCATTAGCTGGTCCTTGACTTGATTGTGGTCAAGTAAAACAACCTAGAATCATCCTTGTAGGCTTTTACCTCGTTAGGTTTGCTTTAGAGTAAATTTCCTTTTGATTTGCTTGTGAGTCAATTTTTCATAGATTTTATAGATTTTGAGATTGATTTTCATTAAAATAGATTTATATGCTTTATTAAATAAGAAAAAATACAAAAACATCTCTTTTGAAAAGTTTTGTTTTGAAAGAGAAAGGATTTTTCGTGCACGTAATGAGTGGTCATGTTTGTATGCTTGGAAAGATAAAGAGTTTTATTTCTTTGATTTTCGTTCCCAAGAGATTTGTTTTTATATAAATTTGCATTCTCTAAACTTTCTTAGCTACAAATTTCATTGAAAAAGAAAAGTAGTGTAAATCATCTTAGGTGCATCTTTGTAGTGGTTGCGAGTCGAGTCTACACACCATTGGTTTCATTTCCGCTACCTTTTGTCTTTAAGAAAAACCATAAAATTAATGCTTAAAGTAAAATCAACTTAGTAACTTTTATTTACTAGGGCTCTGAAACACCAATTTAGATCAGGCTAGTGTCCTGGAGTAGGAGAGTAATTAACTCTCCAAGACAACAAAACCAAACAAGTAGCTTATCTTGTGATAGAATAAATCCAATTGTCTCATTTGTACTCTGGGAAAGCTCCTCTTAAAGGAGAAGCACGAGCTCGTGTCCGAACCAGTGAGGGGATCAATCCTCCCTCGTTGGGAACGATGCCAGACACGCACGTATTACAAACGGTAAACCTCAGATTAACCATTGTCGAGGAACCAGGGGTCACTTATCGGTAAACCTTGGATTATTGTCAAGGAACCGGTAAGGGGATTGAGCTTGATACTCTACCCTTGCGTGCTGTCGGAGTGTAGACTGTTCCCCCAGGTGCATTTGTTGCGGTTGGTAACCTTAGTGACCATTATACTTAGGATTCTACCGAGGTGACGGTGGAGGGAAGATCCCACTGTACCTAGAGCAGACGTCGGCTAGACTCACTTGGATTTTCCGAGGGGTTCACTTCACTCGAGACAGTTAAAGTGGAGGAACTTGTGTCGGTCTATTCATTAAGCAGGTTGCCGGGGTAACTGTTCCACCCGCCACTTCTGTACTGAATCCAGCGATGTTGGGTTTCATCTCCAACTAGCGTTTTCAGTCTGGAAGGCTACTATTTGTGTTTGGTTTGACGCCCTAGATTCTTTAGGCGTATGATTCAAATTTGTTTGGTTCTTTAGAGACTTTAGGTGGTTTGATTTGAGATTTTACTTTGTTTTCATGTGTAGTAGTTAAAAGTTTTTAGCTGTGGCGGAATTACCGAGACAGTCCTGTAGACTCCAGGGAAAGTCACCTGAGATTGTTACCGGAACTGATTTGTTGAGGAAACTCCGTAGATCATGGGGTGGGCCTCCTGAAGACGTCCTGGGTCAGTACGAAGGATTGAAGGTCCTTGTAACTCCTCCTAGTGGCAGTAGAGTAGGTTCACCTGAAGAAAGAGAGTCTTCCTTGGTAGTCCATCCAGATTACCAAAGTCTAGAGACAGGTTATAATCCTGAAGCTGTTACAGTTTCCGAGCTTGCTGGTAGCTTTTCATCTACTAGTGATATAGGCGAAGAACCTGAAATATCTGAACCTGTTACTCCAACTTCTAGTGTTCCAGATTCACCAAGAGTAGAACGAGTTATCACCGAAAATCTTCCTACTGGTTTGATTGCTATTGAAGAACTTGCTCAGAGGAAGAAATAGGCGTCTCTAACCTTGAAGATCGACCTACTATTGATCTAAGGGAGCGTGAATCTATCTTCTACAATCCTCCTAGAAGTACTACTTGGTACCTTTCGTTAACCAATTATTTAGAAAACTCAGGGGTAGGTTTTTCTCCACCTCGTACTCCTTTTCCACCTGGAGGTATTTATACTCCTGTAAATATGTCTGGTCAGTCGTCCGTGTTCACTCAATCTCCTGAATCTTTCTTACACGGCGGACTTTCTGTTCCCACCGGGTATCAGTCACTTTCTGGTATCTTTGCGGGGGCGTCTCCTCAACCCATTGATCATGGGTTATTAGCTGGAAACATTGGTAATAAACCGTTGGGTGTAGGGGAAATTTACATGATGTAAGGTTCAGTTCCCGTTTCTCAACCTCAAGGTGGTCAATTACCGCCTAGGGGGCAGCCTCAATTAACGCCTGGGGGGCAGCCTCAATCAACCACCTCAAGGTCAGTCATATGTTCAAGGTATGGGAACTGTACCTTTCAGTTATCAATCCTATCCCCAATCCGGTTATGGATCTCAGTATCCTCAACCTGTTACGGGTCAATACCCTGGAATGATAGTGTGGGATCCATCACAAGGTCAACAGGTGTTGCAACAAAGTATACAGTTGTTACCTCAAGCTGGACAACCCGTAGTTTCTGGTCCACCCCAGCAACCGCAACCTGTCCAGTCAAATGTTCAAACTTCTGTAACTTCGGTAGTTACTCAGACGCCAATTGCACCTAGTACTCCATCTCAAACGGCTGTTGCAACTACCGCAACATCTGCCGCACTTACTTCTGGAGTATCGACAGCTCATGTTTCTACTGTCTCTGTAACTACTCCTCAGACATCTTTACCCTTATCTGGATCTACGATTCAAACTACGGTTCAGATGCCTGTAGGTCAGCCTGGTATAAGTACGATTGTCACTACTCAACCACAATTTTTTCATCAACTGTACCAGGGACAGTACCAATATGGGCAAGCTGTCCAGCAGCCGGTTTACCAGTATCAACCGTATCCTGGGTACACTTATCAACAACCTCAACAACCCCAGTACGGTCCCGTTAATCCTGGTTTTCCAGCAGGATATAATATCCCTAATGCGATTCCTGTTCCTAGTTATCCTGGATATCCTCCTCCTGGGACTGGTCTTGTGACCCAGAGTTTTAGAGATCCTAACCGACAATTACCGTTTATCGCAACTTTGGATTTACCAGACTTGACGCGCCTAACGAACGATCCAATTCAATATCTTCCGTTCTGGCCGCCAATGCCAAATAAGTTGCCCAGTGATATACCCAAGTTCGAAGGTAAGTCTGGAGAGGATCCGTCCAATCACGTAATGACTTACCACCTCTGGTGTGCTTCAAATTCTATCTCGGATGATTCGATCCGCTTACGTCTTTTCCAGCGTACACTCATTGGTCTCGCGGCCAAGTGGTACATTGAGTTACCACGGGCCTCTTTTTACAATTTTAGCCAGTTAGCTACCTCGTTCTTAACTCATTTTCAGTTGCCGGTCAGATACGATAACGGCACGGAGTTATTAACTTCACTAAAACAATCGACGTCCACGTATATTTCTGATCACATTCATGAGTGGAGACGTCGAAGAAGGTTAGTGAAATTTTTTATTCCAGACCAAATCTTAGCTGAATGGTTTGTTAAATCATTATTGCCGAAGATTACTGAAGATGTAGCTAAGGCCGGAGTAGTTACTGAGGAGCAAGTCATTGCTCAGGCGCAGTACATTGACTTAGTTTATACTCAGTTGGGTACGTTACACGAGAAGATCCCAGATCTTCCAAAATCGAATCAAATCACTGCTGCTCCTTCGGGATCTCATGCCGCTGATGGTATGATTGGTATGGTGAACACAAAGAGCAAGAAGAAATCTTCCAAGAATTCTACTACTCCTATAATCACCTTGCCTGATTCCCCGACAGGAGAGTCTTCTCCTGAACTTTCCGCCGATATTCACGCTGTAGAGTCATCTACGGCCAAATCAAAAAACGGTGGAAAGAAGAAAGGAAAGAAGAAGGCTAAAGCAGACAAGGCTACGAAGGATAAAACAGAAAAGTCGGAAACCAATGACGAAAAGCGCAAACCTTGATATCCTTGTCTTATTTGTGAAGAGGATCATTTTACAAGAGATTGCCCTCATCGGGCCGAGGTTGTGAAAATAGTCAAAGGTTCTCCCACTCCTGCTGTGTTGAAAGATCCATTTCCAAAGCAGGAGAGTAAGATGATAGGTTCTTCCTCGACTGCCAGTGAAGAACCCATTTTGATGATGTCTCATGTGAGGATTGCGACTCGGTCGCAAGATTATGGTAGTAAGAATCCTGTTGATGGTAAGGAAGCAGAATCTTCTCATTCTAATCCATCAACCTCAGCTCCTGGTTCCGATCCACTACAGATCGAAAAACCTAACCCGGACTTAGTAATCAAACCGCCCGCCAAGGGTGTTCTTCGAAGGTCTGCTTTCAATCCACATGCGAGAGCGGCCCAGAATTACAACATTGTTGAGGACTTAGCTGTTTCACCCTTAGCAATGTCGGCTTTAGAAGTGCTGCAATCATGCCCAGCACAACGAAAATTACTTTTGTCGGCTATCGGAGCTGTTGATGTTCAGGACCCGAATCTGATAATCTTCGATCTAGAAAATAGTACACCGTGCCTACCCCATCAAATGGCTTTCCAGATTCCAGTGATAGTAAAAAACAGGCCTATTCATCGGACTGTAATTGATGAGGGAGCTTCCACGTGTATTATGTCGATTCAGTGTTGGAGATCGCTTGGTTCTCCTTCGCTGAACCAATCCCCGACCATCCTTAAGGCCTTTGATGTCCGTGGGTTCCGTCCGTTTGGTATTCTACAGGAATTGCCTATAGGGGTAGAAGGTAAAACCGTTAGTCTGGATGTGGAGGTGGTTGATGCCCCTCTAGACTACAACCTTCTTTTGGGTCGAAGTTTGTCATATGCTATGACAGCGGTTGTTTCATCGGTCTTCAGAGTAATAAAGTTTCCACATAATGGCAAGATCGTGACAATTGATCAGCTGACATGCTTTTCATTCGACCCAACCTCTTCAGAGAGTATCCAGCATGTCGGTAAGACGACAATCCCTTATAGGGACGTTGGCGTAGGTTTAGTTAAAGATTTCGGTTTACTGGGAACTTTTCCTTTCCCTCCAAGCAACGCAGACACTTCATTTGCATCAATTCATATGATTACATCAGACACCATTATTTACGACGATCCTTGGATTGTCCCATCTGAATCTGAGATAGACTCATTCGGTGATGCTATGCCTTTGAGTCCATATGAAATTGCTTATGAAGCTGTCATGTCTTTTACCGACTCGCGTTCAACCCAAATCGACCAAATGAATGTGGTCAGTGAGGAATCACTTTTCACATCAACCTCAGAACAGATAGCGTTTCCCGAAGTCGTGTCATCTGATGAGCAACTTTGCGAAATCATAAGTGTAGACGATCTACCATGGGAAGATCTCCATCATAGATCTTCGTTTTTACCTGAGGATGATGCTTTTGAAAACGATTTTTCATCTATTTTTACCGCTGAATATTTCAAAGACGCTCAGAATCCAACGAAACATTCTGATTCAGAGTTGAATTTAGGGAATATTTCTCGCACTATTCCCATTGACATTTCAGTGAAGCCCGGAATTGAGGAAAACATTCATATAGGTGCCTCATGTACAGAAGATGAAATCCAAACTTACAAGGCCCTATTCCAAGAATTCCGCGATGTGTTTGCCTTGTCTTACGAGGAAATGCCAGGAATCGATCCAGCCATTGTTGTTCATGAAATAAAGACCTACTTGGACACTAAACCCGTCCAGCAACGGTTGCGTCAGATTCACCCTAGAAAAGCGGCTGCGATTAAAGCAGAAGTCGAGAAGCTGTTGAAAGCAGGTTTCATTTATCCAATCCCGTTAACGGATTGGGTATCGAATATTGTTCCGGTTAACAAGAAACAAGGAACAATAAGAATATGTATCGACTATAGGGATATAAATCGAGCTTGTCCAAAAGACAACTATCCTACGCCTTATATCGATCAAATCATTGATGATTGTGCCAGAAGTGAAATGTTTTCCTTTATGGATGGTTTTTCGGGCTATAATCAAATCAATATTCTACCTGCCGATCAACCAAAAAAGGCATTCATTTGTCCATGGGGGACATTTGCTTACTGCAAATTACCTTTCGGGCTTAAGAATGGCAGAGCCACTTTTCAACAGGCGATGTCTTATGCATTTCATGACATCAAGCACATTGTGCAACCGTACCTCGATGATTTGCCTCCTCATTCTTTACATCGAGCTGATCACCTTGTCCACTTACGAGCAATCTTTATGAGATCTAGGCATTATCGTATTCGGTTGAATCCCCACAAGTGTGTATTCTGTATAGAAACGGGTCGATTGCTGGGATTTGTTGTTTCAAAAGTCGGCATTCGCGTCGATCCCTTGAAGGTCGAAGCTATCATCAAATTGCCTCCTCCTTCGAGTTTGCAAGGGAAAGCAAACTTTTTACACCGATTCATTCCAAACTACGCCGAGGTCACTAAAGGTTTTACACGGTTGTTGAAACAGAACGCTCAATTCTTTTGGGATGAGATTTCCCAACAATCTTTTGATGCACTTAAGCACGCGTTGACCCATGCACCGTTGTTGCATCCTCCCAACTACAACCAGGACTACTTCTTATACCTCGCAGCTTTGCATTCCACTATTGGAATGGTGTTAGTCCAAGAAGATGAATTCGGAACGGAACATGTGATATATTATCTTAGTAGGACGTTAAACCCCACTGAGCTAAAATATTCGCATGTGGAGAAATTGGCTCTGGCAGCTGTTCAAGCTGTCCAGCATTTTCGTCACTACATTCTTCTCCGTAAAACTACAGTTATTTCGGATTGCAACCCTATGATTTATATTTTGACTAAACAACTGCTAGTGGGAAAGTACTCTAAATGGATCGTTATCCTACAAGAGTTCGACTTGGAGTTCGAGAAGTCCAAGTCTAAGAAATCCTTAGTTTTTGCGGAATTGATGTGTGATTTCCCGCATGCTGATACAGAAACTGTGGTAGAGGAGTCCATTGCGGAAGAATCTTTGTTTCTTATCAATGCTTTAGATCCGTGGTATGGGGATATAATCATTTATCTCCAAACCCAAACCTTTCGGCCTGAAGCTTCAAAGACGGACCGTCGAAAAATACGGTTTCAATCCCAGAAATACAGAATTATTGGAGATACACTTTATCGCCGGGGGGCAGACTTAGTTTTTCGACATTGTTTAACTCACGAAGAGGCTGAGAGGGTTTTGAATGATTGTCACTCTGGAGCATGTGGCGGTCATATGTCTGGGTATGCCACAGCTCAGAAGGTGTTGCGCGCTGGCTATTTCTGGCCGTCCATGTTTAAAGATTGTATCATTGCGGTCCGAAAATGCCACAACTGTCAAGTGTTTGATCACAAGATGCGCGCACCACCTGCTCCTCTCCATCCTATAATTGTCGTTGGTCCTTTCACCAAATGGGGTATCGATTTTATTACTTGTAACCCTCACTCGGCCGGGGGGCATGCGTATATCATCCTTGCACTTGATTATTTTACTAAATGGGCCGAGGCGATGCCTACATTCGACGCAAGCGGCAAAACAGCTGCAGTTTTCATATTCAATCACATTATAACTAGGTTTGGTGTCCCGCAAGCAATCATCACTGACCATGGGAGCCATTTTCAAAACATCATGATGACTGAGCTTACAAGCCAACTTGGTTTACGCCACGATAGCTCTACTCCTTATTATCCGCAAGCCAACGGTTTGGTTGAGTCTATCAACAAAGTTTTGGTTATCATGATCCGACGAATCATTGGTATTCATCGGGCGAATTGGCACAACATGTTATTTTCAGCGCTATGGGCATACCGAACTTCAGTGAAAACTTCAACAGGGTTCACTCCTTTCCAGCTAGTTTATGGCTTGGAAGCTGTGTTACCCATTGAATGCGAAATCCCATCACTTCAAATGGCTGTCGAATTACTCCCAGCTACTTCCGAAGAGGAGAAACGTTTATTATACTTAGCTCAATTAGATGAGACTCGACGTGACGCTGCATTGGCAATCGAGACTCACACGAAGCGAATGAAAGCTCAGTATGATAGAAATGTGACCCCTCGAAGTTTTTCAGAGGGAGACCTAGTGCTATTATATGATCAAGCTAACGATAAGCTAGGTGCTGGAAAATTCGTTCTTATGTGGCATGGACCCTACATTGTAAAGTGAAAGCTAGCAAAAGGGGCCTATGAGCTGGTAGATTTTGATGGGGACTCTTTGGGTAAACCCAGAAATGGACTTTCCCTAAAGAGGTATTATGCTTAAATAATGGGTATGGAGAATTTTTAGTTAGGTTAGGTTTTCTTTCTAGCTAGTATGTTTGTTAGTTTAGATAGTGTGCTTAGCTTAGAAAGTGTGTTTTTCGTCGTTATTCTGGCTTATCTTGGTTTTACTCTTGATATTGCAGATGTCGACGCCTCTCCAAACGTACATTGGATTTGCCGATGGTGCTTGTCGTAATACACGGAATATCTCTTCCGCAGCTTGGGTTATTTATTCGCCCTCTGACGAGTTAGTTTCTATGCATGGGGTGAGCCTCGGTCAAACAATGAATAACATTGCAGAATACAGGGCAGTGGTTGAATTATTGTCTGAATCTATTTCATTTGGAATTCGACGTTTGATAGTGAGGTTAGATTTTGAACTCGTTGTATTATAGCTTAATAGAGTATATGCCATTAGAAATCATGTGTTGTTAAGGTTGTTTTTGAGAGTGCGCCTCTTGGAACGTGAATTTGATTACATTGAATATCAACATATTCCAAGGTCTTTAAATACATTAGCAGATGCAATTGCTTCTCGAATGTTGGACAGACATTTGCGATAATCATGCAAGTAACTTTAAAAACATTTCATCACATATGTTAAAACAAGATAAGCCGGTAATAATGATATATATATATATATATATATATAGAGATAGATAGGAGTGTGTCAAAAATATACATCGTCTTCGATCATAGGTTGAAAAACACCTTATGATCGGCAAAAATGATAAGTACAAAAAACCAAAAATGTCATATATGTCTACAAAAGTCACTAGCCAATCACTGGTGGTGCTCTCTATACGAGACCACTGCCCGCGCTACCCTACACAGGAACCTCCTAAAAGGTCCTAAAGAGGTATTATGCTTAAATGATGGGTATGGAGAATTTTTAGTTAGGTTAGGTTTTCTTTCTAGCTAGTATGTTTGTTAGTTTAGATAGTGTGCTTAGCTTAGAAAGTGTGTTTTTCGTCATTATTCTAGCTTATCTTGGTTTTACTCTTGATATTGCAGATGTCGATGCCTCTCCAAATGTACATTGGATTTGCTGATGGTGCTTGTCATAGTACACGGAATATCTCTTCCGCAGCTTGGGTTATTTATTCGCCCTCTGACGAGTTAGTTTCTATGCATGGGGTGAGCCTTGGTCAAACAACGAATAACATTGCAGAATACAGTGCAGTGGTTGAATTATTGTCTGAATCTATTTCATTTGGAATTCGACGTTTGATGGTGAGGTTAGATTCTGAACTCGTTGTATTACAGCTTAATAGAGTATATGCCATTAGAAATCCTATGTTATTAAGGTTGTTTTTGAGAGTGCGCCTCTTGGAACGTGAATTTGATTACATTGAATATCAGCATATTCCAAGTTCTTTAAATACATTAGCAGATGCAATTTCTTCTCGAATGTTGGACAGACATTTGCGATAATCATGCAAGTAAATTTAAAAACATTTCATCACATATGTTAAAACAAGATAAGTCGGTAATAATGATATATATATATAGATAGGAGTGTGTCAAAAATATACATCGTCTTCGATCATAGGTTGAAAAACACCTTATGATCGGCAAAAATGATAAGTACAAAAAACCAAAAATGTCATATGTGTCTACAAAAGTGACTAGCCAATCACTGGTGGTGCTCTCTATACGAGACCACTGTCCGCGCTACCCTACACAGGAACCTCCTAAAAGGTTCTGGGACTGCGACCACATAGCGCTGAAGTCGAATAGGAATGTCATCTATGGTGGTCTCTGGTATACCCGCCGTGAGATGCTCTAGATCCTGTTCCAGCTCGGCTAAGGTCTCTGCGGCCGCATCCTATGGGGTTGGTGCTAGTACAGCTGGTACTCTCCTCTCAAAAGCCCGGAGGTTGGCCGGACGCCGTGGACCTACATCTGCATTTTGAAAATTTGTGCTGTCAGTTTTGAGGCGATATATAAAAACAAAAAAAAAATACATAAATTAAAAAACTTGTGAAGAATGAAATACCTCTGTTGTCCCACTGTTCTCCCTGTGGAAGAACCATGTCTGGATCATTCCGAAAATCCATTCCGGCATAGGGAAAATCCTGAATAGCAAAGACCTGGCTCTCTAGCCAGTGAAAGTAACCATCAGGAAATCGAACAACTGTCGCGCCCTCATCAGGATGCCGGGCCATTACCGCAACCCATCTCGTCAACTTAGGCTCCCGAGGAGCCCCGACTGGAACAGTAAGATGCTGGGGGATCAGCATTGGAACTCTCTCTAAGGAAAAGCTCACAACTAAAGGCCCATATCCAAAGGTCTTCAGTTGTCCATTCTTTGCCCTGGTTAGTTGGCCCTTCATATTGGCCAACACAGCATCACACCAGTTGAAAATGGTGCCTCGGTAGCAATCTATCGCCATCCGCATTTGGGACCTGGTGGCAATGTGCAAGGCGGCTGCGCCGCAGAGTCTGGTAACAGTAAAGACTATCACCATAAGTTCAGGCAGGGATATGTACTTGATTTCTGTCCCTTTCTCCTGGTTCTGATTGTTGCACCACTCTAGCCGGAGGCTAGCAAGGGATTGGCCACCCGGCCTAGTCCCGGACAGAGTCAGTTGCTCGCCCCTATTTGGCAAGCCAGAGAGAAAATATATGTCGAAGGGCTCTATCTCGAGCTGGTTCTCTCCGATGTAGAAGCATTGATCCTGAATGTTCCACCTTTCAACCAGCCACTCAAGGAATGGCACCTGGCCCCTCATGCCAGGTATGGCCCAGTATTTGTACAGACCGCATGCTTTTAACGCATCAATAGAAGGTTGATGACCAATTGCGGCCAAATCAATGTCCTCATGTTCTCTTTCTCTCTAATCTAGCATGGTGAATGCCCTACACACCAAAAAACAATAGTTAGAATTCATAAAATAAAATTTGGTTGGTTGAATTTGGAGTTTGGGGTTTCAAAATGCGTGTTTCACGGGGTACGCACCCCGCGTTCAGAACACAGAGCGGCGGTACGCAGCTGGTCTGAAGGCGGGCTGCGTACCCCGAGAAACATATCCTAAAACCCTAAACCCCCTAAAAAATCAAACTAAAACCTAAAAATGAATTTTAAACGGATGAAATTGAAGAGGAGGATGTTGTGGAATACCTGAAAGAGACGGCGCTCGATTCTGACGGTTGGATTCTCTGCAATGTCCACGGGAAGTTTTCTTGTCAAAAGCCCTTTTCTCAACCTCAACAGTAAAATGGTAAAAATGACATGGTAAAAAGTCTTCTTATAGTTTTTTTGGATGAATAAATGCTAAGTTTGTTTATTTTTCACCATGGAAAGATGTTTTTCAATGTATTTTTACCCATCTTAAACAGGTATGAGTAATGTGTCGTTTTTGTACAGGACAAAAGGACTTTAGAGTAAAATCATCATTTTTCACGAACCAAAACATCAGAGTCATATTTTAAGCTCTTTTCTGACTCCTAAAATATGAAAAGATTGCCGAGCGTTTCTTTTACACTCGTTAAAACGGAATTAGAAGACAGTCCCCTTATAGCCCTTTTCTGACCTTAAAAACAGGAAACGATTGCCGGGTTTTTGTCGTTTCAAACTCGATACGGAAATAAAACGACGTGTCCTTGATCACTTTTTACTTTTCAGGTCAGTGGCACTAATCATGAAAGTACTCCTTGGTCGCAAGATCAAGCGGTTCTCCCAGGTATTATTTTATACTTTTTCGGGCTTGGGGGACACAAATTTACAAAAAAGTTCAACCTGGAGTCTTCTTAAGTTTTTCAGACTCTCTAAAATTGAAAAACGCTGAGTTTCTCCTATACTGGGCTCGTTAAGATTTCATAGTAAAGGACCTGTTCAATTACAAACAGGAACAAACCACTCCTTCCTAGGGTTCGAATCAAAACTAGGTTGGACTCGTCCGAAGGATGAGCTTATAATCAAGCATATGTTATCCTCCTCAAGCTTGTTAAAAATAAAGAGGTACTTGCCAGAAATGGTGGGGGAAAAGAGAGAAGAATGAACTAATTTGTCATACTTTGTTACAGAAGAACCTTATCACCGCTCTTGGACACGACACTTTCCGTTCACCTGGGTTGGGAAATCCTTTACCTTAAAAGTTGATCAAACCACTTTGAAAGTCTTCAACCGTTTCCGGGTATTAACTTTGGGTCAATCGTCACCAAACCATCTGTCGTGTCGTTATGTGTTCAAGAGGTCTTTGCAAATAAACCATTCATATGCAAAATACTTGTCATCCATTTGATCATCCCTGAGTCAGTCCTTACAGCAACATTTCTTCCACTTGCACAATGATTTCGTGTTGTGGGCTTGCCTGCAACGGGTCGGCACATTATCTGGAAAGATGACTTAGAAATCGACAGTACCTTGAAGTATGCATGCATCAATGGCAAGTTTCTCGCCTTTGACGACAGTTTACATCATTGACTTTCGATCAGAGGATTCCGTGACGTGTTCGACATCAACTCATTCATTCACATTTCATGGATTGTACTGGGTACCTTGAGAACCATTGACATCACTGGTGGTCTCTCTCACACTTGTTAACGGTTTACATCATTGACTGGTAATCAAGTGGTTTCTACCATGCTCGACATCAACTCATTTATTCGCATGGCTAG
Source organism: Pinus tabuliformis (assembly GCA_031772625.1). Classification (NCBI taxonomy): domain Eukaryota; kingdom Viridiplantae; phylum Streptophyta; class Pinopsida; order Pinales; family Pinaceae; genus Pinus; species Pinus tabuliformis. Next base: position 900,197,393 of record CM062808.1, read on the forward strand.
AATCGTACCAATTCAGGAAGTAGAAATGAAGACCCTGGATCTAGTTCCCACCATCCAGGCTGCGAGGATTTTTGTATTCATTATATAGTAGACCAATTATAAACAGATGGTTGCGTCCATACTGTGTCTACGCAAGTCTATGATTATGATGTACTGCAAGATCATTCCTGTATCAGGGTAGTTAGTCTGTTAGTTAAAGTTTTGATCTGAGTATGGGAATGCCTACCTCAGCGATGATATATCTTATACATGTATTTTGTGTTGAAAATTGCAGGTTCTGACCAGGCTCTCCACGAGATAATCCTTGAAATGATAAAGCGCTTCACCCTTCCTAGATAATACAAAACCCTAATCTACTCCAGGCTTCGCACTTTAGGGAGCAATCTGTTACACTAAAAATGTCACCATGGCTATTTACAGTTAGTATGGCTCTATCAACAGTCATGCTATCCTCCTGGGCAGGTCTTATTGTTGGGGGGAAAAGTATCTAATGCAGAATGCCTCTATCCCACTCTGAAGGTGATAGTACTCCAGCAACAATTGAATGCAAAGCTATTCAAAGTTTCTTCTTTATGAGATGAGAGAGGGAAGAAAAGGATGATCTACTAACCGTTATCTTGCGCTAATAGTCGATCCAGTCTTCACTCCTTGCCGCTTGCTCCTAGCTCCTTGTCCTTTCACCGGCCCAGCTACACACAGATCCTGTAAAAGCACAAGAAAAGGAAACTACAAGAAGCACACATCCATAATCGATTATAGGATTAGCATAAATCAAATATACAAGCATCTATTCATCATAAAGACACATGCATATAGAAGAACATCAAATACTTTATTGATAATAGAAGTAAAGTTCTGAGAGAGTTACAACCACAATGGGCCCAATCCAGCAACACCTCCTAGCTGAAAGAAATCTCCTCTTCACCTCCTTCAAGCAAACACCCAATAGCTCTAATCACAAACCAACAGCACTTCCTTACTTGCACAAAATTCCAGCCTCCTTAGACCTCATGAGAGAGCTCTATATATAGGTTTTTGGAGAAAGGATGAGCCATCTTGAGACTGGCCTGAAGCTGACTTGTGTCCTCTCCCACTTTAGTTAATCTTCAGTTCTTGAGTCCACTTGGAGAATCTTGCTTCCACTTGGAGATCAAGACCCTCTTACTCATCACTAGGCGAATTCCTTGACCCAAGTGTCAGTTTGGAAGCTTCCTGGGCAGTTGACACCTTGCAGAATGACTGTGCCACTTGGCCAATCTCACCCAGCGCAGGTAGCCTTCATTAGTTTTGACCTTCAGCGCAGGTACAAGGAGGAGCAGTTGACATTCAGCACAGATGCTCAGTGGAGCAGCTGACATGATCCAGAAAAAGCCTGTTTTTGAGTGTTTTTGGGTGGAGAACTGATTCTCAGTGCTGTGGTTTGCAGAACTTGTTCCTCTAAGGGTAAGAACAACATGTTTAGGGACTTTGGATCCCTCAGATTATTGACATTTCATGCTCCATGCTGTTAGGCACAAAAATGTCTATAACAGTTGCCCCCTAAAGTATGAGGTCGTTTATCGGGTGAAATGCTTTATTAGGAGGATCCGAAGTTCATTCAATCGGCTGAGAGGTGCCCTACAATAAAATACAATACAATACATTATTTTTCATTCTGCTTTCATGATCTAGCTGAGGCGAGCATTCCCATGCTCAGATTTATAAATTCATTTATATAACAGACGACCGTCTGATGATAGACTGATAATTCTTTGCTGAAATTATCATCCTTTGAGTAGGATGATCATCTGCTGCAACAATGTACATCTCAAATGTCTTTATATTTCCTGAATATATATTGCAGCCCGGATGGATGAAACTAGATCCGGGGTCTTCAATCTCGTTCGATCTTCACTCTAAGTACAAGTCGATCCATGTGAGAATTACGCTGAAGTCGAACATGGAAAGACATCGCTTGATTACCGGTCAATAATGTAAACCGTTAACAAGCGCGAGAGGAATCACCAATAATGACAATGACCCTCAAGGTACTGCAGTACAATTCACGTGGTGTGAATAAAGGACTTGGCGTCGAACACCACGCAAAATCTTCTGGTCGAAAGTCATTGATGTATACCTGTCGCCGGAAGTGAGAAACTTGCCATTGAGGCATGCAAGCTTCAAAGTACTGGGGGGGTGTTCCTAGATCAACTTCTTGGATAATGAGCTGAAGTCGACAAGAAGCGATCCGTCAAAGGAGGGCCTTAATGAATCCCACATCAGTGACACGGAATGGAGCTAATGACTTTAGTGGAGGTGAAAACAAACTGTGAGATATGATTCAGGGTGGTGATCATGGGTGGATGAAGGATAATGTATGGCAGTGGATGGGACACGGTTGACTCTTTCTGAACACATCTCTTGAACATATAACGACACTAATGTGATGGATCGGTAGCATTACCCCAAATACGGATGGTTTGGCGAGGACCATGGTGATGAGACCGGTGAATGAAACAACCCAACCCGATGTGGTACGGAGGACAAAGTGTCATGTTCAAGAGTGACTTGCTACCATCAAAGCTTTGAGGTTCTCCCAATTTTTCCCCAGTCATTTCTGACCATTACCTCTTTATTTTTGTCAAGCTTGAGGAGGATAACATATGCTTGTTCTATAACCTGCCCTTCTGGCAAGCCCATCGCTATGTTTTAACAAGCCTAGCGATAGGGAAACTCGTTCTCGTCTAAAGACAAGTTTGTCGCTATTTAATCATTTTAATGAGTCTAGCGACAAAGACAACTCGGTCCTTTTCATTTTTAGAGAGTCTGAAAAGGTACAGAAAGTTAACTCCAAAGTTCCTTTTTCGTCATCTAATCCATTAAGTCCGAAAAAGTATAAAACAATACAAAAGGGATGAATTTTCGATAACTTTAACGAGCCGAATAAAACAAGCGCTCGAACTTTTTGTGCAATAATCCCTCAGGTCCAAAAAGATTAAAATCTAGAGGAGGGATAGCTCTTCCGGTCCTTTTAACGAGCTGGAAGGCCAAAACTCGGCAAACTTTTCATATTTTTCGAGTCAGATGAAAAGAGATCAAAGAAGACTCATCTTTTGAGGAACGAGTGATAAACAGGGATAGCAGCAGATTCCAGGTACAGGTTGGAATTTTCCAATCACGGCAGTGTCACAAGGATGGCTAAGTGAAATCACTCTTTGCAGCTGTTCCTCAAAATGGGTAAACAATCATATGGGGGTGAATGATCGGCCAAATGGAATGGAGGTGGCAGGTGTAAACACGACCAAGGCTTTTATGGCTAATAAATTTACGATCACAATGGTTATTTACCGGGATAGGTTCATTTTTTAATGAGCTTGAACTCTGGTGGAACCCTTGCTCACGCTTTTCTATTTTTTAACGAGCATAAATTCCGCGGTAAAACTGCTCGAACTGTGGTCAAATTTTTTGATTTTTTACCATTACTAGCTTTTCTCTTTTCAAATATAGTACTGTATTTTCAATTGCTGCAACAAACTATGTTAGAAATGGATAATATTTGCATGAAAATGAGAATATAACCCTAATATTTCACTTTGTACTATGTAAAAAGCCATTAAAAGGTGTTTTTACCTCTCATTTACCATTTCATTTGCATTTGGTTTGTTGGAGCTCTGGAGGTGCCTCTTCCCCCTTGATTTTCACCAGCTGATTCCGAGAGATTATGCGGACAATTTTCGGCACCGTCTGGACCAGGTAGGAGCTAAACCCTAGCTCTTTCTTTTCATGGTTTCCTTTTCCTGTTTCTAGCCTATTTTCCGGTCTTTCTGAGCCCCTGGGGTTTTGCCAGGGCACCCTAGGATCAGCGCAGGTTTCCCTTTCGAAACCTGCGTTGAAGGTCAAGCTGCCTTAAGGCAGCCTGACCCTCTGCACAAGTGGGAGACTTCCTGCCCGCGCTGGGCTCAAAAGGACTGAGTTTTAAGGTTATTTTTGATGATTTTTTGCCAGTTTTTCACCAAAACAGGAACTCATTCTCTCTCTTGTTTGTTTTGTAGGGTGACTTGAGCAAAATGTCCCTTACATGGCGAGAACGAGAACATGAAGAGGAGGACATGATTGCCCTCCATGACCCGGTCATGGTGAACGTGCTGCGGAACTGTGGCCTGCTGAAGTTCTTCCGGATCTCTAGTATGAGAGCACAGATTTCTTTACTGCAGTATATGCTTGATGCTTGGGATCCTGTTAACCAAGTGTTCCAGATTAGGGGGAAGACCATCCCCTTGACCATAGAGGACATGTACTTCTTGACTGGGTTGTCAAGACGTGGTGCCTCCGTTTCCTTATCAGGTACGGCCCGAGGGACTGATTCCACCAGAGATTATGTCCGCCAGTATTGCAGGGAAGGTTCTCAGCCGAGCAGAGACGGCAAGATTGTTATCCGTGAGATTACTGATCGGGCTCTCAGGTCCATTCTGTTTACTATTGGTAGGATGGCCGGTAGCGCAGCTTTACATGTTGCCAACAGGTCCTATATGCAGCACGCCTTGGAGTGTCTCCAACCGAAAGTATTCAACTGGTGTGATGCAGTACTAGTTCAGATGAAAAGTCAATTGACCAAGATAAAGGACGGGAAGCTGAAGAACTTTGGATTTGGTTCTATTCTGACTGCCTTTGCCTTGGAGAAAATCCCACTGATGCAGCCTCAGTACATCATACTTGACCTGCCCTCTCCGACCGAGCCACACATGCAGAGGTGGGTTGACCACCTATCTAGGCATGCAGGTCAACCTCAGATTACTTTCACTGAGGCCTTCTTTAGGTGGTTTGAGCACCGGGAGATGGCGTTTTCTGAGTATCCATATGTGGGTATGGATTTCCGAGGTGATCTAGATTTGGTTCTACCGGATGGCGAGTAGTGGGGTGCCATTGGTAAACTCTTTGACCACATTACTGTTTATTGTTCTTGTTCATAACGTTGTTGTGCTTTATTCTATCAAGACTTTTAATTGTACTCTTGGGTGCATGCAGATATTGGTCCTTTTTGTCCAGCAGTTCGTCCGAGATCGCCAGCTGCTGCCCCAGCAGGGGAGCATGCTAGGAGAGTTGTTATCCGCGATCTTGACGACACTGAGACTCTTACAGCTGTGCAGGAGCAGGTTGAGAGCCTTACTCATGGCCTTCCAGATGTACAGATCGACGAGTTACCTTTACAGATGCAGCGTCACACCATTGGTGTGCCTAGACGATGGACTCGTCTCTTGCGCATGATTGCACAGGCCGTGATGTACTATCATGAGCACCACTAGGCTAGGGTGCCCCCTAGCATCTCTTTGAGTTTTTAGGTCATATGACCAATTTTGTCTTGGTTACAGAACATTATGTATGAACTTATATAAACAGCTTATATATTTTGATTTTCGGATTTTATTCTGGTTGATTTACGTGATCCATATGTACAATCTTTGATGGTGTGTCCTTTTTATAAATGTTGCAAATGTCTATCTAACACATAGTTTGCTAATGAGTCGGTTAATGTGTTTAAATTTCTTGAAATATGTTGATATTGAATTGAATCAAATCTCCTTTCCAAGATCTTAACCCTTAGGAACATGCGATAAATAGCTCGATTGCGAACAGAATATATACCATTGAGTTGTAGTATGACGAGCTATGAGTCTAGCCTGACAATTAGTCGGCGTATGCCACGTGTGATGGCATCAGAGAGTAGTTCTATCAACGGGCTATACTCAGCGATGTTGTTCGTTGATTGCCCAATACATACACCTCTGAAACTTACTAACTCGCCGCTTGGATCAAAAATGGCCCAGGCTGCGGAGGACAAGTTCCGCAAACTACGACTCGCTCTGTCGGCATATCCAACACATGTCTCCATAAGGTTTGACATCTGCCATCAAAGAAAAAGGTGGATCACTCGACCAGAACAAATGTTTAAGCGAAAACAAAATACAACAAAAGCATATAGGTTACTATTTAAGCATAGTAACGCTTGAGATACAACCCGTTGCGGGGCTGCGCCAGTGGAATTCCATCGTAATCCATTAACTCGTAGGCTCCTTTTGCTAACACCCTTTTAACAATATAGGGGCCCATCCATAAGGACTTGAATTTACCTGCTCCCAATCTATCGGATTCTTGATCATAAAGCAAGACCAAATCACCTTCTGAGAAGACACGGGGTTTGACATTTTTGTCGAACTGAGCCTTGACTCGTTTCTTATGGGCCTCGTTAGCCAAAGCAGCATCACGACGGGTTTCATCCAACTGGATCAATTCCAAGAAGCGAGCCTCTTCCTCTGAAGTTCCAGGGAGGAGGTCGATCGCGAGTTTAAGCGACGAAATTTCGCACTGGATTGGCAAGACTGCTTCCAGGCCATACACCAATTGAAAAGGCGTGAACCCGGTTGCGTTCTTTACCGAGGTCCGGTAAGCCCACAAAGCTGAGTACAGGATTAGGTGCCATCTTATTTTATGAACCCCGATCATCCTTTGCAACATACGCTTCAGGACCTTGTTGATTGCCTCAACTTGTCCGTTGGCTTGCGGATAATATGGGGTAGAGCTGTCGTGAGATAGCCCTAGCTTGGCAGCTAATTCAACCATCATGTGATTGCGAAAATGCGATCCATGATCTGTAACTATAGCTTGTGGTACGCCGAACCTGGCGACTACATGATTGAAAAAGAAAAGGGCAGCTGTTTCACCAGTGTTATCTAATGTAGGCATCGCCTCGGCCCATTTGGTAAAATAGTCAACAGCGACTATTATATACCCATGCCCCCCGGTCGAGGTGGGGTTACATTGCATGAAATCGATGCCCCACTTGGCGAAGGGCCCAACAGAAACTATAGGTTGCAAGGGTGTGGGTGGTCGTCTGGTTTTGCTATCAAAGATTTGACAAGCATGGCAACTTCTGACTGCTACTATGCAATCTTTGAACATGGTTGGCCAGAAGTATCTTGCTCGTAGGATACTTTGTGCTGTTGCATATCCAGACTGATGCCCCCCACACGCGCCTGAATGACAATCATTCAGAGCTTTTTCGGCCTCCTCATGGGTAAGGCACCTCCTCAGAACTGTATCGACACCACGACGGTAAAGTGTATCACCGACGATCATGTAGTCTTTTGCTTGGTATCGTATACGTTTTTGTTCTGAATGAGAGGTATTAGACCTAAAATTTTGGGTTTGGAGATAAAATATGATATCTCCGTACCACTCATCGCTTACAGATATCAGAAACAAACTTTCATCCACGATTGACTCCTCCGATGTTTCATCGTTGGACGATGATGGGAAATCGCATAATAATTCTGCGAAAACTAGAGCTTTCTTTGATTTGGATTATACAAATTCTAGATCAAACTCTTGAAGGATAGCTATCCATTTTGAATATTTGCCCCCAATCAACTGTCGCAACAGTATATAAGTCATGGGGTTGCAATCTGACAAGACGGTAGTTTTCCGAAAGAGGACATAATGTCGAAACCTTTGAATCGCTTGAACAGCTGCAAGCGCTAGTTTTTCTACATAAGAATATTTACTTTCTGTATCGTTTAAGTTTTTACTTAAATAATAGATAGGATGTTCAATTCCATCGACTTCTTGAACTAAAACCATCGCAATGGTCGTATCCGCTGCAGCCAGATACAGGTTAAAATCTCTTTGATAGTCTGGGGCGTACATTAATGATGCTTTTACTAGACATTCTTTCAGAGCATCAAAGGAAGCTTGCGCCACCTGGTCCCAGACAAAAGGTACATCCTTCTTCAAAAGACGAGTATAACCTTTAGCAAGTTCTGCGTAATTTGGAATGAACCTCCTCAGAAAGTTTGCTTTCCCTTGGAGTTTCTGAATCTGAAGCAAATTTGAAGGTGGAGGAAAATTAATGATTACCTGAACCTTACAGGGGTCGAGACGAATCTCATCTTTAGAGACTACAATGCTAAGTAAACGACCAGAACCGACGCAAAACACACATTTGTGTGGATTGAGTCTTATCTTGTAGTGTCGGCAACGTAGAAATATCGCTCTTAAATGCTGCGGATGATCAGTCCGCTTTCGCGAATGAGCCGGAAGATCGTCGAGATAAGGTTGAACAATGAACTTGATGTCATGGAAGGCATAATTCATCGCCCTCTGAAACGTCGCCCCTGCGTTCTTTAAACCAAAGGGTAATTTTCGATAAGCGAATGTGCCCCACGGACAAATAAATGCAGTCTTTGACTGGTCTTGTGGGTGGATATTTATTTGATTATACCTGGAAAATCCGTCCATAAATGAAAGGATTTCACATCCGGCGCATTCATCAATTATCTGGTCGATGAAGGGTGTAGGGTAGTTGTCCTTTGGACAAGCATGGTTTACATCCCTATAATCGACACACACTCTAATCGTCCCTTGTTTCTTCATAACAGGGACAATATTCGATACCCAATCGGTTAGAGGAACCGGGTAGATGAATCCAACATGGAGGAGTTTTTCAACTTCCGCCTTAATGGCAGCGGCTTTCTTCGGGTGCACCTGCCGAAGCCGTTGTCTTACTGGTTTGACATCGGGATACATTTTAATTTCATGTTCAACTATACTCGAGTCGATGCCTGGCATTTCATCATATGACCAAGCAAAGACATCTCTAAATTCGCGAAAAAGAGCGTTATATATTTCCAGTTCTGAAGGGGAACAACCTTTGCCGACATAAATATTCTCTACAACATCTGCTTTGGTCGAGATATTTATGGCTATAGTCTCTTCAATATTGGATAGGTTCCGCTCGGAATCCACCATATTTACAGTATTTGTTAGGAATTCAAATACTGAAGGGTGATAAAGGTCACTTTGAGTATCTTCTTCATATTCCGGAAGAAGGGAACGATGGTGGTGATCATTCCATGGCGTCCCCCCAATCATCATTGATTGTAAGATTCCTTCGTCAGTCCCATGTACTTTCGACCAAGGATCTAGTGGGGTTCCATACTCTCTAGACCTATCTACCCAAAAGCTTGACGAGCGTTGATTTGGGCTCGCCTCCCATGCTTGAAACATTGATTGCTACAATATTTCCAAAGGGCTTGGGGGCAAAACCATTGAATGATCCATGGTAACCTTCGTGGAAGATATCATGTTGCAGGTCGCTACAAATGGTACACTTCCTGTATAAAAAGGAGGTGGTAGCGCAAACGTTCCCATCAATGTGGGATCTTTCAATAATCCTACTCCGATATCTTGAATTGAATGGTTACTCTCATGGATCATGGGAATGCTTCCTGTAACTTGTGAACCATTTGGGAGCAAATTCTGTTGGTCGACGATCGTAATCCCTCCTTCAAACGGGAATGCGATCTTCCTAAAGTAAGTCGACACGACAGCTGCCATGGCATAAATCCATGGTCTTCCAAGTAGGATGTTATAATCAAGATTTCCATCAATGACTTCAACATCAATTTCTACTGTTTTTCCTCCTAGTTCAATTTTCAAGTTATTAAGGATACCGTAAGGGGTATAAGTCCTTCCGTCGAAAGCCTTTAATGTCGTCGATGATCGAGACAAGGTTGGAGATCCTAAAGTTTTCCAGCAACTCATTGACATAATACATGTCGAGGCTCCCTCATCAATTATCGTTCTGTGAACAGTTTTGTTGAGTGCTTTCACTTGAATAAGGAAAGCTAGCTGAGCTGGTAACTGAGGATCATATCCCTTGTGATCAAAGGACACAAGATTGGAATCCTTAGGATCAACCCCACCAATTGCTGATAACAATGCCTGCCTTTGGGTTGGACAATTTTGTAATACTTCGAGAGTCGACATAGCGGATGGTGATTGGGCCAAATCTTCCACTATATTATAATGCTGCGCCGCTCTGGCGCGAGGATTAAATGTCGACTTGTGTACTACACCCTTTGGCGGTTTTATTGTTAACTCAGGGATAGTAGGTGTTACAACTTCTGTCGAAGTTGTTGTCGAACTACTTGGTTGATCTTTACCTTTTTCGTTCAACGCCTGAGGGTTCCCATAATCTTTGTTCCTTGTCGAAATCAAAGCATCATCCTGCTATTTCGAAACTGACAACATAAGTACTTGTGACGGGGAAGCATTTCCACTATCAACCAGATTTTGACCTGGGTTGGGAAATGGATCAGTTAACACAGCTGATGTTTGGGAACTTTTAAAGAACCTCTTTAACTCAGCTTTGAATGGGCAATTCTTTGTGTAATGATCCTCATCATCACATATCAGACATGGATAATTTGGTTTCCCTTTTCCAGGAGGGTTTGAAGAATTTTTTCCAGGGGATGACTCACCTTGTTTCTTCTTCTTCCCTTTGTTTTGATTTTTCTTCTTGCTTCCTGGTTGATTGGTTTCTTTGCCTTTATCTTCCGATACGGCATTTACTTCCAAAGCAATAATTTCTGCTTTTGCATTTTGATCCGAATTCTTATGGGCTTTCTTTGCGGAAGCCTTTATCGATTTCGTGTTTGCGGTGCCAATCACGCCATCACCGGCATGAGAGCCATTATTTGATTTAGGAGGGGGAGGAATTGAAAATTCCGGTCTAGGGGTGTCAGGTATTTTGTCATAGAGTGTGCCGGACTGGGTATACACCAAGTCCAAATACTGTGCACGAGCAATCACTTGCTCCTCTGTTACGACTGCCCCCTTGGCCACATCTTCCGTAATAGCCGGAAGAAATGACTTTATAAACCATTTAGCTAATAGCTGATCGGGAACATATGTTTTCACCATCCTACGACAACGATGCCACTCATGTATATGATCAGATATATGGGTAGCAGTTGTCTGTTTGAAGTTGGTTAATATTTCTGTTCCCGTTTCATACCTTATCGGTAATTGAAAGTGGGTTAAGAAAGTCGTGGCTAGGGAACTAAAGTTGTCGAAAGAGGCTCTTAGCAATTCAATATACCATTTAGCCGTTGGACCTATCAATGTCCTCTGAAAAAGGCGAAGTCTTATCGAATCATCGTTAAGGGTGTTCGACGAACACCACAGATGAAAGGTCATCACGTGATTCGACGGATCTTCACCTGGATTTCCATTGAATTTAGGAATGTCAGATGGAAGTTTATGAGGAATCGCTGGCCACCAAGGGGCATAAGCAATCGGATCGTTGGTTAAACGGTGTAAGTCAGGTAACTCTAAAGTTGCCACGAATGGTAACTGTTGATTCAGGTTAGGCGAAGCGTAACCAGGGTATGATGGAATCGCCTGAGCAGTGGGTCTTTGCATACTAGCATAATGTAATTGATGTTGGTATGATTGATACGGTTGGTGGACTTGACCACTATAAAGTGGTTGGTTTTGACCGTTTTGGATATACGGTTGTCCACTATTCGCAAAGATATGTTGCTCAGAACCTTGGTACACTTGCTGGAATTGCGGTTGTTGGTATTGTACAAGCCATGGTTGTGACACCACGTTCTGTTGTGCCATGCTAACCATTGGACCAAGGTGTGGGGTAATTGTACCCGTTTGTACTTGTGTCGTCCCACCAGTTGGCGATTGTGGTTGTGACCCATGGTCAAGCGACTGTTGCATTACAACCTGAGGTTGACATGTAACAGGTATCGCTTGAACTTGCGACACGGTTACAATAGCCGGGGTGGTTGGGATGTTTGTCACAGGTACACATTGTTGCATAGAATATACAATCCTTGGTTGTTGAGGTAGCATAGGTACCCAACTACTTGATGCAATTCCAGTATAACCCAAATACTGTTGAGAACTGCCATATGGATATCCTCCTGGAGGAGGTAATGAAAGGGCGTATTGCCCCCCATATGGTAGCAATCCGGAACTCAGAGGGATTGTTAGTCCTTGAGGACTAGATGGCCCAAACTGACCTCTATGAGGATCAATCTGTCGAGTTTCAACATAAGAATTACCGGGTATTACTCCGGATGAACAAACTGGAACAGACCGTACTGTCGACATAGTCCCTTGGTGGACTCCTTCTAGTTGTTGAGAGCTAGTTGGGACAGCTGGTATGCCGGCAAACATTGTTGGAGTGACGACAGGAGCTTCTGCTGTCACTGTGTCATTTGACACAGTCCTAGATGATGACGGTTGTTCAGACATTTTAAGTCTATCCAATAGATTGCCTAGCGATTCTACAGGAACTTCCACTTGTGGTGGATTAACTTCTGATGAAGGAAATAGAGTGACCCCGACTCCAAAATGAGTTGGAGTACTTGCTTGCGGATCCTCTGCAATTTCCTCTATCGCAATCAAACCCGGTGGAAGAGGAAGACCGTCAGGTCCGTAAAAGATTTCTGGTGCCAAAGAAGTGGTTGTTTCGACAGCGACAGTTGTTTGGGGAACAAAACTTTCTGGACCGGTTACAGATGGAACTGGTTCAGTTACACAAGTATTTGCCCCCAGACTAGGATCAATATTACTGTCCTTCTGTGGATGTTGAAATTCCTCTATAGAGGCAGGGTTTCCAGAAATGTTAGGAGTAACCGGAACCTCGGATGTAGTAGGAACACTTGTTCTAACTTTCAAAGGAGATTTTGAACTGGTTAAGCGAGTTCGCTTTGCCCGTACTGTTTTTGATTCCGGGGACAAAGACGGTTGACTCGCAAGCCTCCGCGAACGATGGATTTTCAATTGACTTTCTTCCACGATTGCGGATTACTCGATCAACTAAAATATTAAAAGGGGAAGTTTGTGTTTCCGAATTGAATGAATTTTATTAGACGCTTTTAGACACAACTTGCTTTTTCACTTTTTAAGAGTCGAGAAAAAGCTAAAGATGACTCTAGTCTCCTTCGATGTATTAACGAGCCCGAAGTGACAAATGCTCGGTTGGACTTTTTCAGTTATAGAGTTTGAAAAAGGCCAAAAGAAACTGCTCTGGAGATCTAGGCAGAGTGTGTGCCAAACCTTTCGCAAAACCACAGAATACGTTTTACGGTACGAGTGGTCGATCTTCGTGAATGTTGTGTTCACTGCATTGCGATCAGTAGGGCGGCCGACACGGTTTCCTATGGATAAAGGCTTTGATCCTATAGGGGTCTCCCAATATATACGCGATGGTACGTGGGAGCACAAGTCCGTATTAGTGCCACCGACTCTCAGGAGGAATCACCCACCTTCGTCGAGATCGACAGTCACTATGTTTAACGACGCTGGAACACGTCTCTAGCTTAGACCTCTAGATGTTTGCGTTATGTTTCAAAGCGTTTTTAGGTTCATTCAATATATTTTAAGTTGATCCTTTTAAAGTTTGCCTTTCAAGGTTCACCACGAGATGTATTGATACAAATTCCTAAATGCAGTCTAAGATGAGAAGCAAGCTTTTCAAATCTTTTCGACTTATGAAAATCTTAACTACTGAGGGAAAAGAGAGATAATATCTTTTTCACACAGATCAAAGAGCACTCACTAATGCACTTTTTCCCTAAATCAACATACAAACTTAATGCAAAATGCAAAAATGCAAGTATTTCTTTTCTCTTCCTTAATGTTTGATGAAGTACAAAAAGAAAGCTGTTGTATAATTTTGAATTCAATTTCAAGCGAAAGAAAACAAGTTTGTCCAAAATCAAAAGACACCTTACGATTCACTTGTTTCGACACTTAGAAATATATAAATTCAAACCATATAACGAAAGCGACAAACTCAATCAGCTATGAACAGCAAATAAGCTAACTCTTAAGATCAGAAACGACACTTAATCACAGGTCTAGATCTAAGAGGTCAATGCATGACTGGTTCACTTTTGTTATGGGAAACTGTAAATGACACAAGAAATACAAAAGAACAAATACAGTTTCTTTATACAACTGAGGCGGAATAATGACAAAGGAAGATGGTTTCAGATAGGCCTACTGACTGGCAGCAAACAACAAAAAACAAGAGTGAAAACAAATCAAGACACAGCAGGAAACCTCAGTAACTCAAGCCAAGACTGGTCCAGCGCAGGTGTAACACTGGCTGTTTGACCTTCAGCACAGGCAGCCCCTTCGGGAACTGCGCTGAAATGCAGACTGCCTTTGTACAGTCTGCAATGAAGAACGAGACTTTCGTCCGTCTTGGTTTCCGGGTCACAGATTGCTCAAAAATTCACAGTTTTTGCTCAAATCAGAAGCTATCAGTTAAGGACACACTAAGGGATGTAAAGGAGGATGAAAAGCTATCACTAAGAGCTTATTAGAGTCCTTGTGGATCAGCTCTTCAAATCATAAACTTGCTAAGAAACTGAGCCAGAGTAGCTGCCCTCTACTTTGTGTTTGATAGATTCAAACACAGTTCGATTCGGTACTCTCCTTGTTTATGGAATGAATAGCAAGAAACACAACAAACTAACAAGATACGCTCCCCAGCGGAGTCGCCATTTTGTTGGGGGGAAAAGTATCTAATGTAGAATGCCTCTATCCCACTCTGAAGGTGATAGTACTCCAGCAACAACTGAATGCAAAGCTATTCAAAGTTTCTTCTTTATGAGATGAGAGAGGGAAGAAAAGGATGATCTACTAACCATTATCTTGCGCTAATAGTCGATCCAGTCTTCACTCCTTGCCGCTTGCTCCTAGCTCCTTGTCCTTTCACCGGCCCAGCTACACACAGATCCTGTAAAAGCACAAGAAAAGGAAACTACAAGAATCACACATCCATAATCGATTATAGGATTAGCATAAATCAAATATACAAGCATCTATTCATCATAAAGACACATGCATATAGAAGAACCTCAAATACTTTATTGATAATAGAAGTAAAGTTCTGAGAGAGTTACAACCACAATGGGCCCAATCCAGCAACACCTCCTAGCTGAAAGAAATCTCCTCTTCACCTCCTTCAAGCAAACACCCAATAGCTCTAATCAAAAACCAACAGCACTTCCTTACTTGCACAAAATTCCAGCCTCCTTAGACCTCATGAGAGAGCTCTATATATAGGTTTTTGGAGAAAGGATGAGTCATCTTGAGACTGGCCTGAAGCTGACTTGTGTCCTCTCCCACTTTAGTTAATCTTCAGTTCTTGAGTCCACTTGGAGAATCTTGCTTCCACTTGGAGATCAAGACCCTCTTACTCATCACTAGGCGAATTCCTTGACCCAAGTGTCAGTTTGGAAGCTTCCTGGGCAGTTGACACCTTGCAGAATGACTGTGCCACTTGGCCAATCTCGCCCAGCGCAGGTAGCCTTCATTAGTTTTGACCTTCAGCGCAGGTACAAGGAGGAGCAGTTGACATTCAGCGCAGATGCTCAGTGGAGCAGTTGACATGATCCAGAAATAGCCTTTTTTTGAGTGTTTTTGGGTGGAGAACTGATTCTCAGTGTTGTGGTTTGCAGACCTTGTTCCTCTAAGGGTAAGAACAACATGTTTAGGGACTTTGGATCCCTCAGATTATTAACATTTCATGCTCCATGCTGTTAGGCACAAAAATGTCTATAACACTTATGCCTCTGCTCTCCATGTCAAACTCCAAAAATAGAGAAAGTCTTAGTAAATGTGTTTATCTCTGGGTACACAGATTCTCTCGGCCTTACCTGCGTATACGCACCTAATGTTCACAAAAACTGCGTACTTGTACGCTCTGTATGTAAAGGGGCAGGTGCGTACCCCTGTAAAGGTCAAAAGGTGCAAGTTTCACTCCAAAAAAGTTACTTGTGGTCATTTCTTGAGGCTTCTAGAAGTATGTTTGACGTGTATGAAGCGCCTCCAGATGGTTCATGTATCCCTACCAAAGAGGAACTTATCCCATCAATAAGGGAGCTATCCCATCCAAAGAGGGACTTATCCCATTGATGGTGGACCTGAATAACTTCCTCTAGAGCACTATAAATACAGGCATTGGGCCAGAAGGAGGAGAGGTTGAAAGCTAAACATTTCTAAGGGTAGATGCTGCTGGAATTAGGACTCCCATTTAGAAGCTTGTGAGGAGATATTACCATCTTTGCTTGTTCTATTTGGAAGTGGGTGAGCTTTTTCAAATTAAAGGAGAACTCTTGATGGACCCTGGGAGGGACTTACACAACACCAAGGCTCAGGTTGTAATTGTTCCTTTTGTTTCCTATTAATGCAAATGAATCCATTCTTCTCAATAACTTGTTATTTATGAGTTGTTTCATATACTCCTTGGTCTATATGTTAAATATGTTTTATTTTATGAGATTATCAAGTGCTATTTAATCGTTTGATTGTTAGTGAATGCAGGTTTCGAAGTGAAGGAGGAGCTCATCTGGATCGGCGAGGCTGGACTACTACAACAGCGTTGGACTACAGGTAGGATCTAAACACTTAATTTCTCGTATAGTAAATGCATGTTTAGAGAAGGATTGCTCTTGTTTGTCTTGTTTGTCACTAGAGAGTCTTAGGCTCCTAGGGAGGTTGGTTGTGTCCGCACTATCGACTCTTTCCGCCTGACAAACCTGTAGTAGGAGTCCAAGTGTTGTAGCTCCAAATATCACCCTTGGTATTTGTGATGCTTGGTTTATGGCCTAGGGCAACCCCTCCTTCTAGACTTGGTCCAAATATTTTAAAAATAGTGTTTTACTCCCTGTACGCTACTTTGACCTATGATAAAAGCATGTACACGCGGGTTAGTCAATACCCAACCCGCGTATATGTGTTAAAACACTTAAAAATAATAAATTTCCTTAACTTTGGGTGGAGTTAACGGGTTTTACCTGTTGATTACTTCCTAGTGCCCATGGCCCAACTGTTTCCCAACTAAAAAACTAATTGGGAGAAGTATAAATATACTTCTATGGGAAGGCCTTACGGAGGAGAAGAGATAGAATTACTATAGTGAGATTATCCCCTGACCGAGTCTAAAGTATCCCTATGCTTCAAGCACTTCCCCAAGTTTCAGGAAACCCTTGTTTCCTAGAGTTGATATTCTCCCACTTGCTTGAGATATCATGGTATTGGTTATGGAAGGAGGTTGTTGAAGATTGGGACTGGACGAATATGGAGGATGGTTTCACTTGGAGCCGGAAGAAGAAGACTCAGGTGAATTTTCTCTGTGTTGGTTATAGCTTTCTACAATAAAAAGAAACACTGTCTTGTTCCTGAGATTAACTTTATTTATGCATCAGATACTGTTGTAATTCATGTATGAATGTTATTTTGATGTATAACTAATCATCTTACTTATATGATATAAATTTGATTTCATTAAAATGATTTATCTATATGCTGCTATGTATGTTCGGATTGGTTGATTTGCATATTCGAAGATCATCAGGAGTTGTAAAGGGTCTAAACCCTGCTGGAACTACCCAAACGAAGGACATTTGGGTATGATCGCTATTGCATAGTTTGTTTATATAAGCATGTTGCCTGAGTTGTATGAGTGTTTCTTACTGTAGTTTGCTCTTACTCTGTTGGGGTTTCAACCCAAAGCCCTAGGGTACTTATTCCCGTAACATAATTGGTGACTCCACTGGGGATAACAATCTTGTTATTCCTAGTTTGGGTTGTTCAGTGTCAATCAGGACTCAGTTCTTGGTTTGCTTGATGTGACAGTATTGTTTGGTCCAGTAGAATCTTAGACCTTAAGTCTGATCTTTTTTATCTGGCTTCATTTTTTATTTTTCTTGCAAAGCTTTGTATACACACTTTTGTCTGTTTATAGTAGCGTACACACGCTTGTTTCTGTGAAGTGAACCCACATATACGCGAGTTTCCTTTGTCAGAAGTGCGTGTACACGCCCCTATGCTTGAACATAGTCGCATATACCATTTTTTGCATGCTTTTTTCAAATCTTTCTGCCCAGAAAGATTTGTTTCTTAGTTTGTTTGGTTTCTGAGTGGTTAGTTTCTGTCCTTAGAATTTAATTATTCAGTGAGCTTACTGTTTTGAATTCTCTTCTACTTTGAAAAGTTTTTGGCCTAGGTTTGCTTTTGAGTGAGTTTTATGATTTGTGTTTGGACACACAAGACTTCTTATAGAGGTTCTTGATTGTTCTAGTCTTCTGGAACAACAGATTGTTTTCAATCTTTGTGTCAAGCTTGATTATTGGTCTACTTGCTTTGCTTTCCGTCATTTCGTGGCCTTACACCTTTTCTTGCTTTTTGAAAGTTTCTTTTTGATGAATTTGAAAGTGTTTCTTTCCTGACTTCTTGGTCAATTTCTCAAAGCTCTTTTGCTACCTTTTGGGTCATTTAGTGCAAGTTGAAACTCTTTTTGTTCAAGTTTTCATTCATTGTTGAATTGGTAACTTGCAAAGTTTCCTTGTGCTTTGCTTTTGGTCTTTGAGTCTTAAGTGGCATTTTGAGTGCTTTCGAAAGGTTGTTTTCATTGCTTCTTGAAAAAGAAAAGTCCTTAAAAAAACATTGTTTTTTTCTTCTTTTTCCAAGTTTGATTTTGGTTTCTTTTGATTTTTTGAAAGTGATTTGTGATCTTTTTTATTAGTCCTTCTTGTTTGGAGAAGATTTTGTATTCGAAATTTGTATTCTTTTCAAACACTTAAGTTGGCTTATTAATAAGTTATAAACAATTGCTTTCATTCTTTTTAGAGTAATCTAGGATCTTGCATTATCATGTACACCTTGCATTAGGGTAGTTTTGCATTATTAAAGCATCAATAGTATTTTTATTTTTTGTGGGTGTGAAGTGTGCTATAAGAAAAGAAAAGAAAAAAGTTTTTTCTTTATAGAAGTTTCTTAGAACCCAAGTAGAAATTTCTTTTCATCAAAGAACAAACGTTTGTATTTCATATAAGTTAGTTTTTCATTAATTTCTTTTGCGTCATACAAACACCATCAGTTTCATTTCCATATTGTCCCTTTGGCTTAAAAGAATAATCACTTAAAATTAAGCGCTTAATAAAATAAACTAGAACTTTTTGTATTGTCATCAGAACACACCAACAAGTTTTAGGTTTATTTAGGGCCTTGGATTAGGTGAGAGGAGAGTAAACTCCCCAAGGCCACTCTAAATTGTAAAATATAGAAGTCTGATTAAAGAGTGAAATCTAATAGCATTAGGGAGACAGGGAAAGCTCCGCGATTCGGAGTTAAGCACGAGGTATCGTGAAGATAAGGACGAGAGATACCCTGTCTCTTACTTGTCGGATCTTACCTCACGACTGTTCCGCCCGACTTCTGATACGAGTTGGTGTCATTAGTTGCCTATCCTAGGGATCCACACAAGTGGCTGCGGAGGCAAATCCCGTAGCACCTGAGGTTGACATTGCATCACGTTCAGCAGTACTTCTGGAGGGCACCCTTGTGAAGCTTGGGGGCTTGCACCAGAAAAGGCTATTGTTTGGAGGTCAGCGTAACTACCTATGATACCTTCGCTAGTAGACCTGGGGTGTAATTACCCTAGTCTATTTTTGGAAGGCCCTTATTATTAACTTTCTTGTATTTTGGTGTCCGATCCTAATCACCTGGAGTGGAAATAATTGGAAGTTGTTTGATTGCTAATCTCTTTAGGGATATTTTTAGTGTGTTTTTTGTGCTCGTAGTCAGCCTAGATTTTAATTTTCTTGAGTCTTTAAGTGGATCTTATAAAAATAATTCAAAGTGGCTAACTGACCATCTCGACGGTCCCGGAGACTTCGTGGGCTTTCACCTATGAGTCCAGAGCCTTCTCCTAGAAGGCGTAGGAGCGATTCTACCAGTGGTTTTCAACCTGTGGCAATAGGCGCATTGGAGATTGATCTTCTTCTTGGGGGCATTAGTTCACAAGATAGATCTGGTACTACTACAGAGTTACAGAGGAACACACCAGTTCTTTCTCAAGTACAGTAGAAGAGCTTTCAGAGTCGGTTGCGGCTCCGAATTCTCCTCTCCCTCCTGATCATCCAGACGTATTGTTATACGTTGGAACTCCAACTCACAGGCCTTCGAGCCTAGGTCCACACACATCTATCCCTTCGATGACCACTGTTGGAAGCATGGCATCCACCACGAGTGTTGCGAGCATACAGACTCCCATATCTATGCAAGGGGGAGGAACTATTTCCATCCCTTCTAAAAATCCTAGAACTTCCTTATTTAGGTCTACTTCCATTCTATCAATGAGTGGAAGTTCTCAGGCTAATGCGTCCAGTTTTGGATTTTTCCCTTTTGGAATGCCCTCTCAAGGTATTCCTTCAGTTCCGTTCAATATACCATCAATCGCCTCCACATCCGCGATGAGTGGATCGGATTCTTTTCAGGGTTTCCCATTTGGAAGTGGTCATATGCCACATTCCAATCTGACAATAGGGTCTATGCCTTTTCCTTTCACAAGTCAAGGTGGTAACCCCTTTCAGAGTTGGACAAACCCTGCAGTTAGTGGGATAGGAGCTGGGAATTAGTTTTTCGGCCAACAAGGGAATGTGTCGTATTCCTTGATTAATTCATTTCAAAGTTTTTCACCCTTTTCTAACGCTTGGAACCCTTATCAAGGGCTGTCAGCTCCTTTCAATACTTCGTTAGGGGGTAACTTTACCGGTTACGGAGGATTTTTGGCTGGAGTTGGTCAAACTCCGAGTTTTGCTGGACCACAAGGATCACCTTTTGGTGCAGTAGGTTCTACGAGCTACTTCGGGCAACCTAGTGCCTTTCAAAATCCAGGTCATTCTTTTCAAAGCTATGAGAATCCTGCCCAATCCGGATGGAATCCCCAAGGTCCTCCACGTCTTCCTTTTCTAGCCACGCTTAATCTACCAGAGTTGACTAAATTGATGAATTATCCAATTAGGTACAATCCGGCTTGACCTCTGGTCCCAACTAAACTTCCATCGGATATTCCAAAATTCAAAGGGAAGAATGGTGAAGACCTGGGAGACCATGTGACCACGTTCCATTTATGGTGCTCATTAAACTCCCTGATCGATGATTCAGTTAGATTGAGGTTATTTCAGCGCACCTTAATAGGGAATGCAGCCAAATGGTATATAGAGTTGCCAAGGGGCACTTTTACTTCTTTTAGTGATTTGGCTAATATTTTCTTAAACCATTTTCAGTTGCCTGTCCGTTATGAAGTCAGAACTAAACTTCTGGCCAATTTTCATCAAGACACGACAACTCACATTTCGGATCATATCCAGGAATGGAGACGGAGAAAGAGTCTTATCAAAGCTGAAATTCCACTAGAGTTTCGTCTCGAATGGTTTTTAAAATATTTACAACCTGAAATCTCTAAGGATGTTTCTCTTTCCGGTGTTTATTCAGAAGAGTAGGCTATTTTTTGAGCCTAGCAATTAGAATTGATATATTCTCAATCTGGGACTCTTCAAAAAATCCTTCCTGACGCTCCTAGTTCTAAGGTTGATTTAGCCAAACCGAAGCCTGACCCTCGCGCCGATGGTATAGTTGGATCAATGGACGCAAATACGGTGAACCTTTTGAACCAATTACAACAGTTGTCTTTACAAACTGCTTCTTCTAACCAGGTAGCATCGTCTACACCTTTTCCCTCCCAACCTACCTCCATTAACATCGTCCAGGCTTCTAACCCAAAACGTAATCAACAATCCAATGGGAAGAAGAAGGGACGGGGTAAGAAGAAGAATTAGGAAGGGAAGGGTAATGCGAACAAGCCCAGCAACAATGCTGGTGAGGGTAGAAAAGAGTCTAAAAAGAAAGCTAAATTTCCATGCAAATTATGCAATGGAGATCATGACTCACCTCTGCCCCAAGATTCAGGATGCTCAGCACTTGTTAGTGTAGCAAGGGTCCTCTAGCTCCCAAGCTGTCCTGACTAACCCTTTTCCCCAAGGGCAACAATTACTTTCTCGCACGAACTCGAATGCTAGTACCTCCACAGGGGGCAACTAGGAAGGGGAAAATTCCTCAAATGTGTATATGATGAACTCTCATGTCGACGTTGCCACACACACACGTGATTAAGGTGAAACAGAAATATCTAAGGCAAAATCTATTCCCGAAACCTCAGACTCGCTTCATATTGAGCGACCCTCTGTTGAGTCTATACCTTGGATACAAAAGGTTCCGCTAAGCGCTCGATGATTAACCATAATGCTAGGGAAGCCAAAAACTACTCGATTGTAGAAGATATGGCTCAAAGTCCATGTGCTATGTTTGCATTGGAGGTACTCCAGTCGTGTCCTACTCAAAGAAGTGCTTTTCTTTCGGAAATCGGGGCAGTAGATCCAAAAAATTCTTTAGTGCTCGCTTTTGATATGCCCAATGTCAAAAAGAGACTTCCTCACCATATGGATTTCCATATAAAGTCTACTTACCGAAAATGCAATATTTTTTGGATAGTTATAGATGAGGAAGCTTCCACATGTGTAATGTCTATGTCGTGTTGGAAGCCCATTGGATCACTTTCAGCTGTTCCTTCATCGACTCTCTTAACAGCATTTGATGGTCATTCTCATAGGCCACACAGAATTATCCTGGCTTTTCCTATAAGTGTTGGAGGAAAGGTCATTAATATTGAGGTAGAAATCGTTGATGCCAACTTGGATTACAACCTCCTATTGGGAATAAATTGGATTTATGAGATGGACACCATAGTTTCATCTCTGTTTCGCATCCTTTGTTTTCCTCACAAGGGGAGAATTGTTAAAATTGATCAATTATATTATTTTTTGGTTGATTCTCGTGCAACTTCGGATTCTACTGTTCCATTGGTGGATAATCCTTGTCAACCTATAGAGAATTTAGGACTAGGGATGTACTCTTCCTTGATGGGTATATTTGATCTTCCCCCTCCTACAGCTAGAATCAATGGAATTTAATCCTCCAAGGAGCCTTCATGGAAAGAGTTCTTTCAAACTCATTATTTTTTAGACCCTTTGACCTTACCTTCATCTACGACCACATTAGATGGAGGCTAGGTTGGTGGAATGGCATTCCCCATGTCTACAACAGAGCTTAGTTATCAATCTATCATTAACTCTGTAGACAACCATCCTACTCCTTTTTCAGAAGAGGAGTTAGATGGTGATGTGGCTCCAGCTTGGACCCTTGACTCTACTTCTGCTCTGGATTGCTTAGATACAGTTTTACCATCTGACGAAGAAATTTAGAAGCGATGACGGGTATAGATCAACCTTGGGAAGATTTACATCATCGATCATATTTTCTTCCACCATTGTAGGAAGTTGAATCCAGGTTCTCCAATTTGCTTACTAGTGATGTTTGTACAGTGTCAAACCCTTTGGCTCCAACACATTTATTTGCTAGGTAATATGTCGATTATCTCAAAAATTGTACCTATAAACATCTCTAGGAATCCTGACGTTATAGAAAATGTCTTCATCGGAGCCAATTGTTCCCCTGAAGAGATTCAAATTTACACTGACCTCTTTAAAGAGTTTAGAGATGTGTTTGCTTGGTCTTATGAGGAAATTCCTGGTATTGATCCATCTATAGTCCAGCATGAGATCAAGACGTATGAGAACACCAAGCTGATTCATCAGAAGCTTCGGCCGGTCAATCCTAGGAAAGCAGCAGCTATTAAAGCTGAAGTAGAAAAGTTGCTAAAGGTGGGTTTCATATACCTCGTTCCTCTAACGGAGTGGGTTTCTAATCCAGTCCCGGTAGACAAAAAACAAGGAATGATCCGAGTATGCATTGACTTTAGGGATTTGAACACGCTTGTCCAAAAGAAGATTACCCCACACGGTTTATTGATGAGATAGTTGATGAATGTGCGGGTAATGAAATTTTCTCATTCATGGACGGATTCTCTGGTTATAATCAAATATCTATCCATCCAGAAGACCAGCATAAGACAACTTTTATTTGTCCCTGGGGTACCTTTGCATACAAAAAGATGCCTTTTGGTCTTAAAAATGCTGGAGCTACATTTCAGCGGGCCATGTCTTACACTTTCCACGACATCAAGCATGTCATCAAAGCATACTTGGATGATTTAGCTGCTCGTTCTTGAAAGAGAATCGATCATCCTAGCCACCTTTGGTTAGTTTTTGAGAGATGTCAATTTTACAAAATCCGGTTGAATCCGAATAAGTGCGTTTTCGCGGTCACATCTGGTCGGTTGTTAGGATTCATCATATCAACTGAAGGGATTTGAGTTGATCCCTTCAAGGTTGAGGCAATAATTTAGTTGCCTCCCCCGTCTTCCATCCGACAACTTCAAAGTCTCCAAGGAAAGGCAAATTTCTTGAAACAGTTTATAGCAAACTACACTGAGATAACTAAAGGATTTATGTGTTTGTTGAAGAAAGGAGTTCCGTTTTTATGGGACAACTTTGCGCAACGATCTTTTGATGCCTTGAAGCAGGCATTAATCTCTGCCCCATTGTTGAGTCCACTGGATTATGGCAGAGATTTCCTTTTGTATCTTGCAGTGGCAGAATCAACCATTGGTATGGTTCTGGTTTAGGAAGATGATGCTCTCACAGAGCATGTGATTTACTACTTGAGTTGAGGCTTGGTAGGTCCTGAACTACACTATTCTCCTGTTGAGAAATTGGCCTTGGCAGCTGTCCATGTTGTCCAGTGGCTTCGTCATTATATTCTGCTATGCAAAACATTCGTCTTAGCGATTGTCAATCCTTTTTAGTTTGTCCTCAGCAGGCGAGTGATTGGGGGCAAATACAATCAATGGATTTTTATTTTACAAGAATTCGATCTCGAGTTCTTGTTAGCCAAGTCTAAGAAGTCATTGGTTTTTGCGGAATTAATTTCCGAGCTGCCTTGTGAAGAAGACATTGTTTATGAGGAAAGTTTCCCAGATGAACATCTATTCCTCATCTCTTCACAAGATCCCTGGTATGGAGATATCATCATATATCTCCAGACTTTGAAGTTCCCGCCTGCTTCCTCCAAGGATGAACGTCAAAAATTATGTCACCTTGCTAAGAACTATGTTATCATTGGTGATACATTATATCGCCGAGGGGTTGATTCAATCCTTAGGCGTTGTTTAACTTTGGAGGAAGCAGAATTTGTACTCAATGATTGCCATAGTGGAGCTTGTGGTGGTCATCTATCAGGGCTTGTAATAGCCCAAAAAATCTTGCGTGCCGGCTACTTTTGGCCTTCAATTTTCAAAGATTGTATTGAAGCAGTCAAATGTTGCCACCCTTGTCAAGTCTATACTTGGAAGATGTGCATGCATCCAACTCCTCTTTTCCCTGTTATCACTGTCGGTCCTTTTACGAAGTGGGGCATTGACTTTACCACTTGTAATCCGCCTTCAGCAGCGAATCACAAGTATATTATAGTGGCCATGGACTACTTTACGAAGTGGGCTGAGGCCATGCCTACTTATAAAAACAATAGTGAAACAACAACATTGTTCCTCTTCAATCAGATTATTTCACGTTTTGGTATCCCGAGAGAGATTGTCACTGACCATGGCAGTCATTTCTAGAACCAACTGATGACTAAATTGGCTCTTAAGTTGGGCTTCCGGCAGGAGCATTCGTCTTCATATTATCCTCAGGCCAATGGCAAGTCAAAGCCATGAATAAGTCCCTCAAGACGATCCTGCAAAGGACAATTGATAAAAATAGCTCCAATTGGCACATCATGTTATACTCGACTCTCTGGGCATACTGAACCTCGATAAAGACTGCCACCGGTTTTACACCTTTTCAGTTAGTTTATGGGCTGGAATCTATTTTTCCTATTAAATGCGAAATTCCATCCCTTAAGTTAGCTGTTGAGCTTCTTCCAGAGACCTCTAGTCTCAAAGGGCTCCTCATTCATTTGGAACATCTCGATGAGCAGCGTCAAGATGCCGTCATAATAAACGAGGCCCATAAGAAAAGGGTTAAAACTCAGTATGATAAAGATGTTCATCCTCGGGTCTTTTCTGAAGGTGACCTTGTCTTGGTCTATGACCAAGATAAAGATGCCTTGGGGCTGTTAGAGTCAGTTTGGTTAGTCCTCCGTCCGAGATCAAAACTCTTTATGCATTTCATTTTTAGGTGTCTCGATCCATTCATTCAGCTGCATTCCGCTAGGAGCATGCCATGATCTGACAGAGAAAAGTCATGATATTCATTTCCCCTCATGTCTGGTCCCTGATAGCTTAGGTCTTTGTGTCAAATAATCAAAAAGTCCATAACAGTCAAGGTCTGGTCCTTCAACGGAAAAAAGTAATTTTTGGTCATTCGGTCTAGGGATAGATTAGTTTGGTCTTTAAATAGGTCCTGTAAAGCCATGCAGGCCAGAGTGATGCCCTTCCACAGTTATGGTTCAGAGAGCTTCATCGTCATGTGGATAGACTTCGACTCTTCTTCAAAACTCTGTTTTAAAGAAAAGTCAAACAGTGTCATTTATGACAAAATTTTCCAAAAAAGTCGCCAGTTGATTTTTCAGATGCAGTCATGGTTCCCATGGCCAAATGTCCTGTCACACAGTCCCTGCAAAGAGTGCCAAAAATTTCATCATTTGAGCCAAAATTTCAAAGGGAAAGTGAAAATCAGGGTGTATTAAAGTCAGTGAAAAAAGTGTTGAAACAAGACATTAGAAAGGTGGGTTTTTGAAAAATTTAATTTAAAAATGACGTCCAAGCCTATATACACAAATACCACCATAAGACAAGCTCATTGTGCAAGCAAGACGTTGGAAGAAGGGTGCAAGGTCGTGAGTTGAAGAATTATAGCGATTTGGAGTAACTTTGGGTGATCTCAGAGCGCGCGGCGCACACACAGGAGCACGGCGCACTCACTGGGCACGGCGCACACAGAGCCTGCCTGTCGTTGAAAATTACCATAGGTGCGGCGCATTGGGTTTTGCGCGCGGTGCACACAGACCAAGGGCCGAAAAAAATTGCGAAATCACTCCAAATTTTTGTGGAGCTCTACTATTTGAAAGGTAGGCAACCTACCTCCACTTGTGCATCAAATTTGAAAGGAATAGCATGGTTTTATGATTATAAATCAAATGCAATTTTTTTTTATAAAGCAAACAAAAGAAGACATCAAGAAAACCATGATGCTAGGGTTTGTGCTACAGTGACAGTGCTGCCAAGGTGTTTTTCCTACCCTACCCCTATTACTCATTCCCCTATGCTATTGTCCCCATAATCACTACCCTAACCCTACCAAAAATCATACTCCCTTTCCCCTCTTCCTATTGCTCAAAAAACCCAAACCCTACCTTGCAAACAACACAAACCCTACCCTATCAAAAGACCCCAAAAATCCCTTGTATATCCCTAAATACAATTTTCCTATAAACCCCTATTCCCATTATATTGTCCCACATCCTAATGCTCCCTCTTTAACTGTTCCCTTGGTGGAAGATTGTCAAAGCAAACTCCAGCTTCACTATAATAAAAGGGAAACCTAAAATTCAGTTTATAAAATAGCAGTCATGGCATCCGAGGTTTCGTCAGAATATGAGGAGGAGACCCACAGTGATACATCTTCAGGAGAACACGCCCACAGGAGACATCACCGGAGTGGCAGACATGTTAGAGATGAGCAAAACACCCTCACTGAGTTGCAGGCATGCCCTCTTGCTATATCTTGTTTCCAGCACTTAGCATGTTTTGAATTTTGTCAGAGGGTGGCAAATGTCAGAGTTCATCATGAGTTGGCCCGTCTTTTTGCCCTTCACCTACATGGAGGATAGTCTATCTTGGCTGGGGTCACTTTCACATTGACACCCGAAACCATATCAGTGGCAACAGGCATACCAAACATTGGAGAACAGTGGCATAAGAAGAAGAAGGTGGAGAGGCATCATTATGAGCCTTACATTAAGGCCAGCTGTTTGAGTCAGCTCACGAGAGTTTTCCCATTCATATTTTTGAGAGATGAGTATGCTCCGCTCATGAAACTGATCATGAAATATTTCAGCTGTGAGGGGAGGTTTTCTCGCCTTTATGCCTATCACATTAGATTGCTCATGCACTTTACCAGGGTGCGAATGATGAACCTCCCATTTTTCATTTGCGGGAACATAGAGAGGATGAGAAATTTCATGCAGCATAAGACCCCTCGGCAGCAGCTCAACAGTGTTTATCACTTTGCTCTTATCTGGATTTTGGTAGACCATTAGCTGGGATTACAGGGTATTGCTTGGGAGGACTTCATCTCCCGTGACTTCTTCAGCGCTCCACCGATAGTACCAGAGGCAGAGGATGAGATAGGTGGCCCATCTCATCAATATGAGCACCATGAGACTGCTACCATGCCAGTATACATCACCTATCAGAAAGGCAGTAGACCTTTGTTTGCAGCGGCAAAGCGAGTGTTATCTCCACCCGGGGTGGAAGGGGCCTCGCTTCCTACATCGACGACACAGGAACAGGACATAGATGAGGAGCCAGTGCATGATGAGGGGCCTTCAGGTGAGCCATCAAGTGAACGAGAGACCGAATTCGTTCTCCTTCATGATGATGAGACAGATACAGATTCAGAGAGTGCCAAACATAGGAAGACCATCCAAGAGCAAGAAACGGAGATTCAAGCCTTGTCACTTAAATTGGAGATGGCCAAATGGAACATCAGGTATTTGGAGTAGAGGAACAAATAGCTTGAAGACCAGCATGTGATCATGGAGCTGCAGAACATCCGTGAGGATCACCAAGCTGCTCAACATAGGAGGATTGAGCTCACTTCATTGGAGCAACAGATAAATGATGATCGGGAGTCTGCTCTCGAGAGAGTTAACATGCACCTGGACAGAATGTTGAACAAGGCCGACAGAGACAATGCACTGCTGAGGCACATGGCCTATCACTACATGGCACGCAACAAAGTTTACAGGGCACAAATAAGGAGTTTGAAGGCGAAATTGGGCAAAGCGGCAAAAAGGCAAAAGAGGAAAAAAGAGCAATATAGGCTTCAAATCTTGGCTGAAGCCTATGTGGCCCACCATAGTACCTCTTAGACAACCTCCAGCCCAAATTTCAAGAAATTTGGAACAATTTTGGTGTTTTTGGAAATTTTTGGGCAAAAAACAGGGTTTTTCTCCCTATGCGCCGTACAAGTGGTGCGACGCTAAAATTCTAGAGCTCCAAATGAGGAATGGTTTGCATTTTTGGATTCAGCATGGAAAATCACAACTGGTATCCGGACAAGAAATTTTGGCAAGGTATGAGTCTCCAAAAGGTCAAAAAACACCCAAAAATGGCCTTTCTGCTACTTTTTTGACACACAGAAAGCAGTCTTGGGAGAATGAAGATTTGGAGGGGCAAATGAGCACCAAATTCAAAAATTCTAGTGGGGTTAGAAAGTAGACAGGACAGGCTTTCCAACAAGCCCACTTGGGCACATTTTGGACACCTACAAGTGCCTAACAACAGGCCCCAAAGTAGCGCGGCGCACAGAGAAAATGGCACGCCGCACAGAGGAAAAATTGCCCAATTTGCTTCCGTTTCGCGAAATTTCGGTTTGTGACTTCTCCAAGTGGGCCCGCTCATCTACACTTCGGTTTTTTGGCACCAAAGGTGGAATTTAAAGTGTTTTTTCTCCATATTGGCTTCTATCCAAGTGGCGAAGGAAGGCAAACGGTCACCAGGCCAAATGTCATGTTTGTGGCGCTGCACCTGTAGCTGATGGTTGGCTCTCCATCTCCATTTTGCAATGATTCGAGTAACTCCCCAACCCTTGGGCGTTCTATCTCTTCCTTACACATTCTATATATTGTATGCAAACTATTTGCAAATGGTTGGTTGGCTGGTAACTTCTGGGAGACTATGGGAAAGAAACTCTTGCTTCTTCACTGTATATTTTTGACAGAGAATTAATGAAAGGCAGCGGCTCTGTTTCATGAGATTCATGTGGTTGTGAGTGTAGAAAATGTGTCTCTTATGTTTTCATATGTATTTCGTTATGTTTCATAATTCAATTCATGTTCATTTCCAGTGAAATTTTCTGAGTTAGATAAGGTAGAATTCAATTTTATTGCTCTGCCTGTGGGAAAATTTCATGTTCAGTGTTCTTCTTCTGTTGAAAAGGATTCATGTTCCTATGCCCTTTTCACTCTCCTAAACAATCTCTCCATTCCGCGTTATTTCAAACTAAATTGATACACTTTCCGCCTACCTTGCCTCACGAAGTAATCTGTACCTTTGTATTAAATTCTTTGTTCATTGCGGTCCATTGGTCCCATATCATCCCAGAAATATAGTCATTCATAAAAATCGCATTCTTGGTTCCATATTCTTTTACTAGCCTAAAATCAAATTTTCATTATAAGTCATCTCAGACCATTTTGTTTATCTATTCACTGAGCGTGACTCGGAGAGAGCCCTCTCCTGTTCTGGTAGGGCTAGCTACCAGACTGAGCGTGGTTTGTGGTTACCCTGATTTTTTCCTTCCTTCAGCCTAAGGCAGATTTAGCTGCTAACATAGTGGCGACTCCACTGGGGACTAAACTGAAATCAAATCCCCTTGTTTAATAATAATTCTAAGATTCTGGATGATGAGCATAGGATTGGATAGGCTAAGTAAAATGGTTGTGTCCTGTGATTTTTCTCAATAGCACGCTGGATTCAAGAAGATATACCAGAGCCAATCCAGACCCGGATCCTGCTCACATCTACGAAAATCCCAATTTGATTCCGAGACTCCTTCATCAAGAAAGCACTATAACTCCTGTGTTCAAATCCCATTCATGTCCAGAAATTTTTGAATATCTTGAAGAGCTTGAGTTTGACGAACGGTTTGAAATATCATTGTTTGAGTCTAAATCTGAAAGGGCTGCTAACTATACTCTCCCCAATCCTCAATTTCTTGTGGACCTCGAAACAAAAAGAGCTAATTGGTTAATTTATAATTATATTGCAAAACAGCCCCAAACTCCAATTGCTAGCCCCTTACAAACTGTGCACACTCCTCCAACACCTCCAAGGCGAAATCCACCGAGAGTGATGGCTACCTGTTTTGCACCCCTTGTTCTGCCTCAAGTTCTAGATGATATGCCCGCATATTATCAAAGAAAAATCCCATTTTTTGATGGCATTCTTAACAGCATTACTACTCAGCAACATGTGGACAAAATGGCGGACTTCTATGAACTTCATGAGATCGATGCGGAGAATGTGGCAATGAGACTCTTGGTACAGACATTTGCAGGTGAAGTGAGGAAGTGGTTCAGAGGTTTTCCGGCTGCACGTATCACTACCTTGGCCGAGCTGCAAAGGAAATTTTTAGACCACTGGGAAGTGAAAAAGAATCCTCTTCAAATTCTGGTTGAATATGAGCAAATTAAATGAAACGCTGGTGAGTCGGTCCAAGATTATTGTGTTAGATTCAATACAGTTTATAACGAAATTCCAGATCATCTAAAGCCACCTTTGGGACTAGCTATGATGAAATTTTTGGATGGTTTTGATGCTGACATGGCCTACCAATTAAGAGAGAGAGAACCGGCCACAATGGAAGACATGCAGAAAATCGCGGTCAGCGTTGAAGCAAATCTGTTGTCCAAGAGAGCTAGAGAGAAAGCAAAAAAGAAAGTCAGAGTTAAGGAAGAGTCTTCTTCAATGGATCAATTACTCAAGAAGGTAGAGCAGATGCTTGAAAGGGTGAAAATCGACAAGCTTGAGCCACAAGTTAGGAATCCTAACTTTCGTGGCTAGCAGCAGCCACAATATAGGATAAGGCAGAGAGATCAGCGAGCCCAAGATCAGATAGCACAATAGCCAGTACGGACACCTTTGCAGCAAAATTTTGTACATGGACTGGAGTCAGATGAGGACAGGAATGTAATAGGTGAAGAAAACCACCTCTTTACTCCAGATGAGCTGCCTACTTACATTACCAAAGAAGAGGAGTCTGCGGTGAGTTCAGGTGCACACAAAGATGCAGATTTCATTCTAGCTAGTGACATTGTTTTACAGGAAGAATCAAAGGAATATCAAAGGGGGTATATGAATGCTCTGTCCACACAGCAGCAGTGATATTCACTTAGAAACAGAGATGTGCCGGCCAAACCAATTTATAAAAAGAAGGAGGTTGAAGCAGCAAAGAATGATTCATCAGCTACCCAAAAGAAAGAAAAGGAGGCGGTTGGTCCAGAGAGCAGTAAATCAACATCAGCAGAACAATCACATCAGCAAGCTGCATCAAAAGGAAAGGAAAGGAAAGAAACCCCAATCAAAGAGGTAGAAAAGAGTCCCGCTTTTAATTTAGAGAATGAGATTTCTAAGTTAAAGGTATCCATCCCCTTGATTGAAATAATGAAGAACAACAGTTATAGAGGACAAGTATCCAAGATGTTGAATTTGGACCCAATGTCCGACATGGTGAATGTTGAAGACGATCAGCCTGAGATGACTTTTGGACCAGCATTGAATGGTGAGTCTCAAGAGAGCGATGTGCCACCTTTTTATATCAGTTTAAGATTGCATGATTTTGTGTTGCATAACGCCATGTTCGATTCCAGGGCTTCACACAATCTTATGCCAAAGGCGATCATGGATAAGCTGGGTTTGGACATCACCCGAAATTACCATGATCTCTATTCATTTGATTCCAGTAGAGTAAGATGTATCGGGCTCATCAAAGACTTGGTTGTAAGTCTGGATCAAATACCAGTGAAGAATGTTTTGATGGACATTGTTGTGGCTGATATTCCTCCACGATTCGACATGCTTCTTTCCAGGTCTTAGGCAGCGAAATTGAAAGGGACACTACAACTTGATTTCTCCTATGCAACAATTCCAGTTTTTGGACAAATGAGGAAATTATATCAAGAACAAAAAATGAAATATATGATCACTAGCAAGGAGAAACCAATAAATCATCCAATAAATTATGTACATACAGATTTAGAGTCTTTCGTTTTGTTTTTAGATAGTTTGAATGATATAGATAGTCAGATAGTAGAAGCAGATGATATTCCGGAAATAACAGAAAATTTCAGAGAAATTTTGAAGAAAGAAGGACCAGAACAGTAGAACAATGTTGGGAAATCAGCTGAAAGTAATGGATAGCAAGCAGACAAGGCACAACAAACAGATTTCCAGCACTTGCAAGAGGAGGAAGAAGGTTTGTGGACCATGGATTTTGATGGAGCAGTGGGAAATGATGGCGCTGGAATTGAAATTTGGGTACGCAGTCCTTTCTCCACCCCAAACAAAGTGCCTAGTAACGTGAGGGTTTGCTCTTACAAGCTAGCCTTTGAGTGTTCAAACAATGAAGTTGAGTATGAAGCTTTGATTGCTAGCCTGAAGATTCTTAGAAAGATGAATGCTAAAAGGATTTCGGTATATGGTGACTCCGAATTGGTAATAAAGCAGGTCATAGGTGAGTATCAAGCAAAGCATCCTAGGATGCGCGCCTACCGTAATGCAGTTCTAGACATCCTAAAATTATTTTCAGAATACACCTTGACATGTGTGCCTCGTATACAAAATAGCATTGCTGACGCTCTTGCCAAGGCAGCAAGTAGTTTGAAGGTCCCAATGAATTATAGCAATAAATTTGAAATCCATGTCAAGCATCGTCCAACCATTCCAGACAATCAGAGATATTGGCAAGTGTTCCAAGATGATGAGGAGATTAAGGATTTTCTGCAAAACAAAGGTAAGTTCAAAGAGACCTCAATTGATGTAGAAAATGATGATGATAAAGATGATGTGCATATCAATCAAATGGATGTGTTGTAGCTAAAGAATAACATCATTCCTAAAGGATTGATACCTTTAGAAGAACTCTTTGATCAAGATGACGTAGGCTGCAAACCAACATTGCAGCCAACAGAGAAGGGTGTGGAAGTGGTCAATGTCGGGACAAATGCTAATCCTAAAATGGTGAAACTATCTAAAGCATTGCCTCCAAAAATAAAGGACAAATAGATCAGTTTGTTGTCTTCATTTGTAGATGTGTTTTCTTGGGACTATTCTAATTTAAAGACATATGATACCAATATAATTCAGCACACTATACCCATCAAGCCCAATCAAAAGCCATTCAGACAGAAGTTGAGAAGGATAAATCCAAAGTTACTGCCATCTATTGAAAAGGAGGTAAACAGGTTGTACAAATCAGGGATCATTGTGCCCATCAGATTTTCATATTGGATATCTAACTTGGTGCCCGTACGAAAGAAGACAGGTGAGATCCGCTTATGCATTAATTTCAGAAATCTCAATAAAGTTTCATTGAAGGACAACTATCCACTGCCCAAAATGGACCATATACTTCAGTGAGTAGTGGGAGCATCTCGTATGTCACTACTTGATGGATATTCCGGATATAACCAAATTTCTGTCCATGAAGATGACCGAGACAAGACAGCATTCACCACTCCATGGGGAACCTTTCATTACGCCAAAATGCCTTTCGGTTTAAAGAATGCGGGTGCCACATTTCAGCATGCAATGGACTTGGCTTTTGCGAATGAGAAGGATGTGTTTTTGGTGGTGTACTTGGACGATTTGATGGTGTTTTCCAAATGTGATGAAGAGCACATGCATCATCTAAAAACTGTCTTTCAAAAGTGCAGAAAATATGGTTTATCGCTGAATCCGAAGAAGAGCTTGTTCACCATGGAGGAAGGCAAATTACTCAGGCACATTATCTCAAAAGATGGCATTCGTATTGACCTAGCACGTGTGCAAACAATTCAGAAAATCGATTTGCCCCGGAATAAAAAAGAGATACAATCGTTCAATGGTAAGATGAATTTTTTGCGTTGCTTTGTGCCTAATCTTGCTGAACACTTTAGAGAGATGACCAACATGCTTAAGAAGGATAGCCAAGTGAAATGGACAGAGGAGGCTGTCAAATATTTGAATTTAGTCAAATTGGCTCTTTCTTCAGCTCCAGTTCTAATCAGCTCGGATTACACTCAAGATTTCATATTGTTTTCGTTTTCTTCGGAGCACACTATGGCAGCAGTATTATTGCAGAAAAGAGATGACCATGAAAGACCCATTGCATTATTTAGTAGAGCTATAAGGGATGCAGCCTTAAAGTACAACATCATTGAGAAACAAGCCCTGGCACTTGTGAAGGCATTGAAAGATTTCTGGGTATATATTCTACATTCTCATATTCTGGCCTATGTACCTAACGCTACTGTAAAACATGTTTTAGTGCAGACCGATTCGGAAGGAAGAAGAGACAAATGGATCGCAGCCTTGCTGGAATATGATGTGGAAATAAAGACCACAAAGCTGGTCAAAGGACAGGGGTTGGCGAGGTTAATGGCCGAATCAAACTTGCATGCCTTGGACATAAATCTGGTCACTGCCATGTCCGATGAGAATGAGGAAGGATCATCAATTTAGGTATCTAAAATGTTTGCTCTGTCCCCATGGTATTCAGATATAATAAATGTGCTAAAAAATTTGTCACCACTTCCCAGCATGACTAGAAATAAAGCAAGAACACTCAAGTTGAAGGCTGCCAAGTTTTGCATCTTAAATTCTACGCTGTATTGGAAAGATCCCGATGGCATTTTGTTAAATTGTTTTGTGGGAGAAGAGGAAAAGAAAGTCATGGAGGATTTCCACGGAGGAGAGTGTGGTGGTCACCTTTTTTGGAAGTCAACAGCGAACAAAATTTTGAGAGCAGGGTATTATTGGCCTACATTGTTTGCTGATGTGTACAAGATGGTCAAGTGTTGTCATAAATGTCAGATTTTCGAAGGAAAACAGAAATTACAGCCTTTGTCGCTTAAGCCCGTTGAGGTGAGTGCTCCTTTCCAGCAGTGGGGGTTGGATTTCGTTGGTGAAATTCATCCCGCTTCTTCCGGACAACATAGATGGATCCTTACAGCGACAGACTATTTCACAAAATGGATTGAGGCAGCTCCCACCAGACAAGCTATAGATATGGTAATCATTTCATTTCTTGAAAATAACATCTTGTCTTGCTTTGGTTGTCCAACTAAGTTAATCACCGATAATGCAGCAGCTTTCAAATAAAAAAGGATGGTAGAATTTTGTCATAAATATCACATCATTTTGGGTCATTCAATTGCCTATCATCCGCAAGGCAATGGATTGGTGGAATCTTCGAATAAATCATTGGTCAACATCATCAAGAAGCTGCTGGAAATAAATAAAAAGAGCTGGAATAAGAGGTTGGTCCATGCGCTTTGGGCAGATCGGATCAGTCAGAAAAAATCCATTGGTATGTCACCATTTGAGCTTGTTTATGGAGTTGACACAGTATTTCCCACCTCTCTTGCTACCCCGGTAGTCAGACTTCTTCAGGAGGCAGGAAGTGAAGAATATCCCATGCAGAGAAGGTTGAATCAAATGGTCCACTTGTAGCAAACAAGAGAAGAAGTTTTCAAGAACACATCCAAATTGCAGGAGAAGATCAAGAAAATTTATGACAGAAAAGCAAAGGCAGATAAATTTCAGTTGGATGATGTGGTGCTGAAGTGGGATGTAAGGAATGAAGAGAAAGGTAAACACAGAAAGTTCGAGAATCTTTGGAAAGGTCCTTTCAAGATTGCAGCATACAGGGGTCAGAATGCCTTTCTTCTGAAGGAAATGAACGGGGAAGATTGTCCAGGAGGGTCGATCAATGGTCGGCTGCTCAAGCGGTACCACTGCTGAATTATTAACGCTGCTTCCACTATCATTGTAAATACCATTTTTATTTCAAGTTGGTTTCAGTCTGTCAAGTTAGTTTTTGAGTCATTTCAATGTCAAGTTTGAGTAAAGTTTTTGGTCATTTTAGTTTCACAAATTAGCCAGAGTCCTGTATTGTTTGTCGAAATGATGACTCCATAGCCCAATGGACGAAAGGCACTGTCTAGCTCCTCTAAATATCTGTTGTTCTTGGCACCTCCAAGGAGCTACCATCCCCCATTGGAGCCAATGTTAGAGTCGGTTTGGTCAGTCGTCCATCCGAGATCAAAACTCTTTATGCATTTCATTTTTAGGTGTCTCGCTCCATTCATTCAGCTGCATTCCGCTAGGGGCATGCCATGATCTGACGGAGAAAAGTCATGATAGTCATTTCCCCTCATGTCTGGTCCCTGCTAGCTTAGGTATTTATGTCAAATAATCAAAAAGTCCATAATAGTCAAGGTCTGGTCCTTCAACGGACAAAAGTCATTTTTGGTCATTCGGTCTAGGGATAGATCAGTTTGGTCTTTAAATAGGTCCTGTAAATCCATGCAGGACAAAGTGATGCCCTTACATAGTTATGGTTCAGAGAGCTTCATCGTCATGTGGATAGACTTCGATTCTTCTTCAAAACTCTGTTTTGAAGAAAAGTCAAACAGTGTCATTTATGACAAAATTTTCATAAAAAGTCGCCAGTTTATTTTTCAGATGCAGTCATGGTTCCCATGGCCAAATGTCCTATCACACAGTCCCTACAAAGAGTGTCGAAAATTTTATCATTTGAGCCAAAATTTCAAAGGGAAAGTGAAAATCAGGGTGTATTAAAATCAGTGAAAAAGTGTTGAAACAAGACATTAGAAAGGTGGGTTTTTGAAAAAGTTAATTTTAAAATGACCTCCAAGCCTATATACACAAATACCACCATAATACAAGCTCATTGTGCAAGCAAGGCGTTGGAAGAAGGGTGCAAGGTCGTGAGTTGAATAATTAGAGCGATTTGGAGCAACTTTGGGTGATCTCAGAGCGCGCGGTGCACACATACAGGAGCGCGGCGCATTCACTGGCCGTGGCGCACTCACTGGGCACGGCGCACTCACTGGGCGCGGCGCACTCACTGGGCGCAGTGCACACAGAGCCTACCCGCCGTTGAAAATTACCACATGTGCGGCGCATACCCAGCGCGCGGCGCACAGAGACCAAGGGCCGAAAAACATTGCGAAATCACTCCAAATTTTTGTGGAGCTCTACTATTTGAAAGGTAGGCAACCTACCTCCACTTTTGCATCAAATTTGAAAGGAATAGCATGGTTTTATGATTATAAATCAAATGCAATTTTTTTTTATAAAGCAAACAAAAGAAGACATCAAGAAAACCATGATGCTAAGGTTTGTGCTACAGTGACAATGTTTCCAAGGTGTTTTTCCTACCCTACCCCTATTACTCATTCCCTTATGCTATTTTCCCCATAATCACTACCCTAACCCTACCAAAAATCATACTCCCTTTCCCCTCTTCCTATTGCTCAAAAACCCCAAACCCTACCTTGCAAACAACACAAACCCTACCCTATCAAAAGACCCCAAAAACCCCTTGTATATCCCTAAATACAATTTTCCTATAAACCCCTATTCCCATTATATTGTCCCCCATCCTAATGCTCCCTCTTTAATTGTCCCCTTGGTGGTATATTGTCAAAGCAAACTCCAGCTTCACTATAATCAAAGGGCAGCCTAAAATTCAGTTTATAAAACAACAGTCATAGCATCCGAGGTTTCGTCAGAATATGAGGAGGAGACCCACAATGATACATCTTCAGGAGAACAAGCCCACAGGAGACATCACCGGAGTGGTAGACATGTTAGAGATGAACCAAACACCCTCACTGAGTTGCAGGGATGCCCTCTTGCTATGTCTTGTTTCCAGCACTTAGCATGTTTTGAATTTTGTCAGAGGGTGGCAAATGTCAGAGTTCATCATGAGTTGGCCTGTCTTTTTGCCCTTCACCTACATGGAGGATAGTCTATCTTGGCTAGGGTCACTTTCACATTGACACTTGAAACCATATTAGTGGCAACAGGCATACCAAACATTGGAGAACAGTGGCATAAGAAGAAGAAGGTGGAGAGGCATCATTATGAGCGTTACATTAAGGCCAGCTGATTGAGTCAGCTCATGAGAGTTTTCCCATTCATATTTTTGAGAGATGAGTATGCTCCGCTCATGAAACTGATCATGAAATATTTCAGCTGTGAGGGGAGGTTTGTTATAGAAATTTTTG
This sequence comes from Pinus tabuliformis, assembly GCA_031772625.1. Taxonomy (NCBI): domain Eukaryota; kingdom Viridiplantae; phylum Streptophyta; class Pinopsida; order Pinales; family Pinaceae; genus Pinus; species Pinus tabuliformis. Next base: position 900,236,066 of record CM062808.1, read on the forward strand.
TGCCTTACAGCTCCAAGCATGAAATGTCCATAAACCAAGGGCTCCTAAGTCCCTAAAAGTGTTGTTCTAACCCCTAAAGGAACAAGGTCAACAAATTACAACTTCTCCCAGAAGTTCTCCACCAGAAACTGCTCAGAATAAGTCAAAAAAGGATCATTCCAGCTGCTCCACTAGCTAAGTGCGTTGCATAGCACCTAAACCCACTGGCTAGGTGCATTGCAACGCACCTAAATGAACTATGAGGGTGCGTTGGGCGAGAAATGACAAATCGCAATGTCATTCTGCGAGGTGGAGAGACAATGGAAGCTTCCAGAATCTTCTCCTATAACACTTGCCTCACTGAATTCGACCAAGGATGAGTAAGAGGCCTTCAGTCTCCAAGTGGAAGCAAGAACTGACAGAGAGAAGACACTAATCAAATCACAATCTGACTCATCCTCCTTGCATACATCTATATATGGATCCCTCATCCCAGAGATCCAGAGGCTGGTTTGCACATTGTAAGGAATTTCTGTTGGTTTTGAGACAATCATCAGAGAATTGGGTGATCTATGCTTTGTTGGAGGTGAAGAGGGGCTTCTTTGCTGGGAGGTTGATGCTGGGTCAGGAATCATCAGTTGTAACTCCTCCTGGATCTTCTTGTTTATCAATAAAAACTATTTGAGTTTCTCCTCCATGCTTTTTGTATCATTGATGCTTGTTACATTTGTATGGTTAACTTAAATCTGATCCTAAGTTATTTATGAATATAGATCCATGTCTTTGTATAGTTTTCTTCTTCTGTGATCTTACAGGTACTTGGTGAAGCTGGGCAAGTAAGGGAGCAGGTAGCTGGAAGCTGTCAAAGAAGAGAGGGATTGGATCAACGGATTAGCGCAAGACACAGGTTGGTTCTTTCTATTCCTCTCTATCTATAGTTCATAAAGGAAATACAAAAGTAGTTTTCTCTATTTGTTTCTAAGGCAGCTATCACACCTTGGTGGGATAGAGCAGTTCTAAATAAACACTTTTTCCGGTAACAAAATGGCGACTCCACTGGGGAAGAATTTCTAATTAGTTTGTTTGTGTATCTCTTGTTGTTTGTTTCATAAACTTATAAGTAGCATTCGAACTGCATTTGCCATAACAAATGCAAAGTAGATATCTGCTGCTTCAATCCATTCATTGGATCTGTTTATGATTTGAATAGCTGATTCACAGACTATCTGATTGCCCTTGTGATAGCTCTTAGACCCTCCTTAGATCTACCCCTGATTGTGCATTACTGATTGCTTTTACTCAGCCAAAAAACAAAGACTAAACTGCAAACTGTGACCCAGAACCCGGATAGAATTCTCGTTTCTGGCCCAGCGCAGGTATCGTGAAGAGATCCTGCATTTCAACGCACTTCCCGAAAGGGAAACCTGCGCTGCAATGCAGTTTCTCTGTGTAACAGGTGCGCTGATCAGCCTAGCCCTGTGCAGCTGAGGTTCTTGTGCTTCATTCTTTCCAGTTTTGTCTCTGAATTTTGCAGCCTGTGATCAGTATATGTCTGTTTAAAACCCCTTTTCCTTACTGATATTCCGCCTCCTTTGTACAAAAGAACTGTAGATGCTTTTGTGTGTTTGTTGAGTCGTTTACAGTTTTCCATTGCAAAAGTAGAATAGTCGTACTATCGTCCTTTGATTTAGATCTGTCGCTAGTGTCGATTTCGATCATAGGATAAAGTTTAATTGCTGTTGATAGTCGATTATACTTTTACTATTGCCTTTGGTCTGAATTTGTGATTTTCTAGTGTCAAAACGAGTATTCGTTTCAAAATTGTAGAGTGTCGTAATCGTCTCTATCTGTTGATTTCGAAAAGAAGCTTGTTTGTGTTTGTTGCTTGAAAGCAAATTCAGATTTGTACATCAACTTTGTTTTTAGCATCAATACTAAGAAACTGAAAAAACAAATACATGCATGTGCATTTGCATATAGACAGTCTGTTTGGCTTGATTTAGGAAAGTGCATTTACAGTGTGCTCTTTGCTCTTTGTGAAAAGATTGTGTCTTTCTTTTCCCCTAGTAGCTAGGATTTTCATTGCAGAAAAGAGATAAAAGTTTGTTTATCATCTTTAGATTGCATTTTAGGAATTACATCTACATCTCGTGGTGAACCCAAAAGGCAAACTTCATAAGCAAGATCAACTTAAAATAAATTCAATGAATCTAACAACGCTTTGGAACTTAATGCACAACATTTATAGGTCTAGTCTAGAGACGTATTCCGGCGTCATAAAGCCTGGTAATTGTTGTCCTCACTGATGGTTGGGTGATTCCTCCACTTTGAGACGATAAGTGCCAGTACAAACTTGTGCTCCCACGTACCGTCGAGTATATTTTGCGAGACCCCTATAGGCTTAAATCCTTTATCCATAGGAAGCCGTGTCTGCCGCCTTATCGATCACAATGCACTGAACACAACATTCGGGAAGATTGACTGTCGTACCGTAAAAATTATTCTGCAGTTTTGCGATTGGTTTGGTAATCCCTCTACCTAGACCTCCAGAGCAGTCCCTTTCGTTCCTTTTCAGACTCCTTAACAGAAAAGGTCCATATGAGCACTTGTCACTTCAGGCTCATTAAAAATCGAAGGAGACTAGAGTCATCTTTTGTTTTTTCTCGACTCTTAAAAACTGAAAAAACAAGTTGTGTCAAAGCGTATTAAAATTTATTTTAAATGGAATATTCATTACCCCTTTCCTACATTGATCTTGGGTTAAGAAAATGGAATCTACCAACCAAGGAATTCCCCTTGGTGGAAATCCTAGTCCCTTCTCCTCTTGGGGAGATGTTGGTGCACCCCACATGGCCACATTGTCGCTTCCAGGGCTGACAATTGGTTTGCCAGTATGGCTCTTCTCAACCTCTGTCGTTCAGAACACCACTATTCCTGAACAATCGAATCAACAATTAGACGAGTCCAGAGTTGCCCACCAGCCTTATACTTCCTCTAATTCTTCCTCTCCCCCTTCCTCTTCGCTTGATGGGGCTGGTAAAGCCAAAAGTCAAGTTCCTAAGGAGAAGAAGGAAAAGAAGAAGAAAGAGAAGAAGAAGAAGGAGCCAAAATCGAACGGGGGCAAACGAGTGTCGTCTAACAAAAATCCACACACTGCACCGACCAGGCCTAAATCGCCATGTGTCATTTGCAAAGGAGACCACTTTCATAGAAATTGTCCTTGCATCCCTCGGATCTTAAGGGACTGGTCTCCTCGTTTGCACAACCCGGTGTCGTCAACCTCTGATGATCATGTTGAAAACACACCGTCGACTAGTGAAAGTGAAGCCCCAGGACAAAAAGGAAAATATAGATTTCCTTGTAAACTGTGTGAAGGCGATCATGCCGTTCAACGTTGTCCCTTCTTAGACGAAGCTAAAAGAGTTTTGGATGATCGTCCGGTTTCACCGGTACGACTTCCTCCTGGATATAAAAAACTCTTGCCGAGTCCGTCACTAGTTGAAAATCCGGCTGGCCCGCTCAGGTGGTCGACCGAAGCACCTATCATTGAAGATAAACCATCCGGATCCATACCAGACGAAAGTCAAAAGGTCGAGGCGGCAGTTGACCCGGTCTTGCCTTCAGAGGTTTTATCTTCAGATGATACAGTCACTGAAGAGAACAAGGATGACACCGTCCAAATTCTCTTCATAAACACAGACTCCGACGAACATGGGGGCAATTTACCCATTCCTTTACCGCAGGAAGGAAGTTCGTCAGAGCCGTACTCAGCCGTCTATTCGGTCCCACCTCCAAGCAACCTAGTTGTCTCCTTCAACTGGAATCAACTAGGCAGACCCCGTTTACCAGCTAGCATATCATTCCGAATTATCGTTCAAATATATAGAATGGTTATGGCTGGTACCATCATAGATGAGGGGGCTTCTGTGAGTATCCTTTCCTCAATTTCTTGGAAAGCGCTTGGTTCGCCATCGCTTTTGCCTGAGATGAGAAATCTGATGGGCTTTGATAAAGGAACCAGTCGACCTTTAGGGATCCTTCCCGATGTGCCTATAACATTGAGAGGGAAAACCGTTCGCATGAACGTAATGGTAGTTCAAGGACCCCTAGATTACAATCTACTCCTTGGACGAGACTATATTTATTGCATGAGAGCCATTGTCTCATCACTCTTTAGAGTGATGTGTTTTCCGCACGAAGGAAGAGTGGTCAAGCTCGTGGACCAACTTTCATTTCCCAGATCACGCATAGCAAATAGTCATATACCATCCCTAAATGGTCTTTTCTCGCAAGAAATGTATCAATCTCCAATCCGTCCTCCCGATGAGCGCGAGTAATTCAGAGGGATATGACTGAAACCCAGGGGGCATGCATCCTGGTCTGCTTCGGCAGGAAAACTTCGGGTATAGGGTAGGTTTCCGCGGGAGAATATGACTAGTCTGTACCCCGTCCATGATTGGAAAAGAGGGTTATTCTAGAACAAGATTCTCTTGTCAAAGTTATGTGAGTTGGTGAGCGCCGCCACTCACCTTTGTTTACTTCGGTAGACATTGCCAAAGAAGTGTTTTGTTTGCGCCGCGAATAGAAAAATCTTTGGGTAACCTGTAAGAGGTAGGCCTCTCTCGGTAAAACAAATGTTTTGGCGGATAGAAGTAGAGGTAACCTTGAAAATCTGTTTTATACCTGCGGGCATGCAAACCTTTTGGAGTGCAAGAAAAGAGCGACTATTTATTTTTTAAAATTTTTAGGACCTCTAACCCTTTAAACCTGTAGGATTGGTCGTTTCCTAGCTTGCATAAAGAAAGGATGTGGGGAAAAACTCTAAAAATTTTCGTTTTTATATGAGACATTCTTATCATATGACTAGATTAATCGAGCAGTGTTACCGCAAGGTTCAAGCTCATTAAAAAATAAACCTACACCGAGCAAATGTTTCCACCCACGTTTAAGCTCGTTAAAAAATGAACTATTCCCTGGTAAATAACCACCGTGAATGTAGTACTTCAGCCATTAAAGCCTTGGTCGTGTTTGCACCATCACCTCCACTTTTTCATTGGCCTATCATTCACCTCCATTTGATTGTTTACCCATTTTGAGGAACAGTTGCGAAGAGTGATTTCACTAGCCATCCTTGTGACACTGCCGTGATTGGAAAATTCCAAACCTTACCTGGAATCAGCTGCTACCCATTTTATCACTCGTTCCTCAAAATACGAGTCTTCTTTAAGCTCTTTTCAACTGACTCGTAAAATATGAAAAGATTGCCGAGCCATTGGCCTCTCCAGCTCGTTAAAGGGACAGGAAGTGCTATCCCTCCTCTAGATTTTAATCTTTTTGGACCTGAGGGATTATTGCACAAAAAGATCGAGCGCTTGTTTTGTTCGGCTCGTTAAAACTATCGAAAATTCATCCCTTCTGTATTGTTTTATACTTTTTTGGACTTAAGGGATTAGATGACGAAAAAGGAATTTTGGAGTTGCCTTTACGTACCTTTTCAGACTCTCTAAAAATGAAAAGGACCGAGATAGCTTTGTCGTTAAACTCGTTAAAAAGATTAATAGTGACAAACTTGTCTTTAGACGAGAACGAGTTTCACTATCGCTAGGCTCGTTAAAACATAGCGATGGGTTTTCCCGAAGGGAAAATTATAGAACAAGCATATGTTATCCTCCTCAAGCTTGAAAAAAATAAAGAGGTACTGGTCAGCAATGACTGTGGAAAAATTGGGAAGAAAACTCAAAGAATCTTTATTGGTAGCAAGTCGCTCTTGAACATGACACTTCCACTCCGTGTCCGAGTCGGGTTGGGTTGTTTCATTCACCGGTCACATCGCCATGGTCACACCATACCATCCACATTTGGGGTTAATGCTACCAATCCATCACATCAGTGTCGCCGACATGTTCAAGAGAAGTCATCCAGAAAGGCCACCTGTGTCCCACCCACTACCATACATTATACTCCATTCTTTCATGACCGCCACCCTGAACCGTATATCATCAGATCGTTTTCACCTCCATCAAAATCATTTGCTCCGTTCCGTGTCATTGATGTGGGATTCATTAAGGCCCTCCTATGACGGATCACTTCTTGTCGACATCAGCTCATTATCCAAGAAGTTGGTCTAGGAACACCCCATTCAGTACTTTGAAGCTTGCATGCCTCAATGGAAAGTTTCTCACTTCTGGCGACAGGTTCACATCAATGACCTTCGACCGAAAGATTTTGCGTGGTGTTCGACGCCAAGTCCTTTATTCACACCACGTGAATTGTACTGCAGTACCTTGAGGATCATTATCATTATCGGTGATTCCTCTCGCGCTTGTTAACAGTTTACATCATTGACTGGTAATCAAGTGATGTCTTTCCATGTTCGACTTCAAAACATTTCTCACATGGATCGACTTGTACTTCGAGTGAAGATCGGACGAGATTGAAGAACCCGGATCTAGTTTCATCCATCCGGGCTGCGATATATATTCAGGGAAATAAAGACATTAAAATGTATAGCATTGCAGCATAGATAATCATCCTACCAAAAGGATGATGGCTCTATCAGAATCATCAGTCTACAATCAGACGATTGCCTGTCCTATGTACATGAAAATGAATTTATAAAGCTGAGCATGGGAATGCCCGCCTCAGCTAGATCATGAAAACAGTATGAAGATAATGTATTGTATTGTATCTTATTACAGGTCTCCTCCCAACATTAAAAGAACTTCAGATCCTCATAATAAAGCATTTCACCCGATTAACGGCCTCATACTTTAGGGGGGCAACTGTTATAGACATTTTTGTGCCTTATAGCTCCAAGCATGAAATGTCCATAAACCAAGGGCTTCTAAGTCCCTAAAAGTGTTGTTCTAACCCCTAAAGGAACAAGGTCAACAAATTACAGCTTCTCCCAGAAGTTCTCCACCAGAAATTGCTCAGAATAAGTCAAAACAAGATCATTTCAGCTGCTCCACTAGCTAAGTGCATTGCATAGCACCTAAACCCACTGGCTAGGTGTGTTGCAACGCACCTAAATGCACTATAAGGGTGCGTTGGGCGAGAAACGACAAATGGCAGTGTCATTCCACGAGGTGGAGAGACAATGGAAGCTTCCAGAATCTTCTCCTATGACACTTGCCTCACTGAATTCGACCAAGGATGAGTAAGAGGCCTTCAGTCTCCAAGTGGAAGCAAGAACTGACAGAGAGAAGACACTAATCAAATCACAAGCTGACTCATCCTCCTTGCATACATCTATATATGGATCCCTCATCCCAGAGATACAGAGGCTGGAATTTTGCACATTGTAAGGAATTGCTGTTGGTTTTGAGACAAACATCAGAGAATTGGGTGATCTATGCTTTGTTGGAGGTGAAGAGGGGCTTCTTTGCTCGGAGGTTGATGCTGGGTCAGGAATCATCGGTTGTAACTCCTCCTGGATCTTCTTGTTTATCAATAAAAACTATTTGAGTTTCTCCTCCATGCTTTTTGTATCATTGATGCTTGTCACATTTGTATGGTTAACTTAAATCTGATCCTAAGTTATTTATGAATATAGATCCATGTCTTTGTATAGTTTTCTTCTTCTGTGATCTTACAGGTACTTGGTGAAGCTAGGCAAGTAAGGGAGCAGGTAGCTAGAAGCTGTCAAAGAAGAGAGGGATTGGATCAACGGATTAGCGCAAGACACAGGTTGGTTCTTTCTATTCCTCTCTATCTATAGTTCATAAAGGAAATACAAAATTAGTTTTCTCTGTTTGTTTCTAGGGCAGCTGTCACACCTTAGTGGGATAGAGTAGTTCTAAATAGACACTTTTCCCGGTAACAAGGTTTTCTCGCCTTTATGCCTATCACATTAGATTGCTCATGCACTTTACCAGGGTGCGAATGATGAACCTCCCATTTTTCGTTTGCGGGAACATAGAGAGGATGAGAAATTTCATGCAGCATAAGACCCCTCGGCAACAGCTCAACAGTGTTTATCACTTTGCTCTTATCCGGATTTTGGTAGACCATCAGTTGGGATTGCAGGGTATTGCTTGGGAGGACTTCATCTCCCGTGACTTCTTCAGCGCTCCACCAATAGTACCAGAGGCAGAGCATGAGATAGGTGGCCCATCTCATCAGTATGAGCGCCATGAGACTGCTACCATCCCAGTATACATCACCTATCAGAAAGGCAGTAGACCTTTGTTTGTAGTGGCAAAGCGAGTGTTATCTCCACCCAGGGTGGAAGGGGCCTCGCTTCCTACATCGACGACACAGGAACAGGATAGAGATGAGGAGCCAGTGCATGATGATGGGCCTTTAGGTGAGCCATCAGGTGAATGAGAGACTGAATTCGTTCTCCTTCATGATGATGAGACAGATACAGATTCAGAGAGTGCCAAACATAGGAAGACCATCCAGGAGCAAGAAACGAAGATTCAAGCCTTGTCACTCAAATTGGAGATGGCCAAATGGAACATCAGGTATTTGGAGCAGAGGAACAAATAGCTTGAAGACCAGCATGTGATCATGGAGCTGCAGAACATCCGTGAGGATCGCCAAGCTGCCCAACATAGGAGGATTGAGCTCACTTCATTGGAGCAACAGATAAATGATGATCGAGAGTCTGCTCTCTCGAGAGTTAACATGCACCTGGACAGAATGTTGAACAAGGCTGACAGAGACAATGCACTACTGAGGCACATGGCCTATCACTACATGGCGTGCAACAAAGTTTACAGGGCACAAATAAGGAGTTTGAAGGCGAAATTGGGCAAAGCGGCAAAAAGGAAAAAGAGGCAAAAAGAGCAATATAGGCTTCAAATATTGGCTGAAGCCTCTATGGCCCAGCATAGTACCTCTTAGACAACCTCTAGCCTAAATTTCAAGAAATTTGGGACAATTTTGGTGTTTTTGGAAATTTTTGGGCAAAAAACAGGGTTTTTCTCCTTGTGCACCGTGCAAGTGGCGCGACGCTAAAATTATAGAGCTCCAAATGAGAAATGGTTTGAATTTTTGGATTCATCATGGAAAAATACGACTACTGGTATCCGGACAAGAAATTTTGGCAAGGTATGAGTCTCCAAAAGGTCAAAAAACACCCAAAAATGGCCTTTCTGCCACTTTTTTGACACACAGAAAGCAGTCTTGGGAGAATGAATATTTGGAGGGGAAAATGAGCACCAAATTAAAAAATTCTAGTGGGGCTAGAAATCAGACAGGACAGGATTTCCAACAAGCCCACTTGGGTACATTTTGGACACCTAAAAGTGCCCCAAAACAGGCCCCAAATTAGTGCAGTGCACAAAGAAAATGGTGCGACGCACAGAGGAAAAATTGCCCAATTTGCTTCCGTTTCGCGAAATTTCGGTTTGCGACTTCTCCAAGTGGGCCCTCTCATCTACACTTAAATTTTTTGGCACCAAAGGCAGAAGTTAAAGTGTTTTTTCTCCATATTGGCTTCTATCCAAGTGGCGAAGGAAGGCAAACTGTCACCAAGCCAAATGTCATGTTTGTGGCGCTGCACCTGTAGCTGATGGTTGGCTCTCCATCTCCATTTTGAAATGATTCGAGTAACTCCCCAACCCTTGGGCATTCTATCTCTTCCTTACACATTCTATATATTGTATGCAAACTATTTGCAAAAGGTTGGTTGGCTGGTAACTTCTGGGAGACTGTGGGAAAGAAACTCTTGCTTCTTCACTGTATATTTTTGGCAGAGAATTAATGAGTTTAGTAAATGTGTCTCTTATGTTTTCATATGTATTTCGTTATGTTTCATAATTCAATTCATGTTCATTTCCAGTGAAATTTTCTGAGTTAGATAAAGTAGAATTCAATTTTATTGCTCTGCTTGTGGGAAAATTTCATGTTCAGTGTTCTTCTTCTGTTGAAAAGGATTCATGTTCCTATGCCCTTTTCACTCTCCTAAAAAATCTCTCCATTCCACGTTATTTCAAACTAAATTGATACACTTTCCGCCTACCTTTCCTCACGAAGTAATCTGTACCTTTGTATTAAATTCTCTATTCATTGCGGTCCATTGGTCCCATATCATCCCAGAAATACAGTCATTCATAAAAATCGCATTCTTGGTTCCATATTCTTTTACTAGCCTAAAATCAAATTTTCATTATAAGTCATATCAGACCATTTTGTTTATCTATTCACTGAGCGTGACTCGGAGAAATCCCTCTCCTGTTCTGGTAGGGCTAGCTACCAGACTGAGCGTGGTTTGTGGTTACCCTGATTTTTGCCTTCCTTCAGCCTAAGGTAGATTTAGGTGCTAACAGGGGGTAGGAAAATTCAAGTCTATGTGGTATGGTCCCTTTATAATAAAACGAGTTTTAGGAAAAGGGGCTTATGAATTAGTCGATTTTGAAGGGAACAAGTTAGCGGAGCCGTGAAATGGGCTCTACCTCAAGAAGTATTTTGCTTAGGTTACGGCCGAGCAATGGCTTCTTTGTATATTTTGTATTTTTTTACATATTTTGTCGGGCATTTTTGTGATATCAACACTTTTTTGATCTGCTTTGGCAGGTGTTGATGGATGACTTGGTCTATTTCGGATTCACCGATGGTGCTAGTCGGCACACTCGGAATCTCGCTTCCGCAGCTTGGGTGATTTATTATCCATCTGGTCAGTTGATGGTGTCAAGGGGAGTATGTATTGGTCCTGCTTCAAATAACATTGCTGAATATACTGCCATTATTAATTTACTATCCGAAGCTATTTCTTATGGAATTGATTCATTGGTAGTGTATCTTGACTCACAGCTAGTAGTGTCACAATTAAATAACATTTATCGGGTTCGGGATCCTTATTTATATCACCAATTTTTGAGAGTGAGGGTGTTGCAACGATCATTTGTTTATATTACATATGTGCACATTCCACAATCTGAAAATTCATTAGCAGATTCTATCACTAATCAAGCATTAGATTGGCATATCAATCATTCATCAAGTTAAAAACAAACATAAAAAATTTGGAACTGTATATATATATATCATAAAATTGCCCGTGTATACATAAAGTGTTCAAAAAATAATATACAAAATCGGGACTAAATGCCCATAATCATGTCCAGTCTATCTATCAACCTGGCTTAGGATGAATGGCTAAGAAGGTAACTACTGCATTGGCCACACGCTGAAGTATGCGGACCCAATCCCGTGGTACTCCTACCACGCAGCGCTGCATCTCCTCAGGTAGGTCCTCTATGGCTACCATCGGTACTTGGTGAGTCAATCTCACCAAGTTTCTTTGGACTGCATATAAGACCCTCTCTGTCTTAGCAGCTACCTCTTTGGCACCTCTTCTGCGACGCCTGTGCCACGGGAATCCATCTAGTCTCACTGGACCCACATCTGGAACATGATCATTATGTCAGTATTTTAGTCCCATCAAAAATATTTCTAAGTTCATTTTCATATTTAAAAAACAAAAAAAATCTTAAAAATTGACAAAAACTTAAAAAATTGTTACCTATGTCTCCCCATGCTACATTTGGTGGCAACACCAAGTCTGGATCTCCTTGGAAATCCATGCCAGCATAAGGGTAGTCGTCAACTGCGATGATTTGTTGGTCCCACCAGGCAAAAAACTCATCATCGAAAGTCATCCTCGGCACGTCCCCACCTCCAAGGCATTTCATCAAGTCAGCCCACCTACCCATCCGTGGATCTCGCGGGCTGCTGATAGAGATAGATACCTTGGGATGTAGCCCAAGTACCTTCTTGAAGAAGAAGGAGCATAAAATGGTCCCATATCCAAAGTTTTTAGTCTGACCTTTCTGAATGGAGGTCAGTTGGCTCTTCATGTTGGTTAGAAGAGGTGTGCACCAATCGAACATAGTGGTTAGGAATTCCACTGCCAGGCTCATGGACACCCATGAAGCCTGATGTAGTGAAGTTGATCCGTTTACCCTGGCAATGGTAAACAACAGAATCCTGAGAGATAAACTATCCACATGTTTGATTGGAATCTAACTTCCAATCTTTTCTGGATGCCCAGGACAGTATATGTGTACATAGTCTTCTACTGAAAGACTACTCCATGTCCTGCCGATCGAATGCACAACCTCCCCTCTTTGGGAGAGACCTGTGATAAAGTAGATGTCTTCCACCTCAATCCTGAGAGGCATATGATCTATCATGAAGGCATCATCCTCCACACTCCAGTAGTGGATCAATAACTCGAGCAGGCGTGTGTTCACTTTCATGTTCGACATTTTGAAAAATTTCAACAAGCTGCACCCTCTCAATGCATCTAGTGTAGTTTGGTCATTCATTACCTCATTATCAATTGTGGTATGCTATATCTCTCTCCATGTGATGGTCATCATGAAAAGAAATGAGTTTCAACTGTTAGAATTTGAGTTTGAATTTCAACTCGCGTACACGCGGGTTCCCTTTACACACAATCGCGTGTAGGGCCGTTGTATATGCGGGTTGGTCACAGCCAACTCGCATTTATGTAGAGTTGGATTTTTGACAAGAATTCCCATGGTCAAATCTTAATTAAAACTTCTAAAAGCATCACAAAATATTGCAAGTATGGTTTGAGGGTTACTTGGTAACTTTGGCACGATTTGAACGGTTGAATTCTTCAGAGGCAAGTTTGCTCCTTTTTGATCCACAACTTTTTTCCAAATGAAAATGAAAAATTTGTGAGTCCAAAAGTCAATATATAGCTTTGAAATTTCAAATTTTTTCTTAAAATTGTTGGTTGTGGAGCTTGATTATCTTCTGTATTCAAAGGTATTTCCGCATTGGACCCCAATTCACATTGCCACCCGTAAAATATTCACTGCAGGGGGGTCTGGGGGGGTGGCTGTGACCTTTTGGGAGCCCCCCCCTGGCGGGGGGATTGGGGGCAGCACCCTTGAAGCTAAGAATAGATGTAAAATTGCCTTGTAAAATGTTGTAATTTCGTAGTTAATCTGGGTTGTTAATTAGGCAAAGATTTGATGGTAGAAGTTGTATTTAATTTAGGGTTTTTTGCCTTAGAAGGCAACCCCTCGCTATAAATGAGGGAATTGTATTGTGTCTATGTAGATCTATATTTTGAGTGAGGAAGAGAGAGGAGATTGAAATTGAAGAGGGAGTTACAGCGGATCTGCTGTAGGTTGTATCTCTTCAGTTTGATGGATAATATAAATCGAAGGACTGGTTGTTTCTTTGTGGACGTAGCCCAATTGGGTGAACCACGTATATCTATGTCTTTCTTGTTTTATGCATTTTCTGTGTTTATATTTCTTCAATATTTTATGTGTTCCATTGCTCTATAATATATAATTTTCTAACAACTGGTATCAGAGCCGATGGTCTATCTGGCTAATAAACTCACAGGAGAGAAGGGTTCCTAGTTTGAGTGGGAGCAATGGCAGAAGATGGTAGGTTTAGGGTCGAAAAATTCAACGGCCAAAACTACCAGCTGTGGAAGATGCATATGGAATATTATCTATATCAGAGAGATACGTACCAACCATTGAGCGGAAAGACAAAGAAGCCGATGAGTATGACAGACATAGAATGGGATATTCTCGACAGAAAGGCACTTGGAACAATACGACTGTGCCTAGTGGTGTCGGTAGCGTTTAATATTTCAAAGGAAACAACAACAGAGGGTTTAATGTCAACATTGGCCAAACTATATGAAAAACCCTTGGCCTCAAATAAGGTATTTCTTATGAAGCGTTTATTTAATATGAAGATGTCAGAAGGTGGATCTGTTGCTGATCATTTAAATGAATTTAATACAGTTACTAGTCAGTTAAGTTCTGTAGGGGTAACTTTTGATGATGACGTTAGGGCTCTGTTATTTCTATGGTAATGGCCAAAAGGTTGGAATCGTTTAGTTATCACCATTAGTAACTCTGTCTCTGGATCTAGTAATTTAAAGTATGATGATGTTGTTGGTGCAATCCTTAGCAAGGAAATGCGACGGAAAAGCTCTGGTGAGACATCAGGTAATGCTTTGACTACAGAGACTAGGGGAAGAAAAATGGAAAGAGGAAAGAGCCCTGGATATTGAAGTAAGTCAAGAAAAGGCAGATCCAAGTCTAGATCGGGGATAGTGTGTTGGAAATGCAGGAAGAAAGGACACCTGAAGAAAAACTGCAAGTCTCGAAAGGAAAAAGAAGGAGATCCACAGCAAAAAACTAATCATGAAGCGAATGTAACGGGTGATGTGTTGCAAGATGCTTTGATTCTTTCATTAGAAAATATTATTGATGCCTGGGTGGTAGATTCAGGGGCCTCATTCCATGCCACACCTGATAGGAAACATTTTTATGATTATGTTCAAGGAGATTTTAGACAGGTTCGATTGGGTGATGATAAACCATGTAAAATCATTGGAATGGGTACATTTTTCATAAAATAGCGAAATGGAAACTAGTGGCTATTGAAGGAGGTAAGGCATGTTCCAGATCTGAAGAAAAAATTGATTTCAACAGGACAGTTGGGAGGTGAAGGTTGCGTAACTACTTTCACAGATAAAACCTGGAAGGTCACTAAAGGATCCTTGGTAATAGAAAAAGGAGGAAAGGTTGGTACATTGTATTTATGCAATGGTATTTCTAATTCTGTTAATGCTTTAACCTCTATAGGAGAAGATATGGCATTATGGCATCAAAGGCTAGGGCACATAAGTGAGAAGGGGATGCAGATTCTTCACTCAAGAAATTTGTTGCCAGGTTTGAAGCACGCTGATTTAAAATTATGTGAGAATTGTGTTTATGGAAAACAGAAGAGAGTCAGATTCCTTAGAGTTTGGAAAGAAAAGAAAAGCGAAAAATTAGAGCTTATGCATACAGATGTATGGGGACCTGCTAAGGTATCATCTCTTGGTGGCTCTCATTATTATGTTACTTTTATTGATGATGCAACTAGAAAAACCTGGATTTATTGTATTTGAAATAAATCTGATGTATTTGACACTTTCAAGAAATGGAAAGCTTTGGTTGAAAATGAGACAAGAAAAAATTTGAAGTGTCTCAAATCAAACAATGGAGGTGAATATTGTAGCAAAGAGTTTGATAGGTACTATTCAGAGAATGCAATTTGTAGAGATAAGACAGTTCCAAGAACACCACAAGAAAATGGTGTGTCAGAAAGGATGAACAGGATAATCATGGAGCGTGCAAGGTGCATGAGATTGCATGCAGGATTGTCTTTACAATTTTGGGCAGATGTTATAGATAATGTTGTTTATCTGATAAACAAAGGGCCTTCAAGTTCCTTGGATGGTGGTATTCCAGAGGAGGCATGTACAGGTAAAATGGTAAACTATTCCTTTTTAAATACTTTTGGTTGTGAAGCCTTTGTCCACATTAATAAAGAAAACAGAACAAAGCTTGAGGCAAAATCAAAGAAATGTACCTTTATTGGATATGGTGTTAATGATTTTGGTTATTGCTTTTATGATTATGAAAAACACAAAATCATTAGGAGCAGAGATGTCATATTCAATGAAAAGGTTTTGTATAAGGATCAACTGCAGGAAAAGAAACAGGAAAACGAAAACAGAGAATACACAGTGCTTGACGAGATCATAGAAAAAGTGATGGTGCTTGAAAATCATAATGATCAACAACGAGAACAACAACCACAACAACAACAAGCACCTCAAACACCTAAAAGTGGTGTTAGAAGATCTACCAGGATAAGTAGACCCCCTGAATGATACTCTCCTTCATTATATTATGTATTTTTGATTGATTCTGGTGAACCAGAATGTTATGAAGAAGCAATGTAGGTAGAAACCAGGAAGAAGTGGGAGCAAGCCATGAAAGAAGAGATAGACTCCTTAGCACATAACCAGACTTGGGACTTAGTCAGGTTGCCTGCAGGTAAAACAACATTGCAGAATAAATGGGTTTTCAAGTTCAAGGAAGAAGATGGAGGTAGAAAAAGGTATAAAGCTAGACTTGTGGTGAAAGGTTTTGCATAGAAAAAGGGTATATACTTTGATGAAATATGTTCTCCTGTTGTTAAAATGACTTCAATCAGAACTATTTTAAGTCTAGTAGCAGTTGAAGATTTGCATCTTGAACAGTTAGATGTAAAGACAACCTTTCTCCATGGGGATTTGGAGGAAGAGATATATATGCAACAGCCACAAGGATATGAGGTAAAAGGGAAGGAGAAACTAGTATGCAGGTTGAAGAAGAGCTTGTATGGCTTAAAACAGGCTCCAAGGCAGTGGTATCTAAAATTTGACAGGTTTATGTCTGAACAAGGTTATACTAGATGTCACTCTGATCATTGTGTTTATCTCAAACGACAAAATGATGGTAGCTATATTATATTGTTATTGTATGTAGCTGACATGGTTGTTGCAGGTTCTAACATGCAGGAAATAAATGTGCTCAAAAGAAAATTGGCAAACTCATTTGCAATGAAGGATTTGGGTGCTGCAAAACAAATCCTTGGTATGAGAATAACTAGAGATAGGAAGAATAGAAAATTAACATTATCTCAAATTGAGTACATAGAAAAGTTGTTGAAAAGGTTTAATATGTAGAATGCAAAATCAATTAGTATACCTTTGGCTAGCCATTTCAAATTAAGTATGGAGGAGTGTGCCAAGACTCAGGAAGAAATGGCTCATATGTCTAAAGTTCCATATGCATCAGCAGTTGGAAGCTTAATGTATGCAATGGTATGCACAAGGCTTGATATTGCACATGCAGTGGGAGTTGTAAGCCGGCACATGAACAATCCAGGAAAATAACATTGGATGGCGGTGAAGTGGATTCTCAAGTATTTGAGAGGTACCACAAATCAAGCATTATGCTTTGGTGGTTCAAACATTTCTCTATAGGGATATGTTGATGCAGATTTGGCAGGTGATAGAGATAACGGGAGGAGCACAACAGGGTATGTGTTTACTGTAGGTGGAACAGTTGTTAGTTGGATCTCAAAACTGCAAAGTGTTGTTGCACTCTCAACAACAAAAGCAGAGTATGTTGCTGCTACAGAGGCTAGCAAAGAAATGATTTGGTTACAAAGGTTTTTGGATGAATTGGGTAAGAAGCAGGAGTTGGGTAGGTTATACAGTGACATCCATAGTGCCATACATCTTGCAAAGAACTCTACATTTCATTCCAAGACTAAGCATATACAGCTCAAGTACCATTTCATACAGTCAATGTTGGAAGATGGACAGTTGAAGCTGGAAAATATACACACTAGCCAGAATCCTGCATATATGTTAACAAAAGTTGAAACTAGGGAGAAAATGATAACCTGCTCAGTTTCAATTGGTCTTCAAGTATGATAAAGAATATGAGAAACAACCAGGTCCAAAGTGGAGTCATTGTCCAGCAAATGAAGTAGCGGTGGAGTTGCTATAATCAGTCTCCAAGTGGGAGATTGTTGGGTGTGGAGCTTGATTATCTTTTGTATTCAAAGGTATCACCGCATTAGACCCCAGTTTTAAATGGGGTAGCAATGCTGCCCATAAAAAATTCGCTGCAGGGGGGTTCAGGGGGGGTGGCTACGACCTTTTGGGAGCCCCCCCCTGGCGAGGGGATGGGGGGCCTCGAAGCTAAGAATAGATGTAAAATTGCCTTGTAAAATGTTGTAATTTCGTAGTCAATCTGGGTCATTCATTAGGCGAAGATCTGATGGTAGAAGTTATATTTAATTTAGGGTTTTTTCCCTAGAAGGCAACCCCTCGCTATATATGAGGGAATTGTATCGCGTCTATGTAGATCTGTATTTTGAGTGGGGGAGAGAGAGGAGATTGAGAGCGAAGAGGGAATTACAGTGGATCTGCTGTAGGTTGTATCTCTTCTGTTTGCTGGATAATATAAATCGAAGGACTGGTTGTTTCTCTGTGGACGTAGCCCAAATTAGGTGAACCATGTATAACTGTGTCTCTCTTGTTTTATGCATTTTCTGTGTTTATATTTCTACAATATTTTATGTGTTCCATTGCTCTGTAATATATAATTTTCTAACAAAAACTTGATTTTTTGTCTCATGAGTTTTTTGACTTGTGGGCTTGGATTGTCGAGAATGGATTATTATTTCAGGATATTTTGGACACTTCTTCGAGATCCTATTTCAGTCCCATGACCGCTGACCTGTCATGGCAAGTATCGTTCACTCACTGACATATAGGTTAGGGAAACCATTTTTTCCATTGCATCTTGCATACTAGCCTTTGTTCAGCGATACATTAGCCATAGGGTCGACCCCATCGTGTCTTCGTTAGAAAACCATGTTCACTTGTCGATTTTTTAAATCATGATGCGATGGTAGAGCCATCCTTTACATGGGCATCGTAGTTAGAATCTCGTTGACATTGGTTCCTTGAGTGTTGATATTCTCCCACTTGCTTGAGATATCATGGTATTGGTTATGGAAGGAGGCTGTTGAAGACTGGAACTAGACGGATTTGGAGGACAGTTCCACTTGGAGCCGGAAGAAGAAGACTCAGGTGAATTCTCTTCATGTTGGTTATAGATTTCTACAATAAAAAGAAACATTGTCTTGTTCCTGAGATTAACTTTGTTTATGCATCAGATATTGTTGTAGTTCATGTATGAATGTTATTTTGATGTATAGCTAATCATCTTGCTTATATGATATAAAGTTGATTTCATTAAAATGCTTTATCTATATGCTGTTATGTATGTTCGGATTGGTTGATTTGCAGATTCGAAGATCATCAGGAGTTGCTAAGGGTTTGAACCTTACTGGAACTACCCAAACGAAGGACATCCGAGTATGATAGCTATCACATAGTTTGTTTATAGAAGTATGTTTCCTGAGTTGTATGAGTGTTTCTTACTGTAGTTTGCTCTTGCTCTGTTGGGGTTTCAACCGAAAGCCTTAGGGTACTTATTACCATAACACCAGGTTAGGTTTGGAGTTGGGTTCTTTTGTCTCTGGGTCCTCTTCTTTAGTTTCTTACTGCTCCCCTACTTCCCTTTCCAATTTTTGTGTCTCCTGTAGGTTCAACAGAGTATCCTGTTGGACTGCTTCTGCTTCCTGTAGATTATGTTGTGTGTCCTGTAGGACTGTCTTTCCCTTGCAGGAGGTTGATCTAGTCATAGGCCTCCTCACATAGGTGATGAGAGACTTAGGGGAAGGCATTTTCTCCTTTTGTTTAGGGGAGTCTTCAATCACAATAGGAATTTTGGTTGGTGTTTGGGGTTTCCCCTGTCTTATTCTTGTGCTTGTCCTGAAATATAAGGGGGTCTTCCTCTGTCTTTTTACTTTTTGCTTGATGGGGGTGCTAAGAGCAATGAGGGCAGTTGCTGCCTCCCTCTCAGTGGGTTTTGGAGACACCCTAGGTGACTTCTCCTTGTTTTCAGTCCCCTCTTTTCCATTTCATTCTTCACCCATGTCATTCCTTTCTTCTTCCTTTTGTAGATCTTCAACATATTTATCAGTTTACTCCTTAACGTCCTCCTCTGTTTCTTCACCATCCTCCTTTTTCTTTCTCCTCTTCTTCTTCATCTTCTTCATCCATCTCATCTTCATCTCCTTCTGTTTCTTCCTCTTCCTTCTTTACTTCTTCTTCCTCTGCTTCAGTCTTTTCCTCTCCCTCTTCACTAACAATAGGACTAACATCATATGTGAGAGATTTGATGTCATCCTCTTCCGGCATGTCTCTGAAAACTGACCATGTTATAGGAATTATGAGGTTTTGGAGGGCATCTTCTATAAGGATCCTAATTAACCCATGGTGAGCTAATTGTTGGGAATTTCCCTCCTGCACTTTGATGCTTGAGTCTATTAGTGATTGCAACAGGAAGTATGGTATGCTGAGCCTTTGGTGAGGGGGTGTTGCTGCTCCAAATATCAATTCTTCAAGAAGCCTAAAATGATAGCCATAGACCACACTATATCTACCCTCACATGAAATTTATTTGATCAATTGGTAGCTTACCTCATTCCAGGGATATGGCAGACTTTCCCTCCTTACTCCATTTTTGTCCTTAGTGGGTTCCTCACCTTCTAAAAAGAATTTCCTTTTGGCAACCTGACTATCTCCTTTGTCTTCTTTCCTCCATGGTATTCCTAGGGGAAGTGTGGTGACTCTGTTGATGAGCTCATGGGTGAGTTCTATGGAGAGGCCTCTTACCACAACAGTGGCATGGATTCTAGTGAGTGGAATGAGGGAGAGAAAAATCTCAGGCCACCTCATCATCATACCCTCTAAATTTTTCGAAAAACCCCATCCAATTATGTCTTGTGAAGATTTCAAGCACTTGGGGGTGTTGTTGGATTCTAACAATGTTAATGGGCTCCCTCCTATTAAACACTCCTGTCATCTTGTTGGTGAAGTTTGAGGAGATGAGAGGGTTGAGATAATTTTCAAATGCATAACCAAAACTGAAATGACTGTGTGTGTAATTCCCTTACACAACTACTAAATTCACTCAAACTTAGAGGATTTCTAGTTCAATTACTTGTAAAGAGGGATGTAATTATAGAGCCTACCTCTTCATATTGTTTGCAGTGGCCAACTCCCATGTTTTCCCTTCTAAAACTCCTCTCAGCCAATCTTGTAGATAGTCTCTATGTATCCTGTAGGAATTCCTATGCATGATCCTGTAGGAATTCCTGTGCAATCCTGTAGGAATTCCTGTGCAGTAAAACGATGGAGTTTTTCTTCCGGTAGGTTGCCTGGGTATGAGAGTGACCTGTGAGAGTGAGCTTCGAGGAAGTGAATGCATGAATGCATGGGGACGATGATTATTTCCTCTTATGGTTATTCAGGGTGAGGTGGTGTGCTGGCAGCAAAGGTACGTTTCCATTTTTGGACTGTTGGTCCCCACTACCACCTCATCATTCCCCACTCCTCGTAATCAGCTCCCACCTTATGCATCCATAGCTTTAACCACTTTTGTCCTTCTCCCTCTGATGCAGGAGCATCCTACTCAGAATGTTATTGTTCATTTGGTTGATTTAGGGGGCGATTTTTTTAATTATTTTTAGGAATCTTGTATCGATTGAGAGAGAAATCCATGTGTGAGGGTTTAGTTGTGAAATATTCTCAACTATGTGAGAATATCAGGGATAATGATATGTGTAGATCTCGTAGAAATCTTAGGGATTACAAAATCCTCGAATAGGAATTAGTTGAGTAAATTATGGGAAAAATCATGGATTTAGTATAATCCATAATTATGTAATTATGCTATAAATGTAAGCCTGCGAGGAGAGTGTTAGATAGTGTTACAAGTGTTAGAAAGAGCTAAGTAGTGGAGAGAATAAATCAGAGCACGAGATGTTCTGAACATATATGTAAATATTGTTATGAATGAAAGGAGTTTTCTGTGTGTTACCTGGATTTTGTGTGATCTTTTATTATGTGATTTGATTCTTTAATCGTAGGTTGAATCCTTTGTTAATTACTGTGAACCATTAATAGCCTGGATATGTTTCAAGGTCACAGAAATATAGTTTAGAGATGGACTAATCTTGGTGGAAGTGCTAAGTCTTGGCGGAATGAGGAAAACTGATAAATCATCATTGATCACAGGTTGGATCAATGATGATCTATTTATGAGAAGATCGACGGTGTTCGCTGGTGAATGCGCAAGCACCTTAACACAAGAAACGGACCCGAAACATTATAAGATCTAGTTAATTGATAAATCAATCGTGACCGTTGAAGTGATCAGATGATCATTGCATGCCAATAAGCGTAGAGGTTAATTCCAAAAATGGATGCGATAAATTATAGAACTGAGTTAATAGCTCAGTTGATCATGACCGTCTGATTGAAGGGGTCAAATCTGATGGTAATCACATCGAAAGATGCACATAATTTAATTTAAATTTCGGATGCGATATTTTATCAACTATGGTTTAATCCAGTTGAGTTCCAGATCGATCATAGCCATTCATTATGAAGGGACAAGATCCGATGGATATTGCTCTGGAAGATGCGTGCTGGTTAGTATTTGAACTATGCGCGATAAGGTTTGAACTGGAGTTTAATTAATTTGGGATCTGAGAAAGAGATCGGGTCTGATAGTTTAATTAAACAGGGTTTTAATTGTTTAATTTCCGGATTTGTGTAATCGCTGTAGCTTCACTTCATCAAAGATGTATACGTGGGCCCATAACCCACAAGTCCACGCATGAATTTTATAAAGATGCAGTTCTGCTGCATCAAAGTGGTATCAGAGTAGAAGAAGATTCTGTGTGAAGTATGATTTTTAGTGTTAGTCTTTATAATTTTTGTGTAGAGTAATATCAGAGGAAGGTGAGAATATTTGCAGTGGCCTAGAGCAAGGAGTGCTCATATGGTTCTAGAGAAGAGAACCAGAGAAATTCCAAAAGACTAAGCTCAGAGGAGAAAAGCTTGGTGAGGCATGTGTAGCAAGAAGGAGACTTGTTACTATAGAGGTTGATTGCAGCTGTTGACACCTAATCATAGGGATTGGGTGAACAATTGTAATTAATGTAAATAAATAATAGAGAAGATAGAGAGTCATCGAGAGATGAACCGAACAGTCACTCCCTCTTGTATATAATAATGAACAACCTGAATGAATAATATAGAGTTCTGATTTGAGGAGTTACCTCCTGGTCTGACATGGTATCAGAGCCAGCGCCATTTTTGGCTTCCCTCTTTAATTTGTAACTCCTATTCTGCCTATTCTGCCTATGTTCTGAATCCTATGACATCTCTCTCACTATTATTCTGCTGATTCTAGCCAGCCTGGCAACTCTAATGCTTACTCCTCCCATGCTACGCTACTCTGAATGTGATTAGTTTACTCCATATATTTAAACGTTGTTGCATGCATGCCTTATGGAATCTAGTGCTACCTCCCGAGGATTGTTGATTGATCTTCGACAGTTCTATCTTATATATTAAAGAAAGGCCTAATATGTATACCAACAAGTTTCTGCAAGATATAAATCATTGCACCATTGCAAAATTTCACTTTTCCTGAACGCAAACGTGGTCAGTTCGAATGCAGAGATGATGGTATCAGAGGGATGCTCTCTATTGAAATATTCAGAACGCTGCCTTCTATAGCACAACGCTGCTCTCTGTTGAAAGATTCTTGAACGACCACAACGCTGCCTTGAATGCCGCTCCTCATTCGTATCATAATGCTGCTCTCTGTTGAAAGATTCAGAACGTTGCCTTCTCACACCCTCCTCCACGGTGAACGCTCCCATCACTGTGGCTGCGTTCCTTGATGATCTCTTGGCATTCAATATCTTCATTTCAATAGAGATTGCGAGTTCGATTTGCGGCTAAACACACCCTCCTCCCACACTGCGCTACTCCACGTTGAACGTTGGTGCGATAGCTGCATACAAATTCGCTCCTCCATATAAATAAATCCAATTTTTTTTACCTCCACTCTATACATATCATATTGTAATTTTTTTACCACCAGAAGTACAATATTTTTTTAATTGGCAGCAGAAGTATTTTTACAGCACTCATATTTTGCAATGCATTCAATCATATCTATTGTGGGAGTAGTTCACATTAGAAAGGAGAACTATCCTGAGTGGTCCCGGAAGATAAAAAACACCCTCATTTTCAATGAGTTGTGGAAATGAGTGTGTGTTGGAGACGGAGACAAAGAGCTAGAACACCCTACCTCAGACAAGGAGTTCGCCATTTGGGAAATAAGAACAACAAGGCTTATGCATTGATTGCAGCATCAATAAATGAAGAGGTGAGTTGCCATATTTCACCATTTTCAAATGCTTTCGAAGCCTTACAAAAACTGAAGGAACTCTATGACTCACACTCTGCACTTGAAGTTGTTCAACTCATGATTAAACTCTTCACCCTTGAATTACAAAATAATGATCCTCTTGCTCTTGCATCAGAAGTAAAATCTATAATGCATGATATCAAAGTCACTAATGTTGAACTGGATATTCCTTTGATAGCTTTTCTCAAGGCACTTTATCCCACTTACTCAAACTATCTTGAGTCATTGCAAGCAAATGGAAATCTCAAATATATTTCCTTTGACTCCCTTGTGAAAAAATTTGCTGAAAGAGAGAAATCTTTTGGGAAGAAGACAACTCCTGAGTCCTTTGAAGAGGTTGTGTGCCTTGCTCATACAAAAAAGAATATTTCTCAAGATTCTTCCAGAGGAAGAGATGGTCGAAGAGGAATAGGAAGAAATTTTAGAGGCGGAGGGGGCAGACACTCTCAAGGAGAAAATTCAGATTTGCACTGCATACGCTACAAAAGAGACGGATCACATGATGCATCCACATGCAAGTTGCCTTGGGACAGAATTGAGAAGGAAAGAAACCAACCCAAAGGTAAGACTAATGACAAAGAGAAAGGTAAAGCACCTGAATCCACTCACTATGTTGTGGCACACTATAATATTGGAGTAAATGAAGACTTATTTAATGCTTCACTTGCTTCTTGGAAAAATGATTGGCTGCTTGATTCAGGAGCAACTTGCCAAATGAATTTTAGAAAATATTTTTTCAAAGAATTTATTGACAATGTTGATGGAGTATTATACTTTGCAAACAAATCAAAACTCAAGCCATCAGGGCTTGGCACAATCAGGCTTAAACTTCCTGGTCTTCTAGACTTTCTTCTACATCATGTTCTATATCTACCACAACTGAGGAGAAAATCACTGTCCTTGGTCCACATATGCCAACAAGGACACTCCATTCATATGTTTGATGACAAGCTTGAGGTGAGAAAAGCATCAGACCACTCACTTGTCATGACGGGGATAGAAGAAGAAAGGCTTCTCAAGCTGCAGGGTACCTCTGCTCATGCACAAAAGTTCTCATACAATTCTCACTATGAAGAAGGTACATTTCCATCAAGTTTATTATGGCATGCTAGATTTGTACACTTGAACTATGACAGCCTCTGCTTGTTGAAGAAAAATGGTGTTACTGGTTTGCCTACAATTCCTCGGAAACTTAAGAAATGTGATGCTTGCATTCTAGGAAAGCATAGCAAACAGTCTTTTCATGATTCACATTCAAGAGCACATAGAAAAATTGAACTCATTCATTCAGATTTATGTGGTCCAATGCCTATTCCTTCTGCAAATGGAAATAAATATATGATGACATTTATTGATGACTACACCAGAATGTGTTGGGTTTATTTATTGAAGAACAAATATGATTCTTTTAAAACATTCAAGAAATTTCATACATGGATTGAAAATGATGCATAATCTCATATTAGCTCTATTTGCACTGATAATGGAAAAGAATAGAATACACTTCAAATGAATTTGAAAACTATCTTCACCAACATGGGATCAAACATCAAACAACTGTGCCTTATAATCCCCAATAGAACAGAGTAGCTAAACAAATGAATAGGACAATCTTAAATATGGTACGCTCCATGATGTTTTTCCAAAATGTAAAATTGATGTTTTGGGCTGATGCAGTTCTATGTGTTGTATATGTAAAGAATAGATGTCCATATAATGCTATTAGAAACAATACTCCTTATGAAATGTGGTATGGGCACATTCCTTTGGTAAAGCATCTTAGGGTCTTTGGTTCCACATGTTATGCCTTGATACCAAAGGTACATAGAAACAAATTTGGTGCAAGAAGTCGTAAGTGTATTTTCTTGGGGTATTCAAACACCTCCAAAGCATACTGTCTCTATGATTAAGTCAATAAAAAGTTTGTTGTATCTAGAGATGTAATCTTTCTTGAATCATCCAAAACTGACAATGTTGTTGAGTGGCAACTTGATCACTTGGATATATTCGAAAATGAAAAATAATTTCAAGAATTTGATAATCAGATTCCACATCTTGAAGGGGAGACTCAATCTTGATTCAATTCGAACTCAATCAACAGAGTAGCCTGGACCATCTGAGAAAGGTCCCCCAAAGTGGCTGACAAAGACACTTGAAAGTGTTCATCCTGATGAGGTTGGAAGGACAGGAACTCGAAATTCAAACCGGCAAAATGGAGGTGATGTAGATGACTCTAATTCACCTGTTGATATGGATGTTTCTTATGATTGTGAATTGAAGTTTTCTACAGATTTTGAACCAACTTCCTTCAAAGAAGTTGCTTCTCATGATGAATGGAAAGAAGCAATGCAAAAGGAGTATGATGCCTTGATAAATAATAGCACTTTGAGGCTAGTTGATCCTCCATTAGGAACCAAACCAATTGGCTCCAAGTGGGTCTACAAGAACAAGTATGAAGCTGATGGCTCACTTGACAACCACAAATCCAGCTTGTGGCAAAAGGCTTTGCATAGAAGGAAGGGGTCGATTATGAGGATACTTTTGCCCCCATAGCAAAATGGGCTACCATCTGGACACTCTTTGCCCTAGCAGCTTAGAACGGTTGGAAAGTCCATCAAATGGATGTAAAAATTGCTTTCTTGAATGGAGATCTAAAAGAGAATGTTTTTATGTCCCAGCCTGAAGGATTTGTTGTGAAAGGACATGAAAATAAGTTATGCAAACTTGTGAAACCCTTGTATGGCCTCAAACAAGCACCGCGAGCCTACTATGAAAAACTAACTGAGCATCTTCTGAAACTCAATTTCAAACATTATGATCTTGATGATGCAACTTTGTTTTTCAAGAAGGTTGGAAAAACAGTTGTATATCTTGTTGTATATGTAGATGATCTTTTGATAATAGGGAACAATGAAAACTACATTGCATCCATAAAGAAGGAACTGAAGAAAGGTTTTGAAATGACTAATTTGGGCTATGTTCATTACTATCTTGGTATTGAAGTAATTCAACATCCAAGGTCCATATTCCTTTCTCAAACGAAGTACATTGGAGATCTGTTGAACAGGTTTGGCATGAATGAATGCAATCGTATGACTACTACAATGGAACAAAACTTAAAGCTCACATCCATTGAAGGAAAAGAATTTGAGGATGCAACAAAGTATAGACAGCTTGTAAGAAGTCTCAACTACCTAGCTACTACTAGACCAGGCATTTCATTTGTTGTTGGAATCCTCTCCAGATTTATGGAAAAGCCTTGTGAGGGACATTGGTCTGCTACAAAAAGAGTTCTAAAGTACTTGAAGGGAACTAAAGACTTTGGAATCAAGTATACACAGGTGGGCGACTTCATCTTGATTGGATACTCTGATTCAGACTTTAATGGAGACAAGGAAACTGGGGTATCTACTTCAGGTTATGCTATGAGTCTTGGATCGAGAGATGTCTCCTGGAGATCACGCAAAAAATTAGTTCCAGCAAATTCCACAACAGAGGCAGAATATGTGGCAGCAGTTGAGGTAATAAAAGAAATTGTGTGGCTCAGGAAAATTCTTGAAGATTTGCAAGTAAAACAAATGCAATCGACTCCACTCATGATTGATAATACCTCTGCAATAAAGTTGGCCAAGAACCCAAAGTTCCATGATCAAACAAAGCACATCAATACTAAATATCATCTGATTCGACATCATGTTGAGGCCAAAAAAATCCATCTCCACCATTGTTCCACTAATGAGCAAATTGCAGACATCTTCACCAAAGCACTTGGAAGAGAAAAGCTTGAAAGATTCAGAACGATGCTTGGACTCACCAACATCCCTTCAGATTAAGGGGGGGAATGTTGACACCTAATCATAGGGATTGGGTGAACAACTGTAATTAATGTAAATAAATAATAGAGAAGATAGAGAGTCATCAGGAGATGAACCGAATAGTCACTCCCTCTTGTATATAATAATGAACAACCTGAATGAATAATATAGAGTTCTGATTTGAGGAGTTACCTCCTGGTTTGACAACAGCTCACAAGTTAAAGCTGTTAGAAAGACAAGAAAGCATATGACAAGGAAAATTAGAGGCGGAGTGGAAGCAAAGGGAAAAGAAGAGGATTCAGTTTTAGAATTTGATTGAGGTAAAATATTTTCTTGAATTTCGAATATTGATTTGAGTTGAAGAATTAGTGAAAATGAACATGGAGAAACTTAGGAAAGGTTCAAATAAATGTCAGATGAATCATGAAGAGCGTAGGATAAGTATTGTAGTGATGAGAATAGAGTTGAATATACTACAGGAATGGTTTTAAGAGAAAGAGAATGAAGACCGAAGACATGGATGGAGAATAAGGAAACAGGTCAAGTGGAATCTATTGCAACAGAAATGGAATGCCAAGATGATAAACGAGTTCAGAGAAATTGAACAAATACATATTGCTTTGTTGGAGAAGGAGAGACTCAAAGGAATTGAGTCACAACAAAGAGGATTTGTTGAAACCCAGAAATTCCATGGTGGGAATTTGGTGCTTGAAGCATCAAAAGAGACCGAAAGGTCTAGTATTTTTAAACTGATAGTTTGTCTGTGAATGCAGGTATGGTACTAAATAAGGAATTTGTTGCTATAGAGATAGCTAATAACCATTGTTATGATAAAGAAGCCTTTTGTTAACCTGAAGGAAATTGGGATGATTGTTTTTCATTCCATGAAGTTGAGTTTACAACTCAATTAGAGAAGGAAACAGTAACTAAAGAGCCAGAGGCCGAAGAAGATAAGACCAGAGAAATTGCAACGGAAGAAGGAGAAGACACTACAGAAAACATCAATCATATTGATGTAATTGACAAAGAGGAATTACTCTGAGGAATTGACGGAAGTAATTGTTGTAAAGACTGACGAAATCCGGTTGACAGAGTGAGTGACGCGGGTGATGGTGAGCTTTCTGATTTAACTCTTATTAAGACTACCGAGTCAGCTGATAAACCTATGGGCGCTGATGTAAAGCTAGTTCGAGATTCTTTCAAAGTTTGGAGACCAGAAGAATGGGTATTAGTGTTTCTACGCAAGTCTGTACTTCCAGAAATAAAGATGGTGTGGTATGGAAAATCGAGAGTTACATCCAATAGTGTTCTGAAAATACTATTCCTGGAATTCTGTGCAAAATTACAGAATGGAGTTGATACTTTAAAGGACCATCGGCAAAACAGAGTTTGGAATCCTGGAGGTAGCAAATCATTCAGACTTGTAGCTGTTACATTACTACAAAAAAGTGACAGACCTCATAGATAGGAGTCTATGATTTTTTTTCTACATCAGGAGTCTGATGCAAGAGCATCATGCTCAGAGTATTATTGTTCATTTGGTTGATTTAGGGTGTGATGTTTTTAATTATTTTTAGGAATCGTGTATAGATTGAGTGAGAAATCCATGTGTGAGGGTTCAGTTGTGAAATATTCTCAAATATGTGAGAATATCAGGGATAATGATATGTGTAGATCTCGTAGAAATCTTAGGAATTACAGAATCCTTGAATAGGAATTAGTTGAGTAAATTATGGGAAAATTCATGGATTTAGCATAATCCATAATTATGTAATTATGCTATAAATGTAAGCCTATGAGGAGAGTGTTAGACAGTGTTACAAGTGTTAGAAAGATCTAAGTAGTGGAGAGAATAGATCAGAGCACGAGATGTTCTGAACATATATGTAAATACTGTTATGAATGAAAGGAGTTTTTTGTTTGTTACCTGGATTTTGTGTGATCTCTTATTATGTGATTTGATTCTTTAATCGTAGGCTGAATCCTCTGTTAATTACTGTGAACCGTTAATAACCTGGATATGTTTCAAGGTCACAGAAATATAGTTCAGAGACGGACTAAACATGGCGGAACGAGGAAAACCAATAAATCATTATTGATCATAGGTTGGATCAATTATGATCTATTTATGAAAAGATCGACGGTGTTCGCTGGTGAATGCACATGCACCTTAACACAAGAAACAGACCCAAAACATTATAAGATTGAGTTAATTGATAAATCGATCATGATTGTTGAAGTGATCTAACAGTCATCGCATGCCAATACGCACAAAGGTTAATTCCAAAAATGGACGTGATAAATTATAGAACTGAGTTAATAGCTTAGTTGATCATGATCGTCTGATTGAAGGGGTCAGTTAATCACGTCGAAAGATGCACATAATTTAATTTATCAACTGTGGTTTAATCTAGTTGAGTTTTGGATCAATCATAGCCATTCATTATGAAGGGATGAGATCTAACAAATATTGCTCTGGAAGACGCGTGCTAGTTAATATTTAAATCAGACATGATAAGGTTTGAACTGGAGTTTAATTAATTTGGGATCCGACTAAGAGATCTGGTCTGATAGTTTAATTAAACAGGGTTTTAATTGTTTAATTTCTGGATTTGTGTAATCGTTGAAGCTTCACTTCATCAAAGATGTATACGTGGGCCCATAACCCACAGGTCCACGCACGAATTTTATAAAGATGTAGTTCTACTGTATCACCCTCTCTATCTTTGAGTTCACTGCTGCCACGTGTGAGAGGACACCCTATTGTGTATGTGTTAACTAAACGAAGGTGGCCAAGTTAACTGGCCACCTTTTTTCTTATAAACCAACTTACTCGTAACCCTTACATTTTTTTACTACATGATGCATATGAGAGAGCGAGCGGGATACTTACCTGTGGTGTCATTGCTTTGCTGCAGTTGTCGAAGACCAAAGGTGTTGTTGTGTGTATTGGTTGCATGCTATTCTTTTTCCTCCTCTTGTTGTTTCCTAATGACTCCTTTATTTGTGTAGGTACCTATGGCTGAAGATGGTGGTGTTGCTGCTGCTTTGGAGCTCCTAGATCATCATGTCGGAGGTTTACTGCTGTTATGATTGGTATTCTGTGGGATAGGATGCTACAAGATTTCCTACAGGATGTCCTGTAACTACTTCTCCCTCAGAAATCTTAATCATACTTTTTGCTGGGGTTGTGAGGATGGTGACATGGATGGAGAGAAAGACTAGGAGTGTGGAGAACAAGGAATACTCAGGTGATGCTCTCTATTCCTCCCTGTTTCCCTTCTTTTTGAAGACTGAAAAAAATATATATTCTTGAAACTGATTTTGTTTTTAATGGTGAGTGCAGGGGTGATGATGGTGGACAAGGTATGGTGATTGAATGATGAAGGGGGTGCATTTTATTGGCATAGAAAGTCATTTTTTTGCCATAGGAATGCCTCCTGTAGGATTTTTGGGTCATTGTAATTCCTACAAGATCATCCTGTAGGTTTCAAGGGATCCTATAGGTTTACAGGGGATCCTGTAGAAAACACAATCCCTTTGTAAATTGAAGTAAAGGAGTAAAAAATGACAGAAATGGTGGAGGAATGAATGGTAATGAGTGGTAAAATAAAAATGTGACTGACAGGGGTCTCTTTTTGATCCTCCTTTGCGCTTTGACCATCCTTCTTGCTAACCTGCAAATAGAAATTTCATGATTTTTTTCTCTTTTTTTATTTTATTTTATTTTGTTGACACCACTGGGCTGCCCCAAGAGGCTTTCAACCCAATGGTGGGACTCAGGTGCCTCATGGAGGTTTTCACCTAAGTCCTTATTTTTCTTTTTTCTTTTCTCGGTGATTTGATGAGGGAGGAGCTGAAACTTGCTCCACTATCATCACTGTTTTATTGATATCATCAATGAACTCTTGTTTTGATAAAGGTCTCTTGTAAATTTTCAATCGGTGTCCATTAACAAGTAAAGGGATGGCCTTTTCATCTATGGTTCTGATCTGCACTGAACCATTATCATGGAATCTTTCTAAAACATAAGGTCCTAGCCATCTTATCCTTAACTTGCCCTTGAAGTCTTTATACCTAGAATCATATAGCAATGCCCAATTGCCTTCTTGAAATTGCATTTCCTTGATGTTTTTATCATGCCAGATCTTCCTCTGAAGTTGAACTACCTCTATATGTAGGAGGGCCTGCATTCTGAATTCATCCAAAACATTCAATTGGAACAATCTCTATTTTTTTGCACTGCTAAGATCTAGATCTAGCTGACCTGCCATCCTTAATGTGTTATACTCAAATTCAATGGACAAGGCCCTTTTTGCATAGACTAGCTCATAGGGTGTGAATCCGGTGGTGGTCTTCCGTGTGGTATTATAGGCCCAGGTGGCCTCAACTAGTCTATCTGACCAATCCTTCCTACTGCTTCTTACCACTTTGGTCAAGATGCCCTCCAGCGCTCTGTTGGTCACCTCCACTTGCCCATTAGCTTGTGGATGATAGGGAGTGGAGGTTCTATGCTTGATCTTGTGCTGGCTGAGCAAGTCTTCAATCATGTTGGAGGTAAACTCTCTGCCTTGGTCTATGACCAGCTCTCTAGGGTGCCCAAATTTGTAGAATACATTCTCCCTTAGGAACTCAGCCACCTTCTCCTCTGTTGCTGCCTTAATTGCCATGGTTTCAGCCAACTTAGTCAAATAGTCAGTGCACACAATGATGTAATCTTTTTGCTTGGAAGGAGGGTCAATAGGCCCAATGAATTCCATGCCCCACTTGTCAAATGGCTCAAAAGTCACTTGAGGCTGCAGAGGCATTTCATCTCTCGGTGTAGGTCTTCCCATCCTTTGGCATCGATCAAACTGACTAGTATATCTTTTCACATCTTGATGAAGTGTGGGCCAATAATAGCCTGCTTGTAACAATTTGAATGTTGTCCTCTTTGCTACAAAGTGACCTCCACAAGGCCCATCATGACAGGTCAGAAGGATGTCAAATACCTCCTCCTCCCTGACACACTTTCTCAAGATTTGATCTGGGCCAAGTTTGAAGAGATTGCCCCCAATCCAAGTGAAGGGGGTGTTTTTCCTTACTATCTTGCTCTTTTCTTTGGAGGACAAGTTTGGTGGGAACTGTGTTGATACCAAATAGTTTGCTATATCAGCAAACCATGGAGAGAGAATTGAAATAGAAAATAAGTGCTCGTCTGGTAACTGGTCATCAACGATTCCTTCTTCACCTGCAGGCAAATTTACTCTAGACAAAAAGTCTGCAACAACATTTTCCTTACCAGGCTTATCAACAATAGTTAGATCAAACTGCTGTAATAAAAGTAACCATCTTATAATCTGAGCATTCACATCTAGTTTTTTCATTAAATATTTGATTGCAACATGGTCAGTATGCACAAATGTTTGGTAGCCTGTAATATAATGCCTAAATTTTTTCAATGAATGCACAACAGCTAGGAGTTCCTTTTCGGTCACTGTGTAATTTAGTTCAGCCTTTGACAGATTCTTACTGATAAAATAGATAGCATAAGGAATTTTTTCATCTATTTGACCTAGGGTTGCTCCTATGGCTTTGTGTGAGGCATCAACATGAATATGAAAGGGGAGGGCCCAATTTGGGCCTCGGAGAATCGGTGCAGTGGTTAACTTGTCCTTTAGGATGTCTAAGGCCTCTTGATAGCTTTTTGACCATATAAACTCAGAGTCCTTGGCCAAAAAACCAAATAAAGGAGAGACCAACTTTCCGAAGTCCTTTATGAACCTTCGGTAGTACCCAGCTAACCCTAGGAAACTCCTAACATCTCTCTGATTTTGAGGAGGTGGGACCCTTTGGATGATAGCTATTTTGTTTGGTTCCACCTGCAGTCCTTGCTGAGATATTGAATGTCCTAGCACGATGCCTACAATCATCAAGAATTCACATTTTTCGAGACTAAGAAATAGGTTCATTTAAATGCATTTGTGCAGTACTTTGCCTAGGTTAGACAAAGCTTCTTGAAAATCATAGCCATAAGGTGTAAAATCATCCATATAAATTTCCACTGCATCATGGACTAATTCGGCGAAAATACTCAAGACTGCTCTATGGAAAGTTGCAAGAGCATTGCATAGGCCAAAAGGAAGGACCCTATAGGCAAAATTACCCCAAGGACAAGTGAAGGTGGTTTTATCCTGGTCTTTCAAATTGATCTAGATTTGGTTGTACCCACTGAATCCCTCTAGGAAAGAGAAAAACCTTTTCCTTGCCAGGCCATCTAGCACTTGGTCAATGAAGGGTAGAGGGAGATGGTCCTTCTTTGTGGCTTTGTCCAACTCCTTGTAATCGACACACTCCACTTACCATTATTCTTTGGAAGTAACACCAAAGGAGAGACCCACTCACTATTGGAGATAGGGTAAATGAATCCTGCATCTAGCAGTGTTTGTACTTCTTCTTTGACTATATCTTTAAGAGATTGATTAATCCTCCTTTGGGGTTGCCAGACCGGCTTGCAAAATTCTCTAATGTATATGTGGTGAGTACACACTGAGGGGTGTAATCCCTTCATTTATTTTTAACTCCAAGCGAAGGCTTCTAGATTTTCCTTTAGCATGTTGCATAACTCTTCTTCTTGGAGAGCAGAAAGAGATAGATTGATTTTCAAGGTTCTCTCCGGGCCGAATTCTATGGTTTTGACATGGAGTGGGTTGGAATCAGCCAAGCATAAGTCAATTGGATGATTGTTTTGGGTTTCCTTTACTACTTCTTCTAAGGGCAATGAACTGGGAGTTGGACTTTGGAGTAGGTGTTCAATCAAATCATCCTCATCCTACTCTCCTCCTCCCATGGTTGTTTCTAAAGTATAAATTTGGGTGGAATAAACTTCATCTTCTTCCTCCTCCTCCAACCATAAAGGTAAATTATGCTCTAGAGAAGGTTGAGCAAGAGGGTATAGGACTAACTACTTGGACATATGCCCATTCTTGATGGTCATGTTCCCAGCTCTGCAACTAATGTAAGCATTGGCAGTGACTAACCATGGTCTCCCAAGGATGAGAGGGTAACCAGTAAGCTTAGCCTTAGGCTAGAGAACTAGGAAATCTATAGGGTACTCCCAAGAGTCAATGGAGACCATCACATCCTCCACAATCCCCTCAGGGGTTACTGTGGAGCAGTACGCAATTTGCAGAACTGTTGTGGTCTTCCTCAATGACCATTGGAGGTTGAGCTTGAGCATGGTGTCCTTGGTCATCACATTAATGGTAGCCCCAAGATCGATCAAATTGTGTGGGACAATGGTACAATTTATGTGCACATCTACTATAGGGCTTCTAGGGTCCAAATATTTTGGACAGAGCACCTGCCCCAGCGTTAAGTCGAATAGCTACCCAATGACATTAATGGCAGGGGCATCCCTTGTTCACCTCCCTGGATGCTTGAAGCACTTCTGCTTAATCAAATTTTTGTAAATAGGAACATCTTTTATTGCTTGGAGAAGTGGAATCTTTACACATAGATTTTTCAATTCTCCCAAAAGTTTAGTTTCTTTCGGGGTAGGCTGGAGTGGTTGGGCTAATCTCTCAGGAAAAGGTGGATTCACTTTAAGATTGCTTTCCTCTCTTTCTTCCTCAACCTCCCTAGGTGGAGGTGGAGGTTGGTTATCCAGGAGAACTCTCCAAAATCTCAAGTTAATCTCATGGATTTCCACAGCATAAGCTATATATGATGTCTCTCCACTGTATACTTGCTGAGCCTACCTGTTGTTTGGGTTTGGATTTGGCTGGGCAGGAATCTAGGGTTGCTTGGGTGGAGAAGAGTGTAGCAGCTATGGTTGGGAAGGTGGTGAAGGTAATAGAGCTAGAGCATTTTTGTATTGGGTCCTCCACCCCTGGGAGGTGCATTCCACTGAGGTTGTGGCAAAGCATAGGTTGAAATGACTGGCTGACTGGCTGGGAGTGATACTAAGATGCAAAGGACCAAGGAGGGGGTGTAGACTAGGAATGATGAGCAGGGGGTCCCAAAGAAGGTGTGGCTATGGTTTAGTTGGGGTTGTAATATTTATGGGACGACCCTTGCATGCCCTGCTGGTATGGTCTAGGCCCACGAGGTCTCCTTTGGTTAATATAGCAGAGCTGCTCAGTGACTCCTTCAGCTCCTTGATATACAACTTTGAGTCCAGGCAAAGAAGTGCACTTGTTTGTGGGGTGGTTTTCTTACAAACTGAGAAAATTTCAATAGAATTCAATCGACATTCATTCCTAGGATGCCTCTTGGTGCATCTAGGACAAACAATGGCCAAGGCTCTCTCTTCTTCCTCATGATTCCTCTTAATGTGCATGGTGTCCATTTATAAGGCAAGGGTTTGCATCATCTCACTTTTGAAATCTTCTAGCATGTTTCCAATTTCACCCTTGATGGATCAGTTGGAAGACGATGTACTAACCATAGGTTGACTACCCCTACCCTTTTTCCTAGCTTCCCTAGAATGGTTTCTAAAGACAATCTTGATATCCTCATAAGGTAATTTGTAGATATCTCCTCCTACTAACAAATGTAGGGTATCCAGAAGATCTTCCCTTACTCCCCTAAGTAGAACCTGCTTTAGTGACTCATGGTCAAGTGTGCACCTGACCCTTTTGTAACTAAGCTGGAATATTTCTTCATAATCCTCTAGGGATTCATCATTTCCTATGGTCATCCTAAAAATTTCCTCTTTAGTATCCTTTGACCGACAGTAGTCCCGATATTTGTTGTTAAAGGCTTGCTACATCTAAGCCCAAGTTGTGATGTTATCTCTACGTAAACCCATGAACCAGCACAATGTTGCATCCTTGAGGGTAGATGGAAATAGTTTTAACTTCTGCTCATCATTTGTATAGTCATAGGTTTGGCATATAACAACAAAATCAAATAGGGAAGTGTCGAGGTCCTCTATGGTCAGGCCATGGAAATGAGGTAGGGCAGAGGGGCTTATATTTTTCATCTTAGTGTCCCCATTGGCTTCTCTAATGGGGAAGGCACCCTCAACTCTCTCTCTATTCCCTCTGTCATTTTTGTTTTTAGCCATTGGTTTAATAGGAATGGGTTCTTCTTCTTCTTCTTCCCCTATAGGTTCTTCAAATATGTCAGGTTTCTCACCTAAGGGTTCCTCCAATTCACAGCCACCGAAGAAGAGGGAAGGTTGGCTGTTTGATGCAGTGGGGGTATTTGGCAAAAATTTCCCTAAGTTGTCCCTATTCCTATGAGGCATGAAAGGAAATGTTTTTGGTTTGGTTTTGTATTTTTTCAAACTTGGAAAGTACTTTGTAGAATTGAAATTGTTGATTGAATGAAAATTATTGACAGAATGAAAAATCTACTTGCTGAATTGAAATCTTGCTTGCAAAATGGAAAGGAGAGCAGAAAATGCAAAATGGAAGAAAGGAAACAACTAGATTACTTTTGCAGAAATAAACTAATGGCAGAATATTGAAGACAAGAAATAGAAGAAAAGAAAGAAGTAATCACATTTTACTCAGACACCTCCTCGACAACGGTGCCAAAAAGTGATGAGCGCCAGTATTGCAGCAAGGATGCTGCAACTCGTGCCTTACCAACTTTACTCTATCAACCCGGGGTGCCTACAAACTTGGAGGTGACAGTGTTGTATACACAAGTAAAAGTGATGGTTCTTCCTGTTGTCACTGTTCAGTTGGTGAGATACCACTGGGGTTTCAAGCCAGAATTCTATGGAGTCAGAAGAAGCTTGATTCTTTGATGGAAGAAGGGTACATCTACTCTAAGAGAGAGCTACTCTACTGCAATAATGGAGAAGTTCGACATGTAATGCTAAATCACACCATTTCCTAATTAACCTCTAAGAAACTATGCTTGGCAGAAATGATAAATCTAGATGAACCAAATGGTACTATCTAAGTTATAGAAATAAGAAGCATCAAACATCACTAATGTGCAAGTAAAGAGACTAAACTAAATCCATTTTTTCTTTTTTGTCTTTTTATGCAAAATCAAGTATGCAAACTAATTTCTTATGTTGATGTGGTAGGTGAATTAAGGATGTTTGAGGATGGTTGGAAGGGTTATGAGATGGTTGGATAGTGTGGGAGACCCTTGGGAGGCTTTTGGTGACTTCCTAGAGGTTTTCCATCAATTCGGCCTTAAAACATGCCATTTTAGGAAAACCTACAGGATGTACTAGAAACCTATAGGATCCCCTGTAAACCTACAAGATACAGCTGAGAGAAAAATGTGAGGTGTTGGAGGTGATGGAAGGCCTAGGAAAGGTGTGTGATGGGTGGAATGGAGTGGGAGAAGGTATAAGATCACTCATAAGTCAACATCAAATATAGTAGATGGTTGGATTTTCTCAATGTGCTTGGAAGAATTTATATGAAAAATGATGAAAAACTAGTGAAGGTGATGGTGAAAATAAGGGATGGCTAAGGTGGATGGAGTAGAAGGTGGTTGTTGGCTATGAAGTCTTAGTCTCCTCCTGAAGCACCTGCTCTACATAAAACATGTATATCTTCCAAAAAGCTATGCAAACAAGAAACATTTTCATAAACTAGAAAAAAAAAGTTAATGAATGAACTTCCTACACTATGCATGAGGAAAGTTGTTGAAGGGAATGAAAGCATGGATGAGATCTACTGCATAAATGAAGATGAAAAATATGACAATAGAAATCTACCTTGCAAAACTAACCAAATACTGATTTAAAGATAGCAAACTCCAAAGCTCATAAAAGAACTAGAAATCTGTGTTTTTGGGGCTGCTTAAGGGTCCCTTCCTCAAGTCATGATCCCAGAGGGAGGAAGTGAGGTCGAGACACCTGCTGAAAACCTTGTGGTGATCCTTTTATCCCTGCTAACCTTCTACTTAAGTCAGGCACAAATGGAAGCAAACTAATAAACGACCAATATAATCTACACTACTTGTAATGGAAATGCATCTAAAAAGAAAATTAACAATGAAGCTATGAAACTACACTAAACATACATGTACAAGAAAGAGGAGCCTTGTCTGATAGGGTTGGGCCCTAACCCAAGAGCTTCAGCCCTCTGAGTTAACTCAGTGTTGGCTCAAAACAAAACTCATTCTTATTACCAAATCAACAAATTACATCAATAGAACTTTCCCAAGTATTGCAACTCGAATATAGCTTAGAGTTTTACAATAAGAATTTGAATCCTAATGAGGTCCTAGGCCTCTCTACTTATACACCTAAAGTCTCCAACGAATTCCTTAAAATTAGGGAGGCTCAGCTCCCAAACTCAAGATAAACTGGTGCTTTGTCTCTCACTTGCTTGGTTGCCTTCTAATCCTCATGATTTGGTTGTTTGCACTTCGAGCTGATGTGATGAATGGAGGAATATTCGAATGGAGGAGTAGTGAATGAGGATGATTTACCTCCTACAATCCCTCTCCCTTGTTCCATTCAATTTTTGACCTTAGTCTTTGCCAAAATTCCTTGATTTTCTCCTTTAATCCTGCATTCAATGCATATTAGTTCACTAAGCATAATATCCAACTATAACTCACCTCATAAACAAAATACAATAAAAAACATGTAATAAGTTATAAGAAAAGTTGGTTTGACTAAGCCGAGAGGTGAATTAAGGCCCATATAATTACCCAATGATGAGGCTCACCATATTCCTTCACAGGAGATTAATTTTAGGATATGGTAGGCCACCTCATCCTAGGGATAGCGTAGGCTTTCCCTCCTCCTGACTCCATTTTTATCTTCAATAGGTTTCTCATCAGCAGTAAAGAAGTTATTATTGGAAATGGCACTGTTGGACATGTCTTCTCTTCTCCATTGGATCCCTAGGGGAAGGGTTGTCACTCTGCTAATTAGCTCAAGACTAATTGAAATGGCTAATCCCCTAACCACAGTGGTGATACTGACTCCTGTCTGAGAGTTTAGGGCCATGGAAAATTCATAAGTAATGTCATCATCATATCCCTTTAGTAGCTCAAATAAACCTAACCACTAATTCGTTCTGAAAATATATAATATTGGAGGGTGAAGATGAATTCTTTTGGTGTCTATAGGCTCCCTTCTATTGAATCCCCCTCCCATATTCTCCTTTGTTTTCAACTAAGTGTAGGAGGGTTTCTTCTTGTAATAGCTCCGATGTGTAATTCAATGGGAGCAGAGGGTTGGAATCTCTAGTTGATGACAATTATGTATATTCCATCTAATATATAGCCATAAAAATTCTTTCAATTCTCAAAATGACTGATATTACTAGTAGAATTCAGGGTGCACCAACATGTAAATTATGGATAGATGAATGAGAGGGGCCACTTAATTTTCACCACATGGCCTGGGATAAGGATAATTGGAGACCAAATCGACCCTTGGAAACATTATTTCACCCTTGGAGGCTTCCTGTAGCAATTCTCGGGCTTCCTATAACATTTGTAGGCTTCCTGTAGCTTCCTATAGCTTCCTTCTGTAGAAATGAAAGAGTAGGGTTCAACTCTCTTCGATGTCTCCCCAAGCTAATCCTTACCTTAATTGTTTTTGAAATGAGAATAGATGCAAGATAATTTGAGCCTCAGTACATTATATGCTATTTTTGTCCAGGGTTCGGAGCACTGTGATGACTTGGCAGAGGCACGATTCTTCCTCTTTTGGATTGTTGTCCCACCTGGAGTGATCATTCTCTTGTCCCTTGTAATCAACACCCACTCTCTATTATCTAATATTAACTGACATGACACTCCCATGTTGCATGATGACTCATAAATCACTTTTTTTCACTGATTGAGGGTGGCCAAGTTAACTAGCCACCTCCAGCTTATAAAAATACCTTACCTCGATATTCATACATTTTTCATTATTTTACACATAGGGAGGAGCTGAGAGGTTTCCATACCTATGACTACCTCGTGTTCGATTGATGAAGGGGTGTGCATGCTAGAGTGGTGGACCTTTGTATTATTACTCAAGGAGTTGTCTTGATGTCTTTTTTTGCTCCTGTGTATCTTTTCTTTGCTCCTAGGTGTTGTTGTTGTTGTTGTAGAGTCCTGCTTGGAGTGGCAGAGTGCCTCATGATATGATATCATCCCCTCAACTTTATGGGAAGGAAAAAAACTAGGCTTCTAGATTTTCTGTAATGGTTGTGTTGACAATGCTGGGCCTGCCAACATTCAAGGGATCACCCTGGTATGAAGTCCCAACTAGACGTCACACCTTTTGGTGTGGGAGTCGCATCCGATATGATGGCCCAATTGTCATTGTCTTAAGGATTTTCCTCAACTCTTTCTTGTCAATGCAGGAGAGTGGTCCCCTTTGTCTTTGGGAAGTGAGGTTTGCGTGCCTAGTGAGTGTAAGTGTACTTGTGTCAATGGTTCTTTCACTGTGAGGGGAAGAGAATGAAGGTGAGTTCCAGGTTGAAAGGGATCAGTCCCAACTCAGCTAGGAACACACAACACAAAAGGACATACATGTATGTTTTAACCCCATACAGAAATTACTTGCATACGAATTATAAAACATAGAAAATAAACAATGCGAGAGCATAACACATAAAACACATATACACAGAGATTTTCCCCTTGATCCCAAAACCGGAACTACTAGCTTGATTTTTCATTATGTTCCTTTCAACGTTAAAATACATATTTATACATGCCAAAGCATCCAATACAATGGACAGAAAACCATCACATCCAAAACCATGGACCGAAAACCATCACGTCCAAAACCATGTGCAAAAACCATGCACAAAACCATAGGTAGGTCCGCCCAAACTAATATAGGGTCCAAAAACAAAATTTTCTAGGGTGTTGTCCTGAACCCCACAGAGGGGGGCTACCTGCACCCCTCAAACCCCCTGTGACCCCCCTGCTATGCAATTGGCACAACGAAAGGGGGGCTCCACCCCCCCTCTAACCCCCCCAGTTAACTACTTGGGTTAGTCGTGGAAAGAATATAACACAACCCAACATTCTCCCACTTGTTGTTTTCTTTCCATAGGGGGCCACAAGAGAGCTTAGTCATTTATCTAGCCCTGCAACGTCCATTGTTTCTTTACACCAAGAGAACTTCTCAGAGCTCACAAATTTTGTCAATGCATCTGCAATATTCTTTAAAGTGTCTACCTTTACCAGCAACACCTTTTTGTCTTCTATCATATCCCGCAGAAAGTGATACTGAACATCAATGTGCTTTGTCTTTGAATGATATGCAGGGTTCTTTGCCAATAAAATTGCACTTTTTTTGTCACAGTCTATCCTTATAGCTCCCTGTACTAACCCCATACTTGAACACAATCTCTGTAACCAAACTACTTCTTTGCTTGCATGAGTGGTTGCCATGTATTCTGCCTCTGTAGTTGATAGTGCCACTATAGATTGTTTCTTACTCATCCAACTGACTGCACCTCCAAATAGGTAAAACACATACCCACTTGTAGATCTTCTTTGATCCAGATCTCCAACCCAGTCTGCATCAACAAAGCCATGAATATCCAACACTCTCTCCAATCCTGGTCTTCCTTGGTAGCACAAACCATAATCACTAGTGTCATGCAAATACCTGAAAACCCGCTTCACTGCTGTCTAGTGCTCCTTCCCTGGTTTTGTCATAAACCTACTCAATACTCCCAACTC
Organism: Pinus tabuliformis; assembly: GCA_031772625.1. Classification (NCBI taxonomy): domain Eukaryota; kingdom Viridiplantae; phylum Streptophyta; class Pinopsida; order Pinales; family Pinaceae; genus Pinus; species Pinus tabuliformis. Next base: position 900,278,175 of record CM062808.1, read on the forward strand.
AATCATGTGCAATGTCTGATCTTGTACATACCATTGCATACCTCAGGTTACCAACTGCACTTGCATATGGAACACGGGACATGTCCTCTTCCTCTTCTTGTGTCTTGGAACACTATTCAACAGATAACCTCACACCTACAGGAATAGGAACCTTCATCGGTTTACTATCCTGCATATTAAACCTCTACAATATTGTATCGACATACTTCCTCTGGTTTAACCAGAGCTTCCTCTTTGCTTGGTCTCTTTTAATTTCCATGCCCAAAATATAGTTTGTAGCACCAAGATCTTTCATGTCGAATTTGGAGGACAATTGGGTCTTCAAATCCTGGGTAATTTCTTTTGTCATTTCCAACCAGCAACATATCATCCACATACAAGACTAGATAAATAACATGGTCACCAATTAATTTAAAATACACACAATGATCTGCTTTACTTCTGGTGAAGCCAAGTCCCTGTATAAATGTATCAAATTTCTGATACCACATCCTCAGTGAACCCATACAGAGAATTCTTTAACTTGCATACCATTTCTTTCTTACCCTTCACCACAAAACCTTTAGGTTGCTTCATGTAGATCTCTTCTTCCAAATCCCCGTGAAGAAATGTTGTCTTCACATCCATCTGTTCTACCTCAAAATCAAAAGCAACAACAGCAGATAAAAGTAATCTAATAGAAGCTACCTTGGAAACAGGGGAAAAAATATCACCAAAATCAATTCCCGACACCTGGATATAACCTTTTGCTATCAACTGAGCTTTGTACTTCTCCACCTTTCCTTTTGTATTTGTCTTCTTTTTGAACACCCATTTTCTGCCAATGGGTTTCCTTCCAACTAGCAACTCCACTAGATCCCAAGCCTCATTTTTGTGCAAAGATGCCATTTCATCAACCATGGCCTCTTTCTAGAGTTCTCCATCCTCTGAATCTACTGCTTCCTTCACAGTGATAGGATCATCATCAGTAACAGATAAAGAAAAATTTTGAACAGAAAGCAGATGGACTATACCTTTCCGGCTGCCTTCTTTCTCGAACTGATTTTCTCACACCTGGAGTTTGTGGCTCTTCATCTTCTAATTCCTCCTCTGTTGTAGAGTCTGATTCTTCCTCTTTAAGCTCAAACTCTATCTTCTCAAGTTCCTTTGGTTGGAATTCATGTTTAATAACATCTTTCACCTCTCTGAACACCACATCTCGGTTGTACACAACCTTCCTTGTTTTTGGGCTCCAAAGCTTATAACCCTTTAAACCATCCTGATGCCCAATAAAGATGCACTTTTCAGATTTACTATCCAACTTGGTTCCTTTCTCCTTTGGAACATGTACATATGCATCACATCCAAATACCCTCAGATGTGAAAGAGAGGGTTTCTTACTAGTCCATACCTCTTATGGAGTCTTATCCTCCAATGTTGATGAAGGTGATGTATTGACTAGGTAACATGTTGTCTCCACCGCCTCTGCCCAGAATTCTTGTCCTAACGCAGCACCACTGAGCATACTTCTTGCGATTTCCATCAACGTCTTGTTCATTCTTTGTGCAACTCCATTTTACTTAGGTGTGTATGGAGTAGTCTTCTGCCGTGCTATACCACACTTCTTACAGAATTCTTCAAATCCCTTGCTGCAAAACTCTCCACCATTATCTGTCCTTAACACCTTTTTCTTCTTCTCTGTCTGGTTTTCCACCAGAGCCTTAAATTCTTTAAACCTATCAAAGACTTCAGATTTCTTCTTAAGGAAATATATACATGTATTCCTTGAGAATTAATCTATAAATGATACATAGTACACATACTTACCCAGTGATGGAACCTTCACAGGTCCAAATACATCAATGTGCACAAGTTCTAATATATGTTTCACCCTCTTACCACTAGAGGGGAAATTCACTTGATTTTGCTTCCCATATACACAATTTTCACAGAAATCAAAATCCAGAGAGCTATTACTCATACCTTCTACCATACCTTTACCATGAAGTATTCGAAGGCCCTTCTCTCCAATATGTCCAAGCCTTTGATGCCACAACATGGTCTTATCTCTAGAGACCACTAGATTTTCTGCTCCACTTTCAGGAACCATAGAATTGTTGCACCCATCAATAATAGTGCTACCTTGTAGCTTGTACAGAGTTCCAATCTGAACTCCCCACATCAATACTAGTGCTCCCCGAACCATTTTGCAGGTATCCTTCTCGAACATTGTTTTTACACCTGCATCATCTAGCTTGCTTATGAAAATCAGATTTCTGGCCAATGCAGGAATATGTAGAATACCCGGAAGTGTTCTAACCCTTCCACCTTGCACTTCAACTTTATTTTTCCACAACCAATGATTCTAGCCTTCCTGTCATCCCCAAAGAAGACATCACCAGCATCATATTTCTCATACTCACAGAACCACTCTCTATGGGGAGTGAAGGGAAAGGATGCAGCTGAGTCAATCAACCATGCCTCATGATCTACATGTGTACTTGAAGAAGCCAAGTACACCTCCCCACCTTCATCTGATGTGGTTTTCGCCTCTGTAGAAGGAGCATCATCAGATCCCTTTCCTTTGTCAGGAGCTTTAGATTTACAATCCCTTTTGTAGTGCCCTTCCTTTTTGCATTTCCAGCACACCACCTTTACAGGTTTTCCTGGAGATTTAGATCTCCCTCTAGATTTAGATCTCCCACTCGATGACTTATTTTTGTTTCTCTTCTTGGACTGTCCTTGTACAAACAAGGCATCACCATTCCAGCTCTCCATATTTTTTCGTCTCATCTCCTTCGTCAGCAAGGATGAGACAATTTCATCAAATTGCAAGGCAGTTGCATTGCTACCTATTGCAATAACCAGACTATCCCACGAATCTCGTAGAGAACACAACAAACTGATGCACTTATCTTCATCTAAAATTTTAATATCAATAGATAATAACTGACTTACCACAGTATTAAACACATTTAGATTTTCTATCACCGAGTCTCCATCTTTCATCCTCAGGTTATATATATTTTTCCATAGGAACAATTTATTCACCGAAGACTTAGATTGGTACAAAGTCCCTAACTTGTCCCACAAAGCCTTCGCCGTAGCTTCCCCTGATACATTCAGCAATACTGAATCTGAGACACACAATTGTATTGTGCTCTTAGCCTTCCATTCCAACTTCTTCCATTCTTCATCGAACACTCCCATTGGTTTAGTACCTGGATCTACCACGACCCACTGATCTTTATCCACCAATAGATCCTCCATCTTGAGTTTCCATAACTCAAAACTCTGACCATTAAATTTCTTGATCTCTATCTTTTCACTGCTCGCTATCTTCTTTCACCACCAGAATCAATCCCACAGATCTCCCACTGAACAGTGTCTACCACAGGCCCGAGCGAAACCCCTCAGTAACAAAGGAATCCCCTTGAAGCCAAAATTGCGCTGATACCAAATGTAGGTTTTAACCCCATACAAAAATTACCTGCATACGAATTCTAAAACACAAAAAATAAACAATGCGAGAGCATAACACATAAAACACATATACATAGAGATTTTCCCCTAGATCCCACAACCGGGACTACCAACTTGATTTTTCATTATGTTCCTTTCAATGTTACAATACATATTTATACATTTCGAAGCATCCAATACCATGGACTGAAAACCATCACGTCAAAAACCATGGACTGAAAACCATCGCGTCCAAAACCATGTGCGAAAATAATGAACAAAGCCATAAGTAGGTTTGCCCAACCTAATATAGGGTCCAAAAACAAAATTTTCCGGCGCGCTGCCCCGAACCCCATAGAGGGGGGCTACTTGCACCCCTAAAACCCCCTGTGACACCCTCGCTACGCAATCGACGCAACAAAGGGGGGGGGTGTGGGCGGCTCCACCCCCCGGTTAACTACGTGGGCTAGTCGTGGAAAGAATATAACACAACCCAACAATACATAGTTTCCGGTGGAGCAGTCCACTCGGATGTGACAATAAAAACATATAAGGTAAGATAACACGTAAAACACTCACGGATTAGTCTAAGATGAGTGCAACGGTTGTTACAACAAGGTTCATGTGAAAGGTCTATCTGATGTTCGGCAGAGTTGTCGACATGGACAGGACAACATTAACAGCATATACAAAACATTTCCATTAATAGATTATGCATTACAACAAATGAATCAGTTCAGATGTAGAACACATGATTAAAACAACATGCATTACAAGTGTTAAAGATCAGTCTTACAACAAATACAATACATGTGTGAAAATGTGTTGGCATGTTAACAAGCTTTTGAATTAAGAGAAAGTTCCAAGACACATCGTTACACCATACATCACTAACCCCGTCAGCGAGGCATTGGAGCCACTACTTACTCCTCAAAGAAAATATTATAGACTCTCTTGGCTATATGGGAGGAGCTGAGGTGAAAAGTCCTTTCATGTACAAATGACGGGGGTATTTATAGCCAAGGGTGAAACTGACTCTTGTGGTTGTTCGACTACCCTCATGACTGTTCAACTTCCATGAATTTTCGACTTACATGACTCTATGTTCAAAAAGTTGGTCTCTTGGACTTCCACGTTACATCACATTGATCGACAACAAGCCCATAGTGGAGATGTGGGCAACATGACTCATGACTTGAATTGACATGACTTGACAAGACAACACTGGTACATTCGTGCTGCTACTAGAGTGCATGTTGAGCTACAGTGCTGCTAACTTCTAAGTGATGGATGTCTTCATGGTGTTTCATGGATTCACCTCCGCATGGCGAAGTGTGTGGAGTCTTCGATGGTCTTTGTTTTATTTGATGAAGCTTCAACATGTGGTTCTTTGTTTTCATGCTGGAAGGCTTGACAGGCTCACTTCTTCTCGAAGGTGCATGTTCAATGCGTTCGTCTGCTTCGCATGCTTCGTCCGTTGGTGAACCTGTCCATCTGCATGTGTTCCCTTCACTCATCCCATTCGTCGTCTTGACATGTTTGTTGGTGTACCTGTACCTGAAGTCACTCATGATGAAACGACATAAAATCAAAAACCTCCTAGTCTACCATGACACATGATCATTCAGATGCAGGCGACCGGGAGAGGTAGCAGGGTTGTGATGTGGGATAATGTCTTTAGGCAAATACTGATGAAAACTATGCAAGAGTCACTGGGGAATGGAGATAGACGATCTGAGTCAACAGTGACTATCTGAAAGGTTTGGCTCAGCTAGGAGGAAAAATTGTGCAAATTTTTGGGAGGGATAGTCCAGGTTGTAGTAGGGCAAGGCAGACATTCTCTGTGCATTTTTTGGAACAGACAATCAACAAGGGTTGGACAGCCAAATTTTGCACAATTTTCCAGTGGACCGGGTCAGGCTGCATGAAAGGTCAACAAGCAGGGATTGCGCATTTTTTCTGGGGAACTACCCGGGATACTGATAGCCAGAACTATGCAATTCCCAGAGGGAATTTCCAGTTGGCTGCCGGGGTCACTAGCACCTAGAACTGTGCAATTCCCAGAGGGAACTGCCAGTTGGCTGCTGGGGTTATTGGCAACCAAAACTATTCAATTCCTAGAGCGAACTTCCAGTTGGATGCTAGGGTCACTGGCAGCCAGAACTGTGCAATTCCCAGAGGGAACTACTAGTTGGCTACTCAGTCAATGGCAATAGAAACTGCGCAATTCCTGGAGGGAACATGTAGTCTGCTGCTGGGAGTTGCTCACTGGGAGAACTACACTAAGGACGGGAGGCCGTCCTGTTGATCATATCTGCACAATTTTTGAGCTTTACTGAATGATGGGCAATGGGAGACTTTCTCGTGAGAACTGCGCAATTTCTAAGATGAACAATTGGTCGACTATCCGGGTGGGCAGCGCAACTTGAAAGAAATAACTTGGTGCTTCTGTGTTGTTCTGGTTGACGGTCGATCAAGTCGAAAGAAGGGTGATGGTCCAGATGTTAATGAGGAGTCTAATCGTCAGTACTTCAGCAAAAATGACTAAGTGTGTGAACAGTTGAAAGATGAATAGGTGATCATACGAACACACACTCACATGACTTGATGACGAACCGACCAAACCATCAAACACACATGTTCAACATGACTGACCGACGGTGAAAGCGATAACCGTGACACTCATGATTGATCGTGCATGATTGATATGACACTTGCGTGATAGTAAATGTGACTCCATGTGTGAGTCCGACAGATTCTTTCATGGCAAACACAACAAACACATACGAAGCAAAGACTTTGAGCATAACCAAAACACAATCGCAAGCATGACTTAAACATCAACATGCAGAGACTTGAGTGCAATAAACAAGAGAGGTGAACGTAAAGGCTCACACGAGCTCACGGAGTGAACCCAAGTGTGTGTAGTCATCAAGTGAATCTCTTCAAGGGAGGCTCCGAAATTGGTGTAGGCCAAAATTTTGGAGGGTGGTTGTAGCCGCTACAACGGGTTGCACAGGCTCCTACTTGTAGCAACCCCTTTTTTTTCTCTTCCAAGGTCTTTTAACTTTGGGAGAGTGATGAGGAAGAGTGTAGAGGGCTTGGAGGATGATGTTAGGGCTCTGATTGAGTAGTGTAGGGTTGTGGGAATGGAGAGAATGTGCTTTGCATTTTTTTCAAGAAATTTTCACGATGAGACAAAGTTTAGGGTTAGTTTTGAAAGATATTTACTTTTTTTGTGAACATGGATCTTTGAAGGATGGATGGGTGGTGGATCAAGGTGGTAGACCCTCATTTACCTTTGGACAAGTCATGCTTGGTGGTTTTCTCAATTGGATCCCCTTCCTGTAGATTTTCGGTATCTTCTTGTAGCAATTACAATGTTCCTGTAACAATCCAGAGAGGGCCCAAAATTGGATTTTTGAGCCACTAGGATGGTGGAGAGTGGTGAGGACAGGGATTTTCATGGAGGATATGGAGTGGATGGAGGGATAAGTGGATGGAAACTTGAGGATGTTGGCCCTGTAGCTCTGAAATTCACCACTTTCCTTAAAACCTGCAAAATGACAAAAATTATTAACAGACAAGTTGTGGATCCATGTCATGAAATTCTCCTTTGTTTTTTTTCCTTCTTTTTTTTAGGGATACACATGCTACCTCAAGAGAGGTTTTTAGCCTGTATGCCTACCCAGAGCACCTCAAGGGAGGTTTTCACTGAGGGATTTTTATTTTTTGTTTTTTGGTTTTTACTCAAGGGAGGTTTTCAACCCAAGAGTTGGCCTCAGATGCCTCATAAAGTTTTTCATCCATACCTCTTATTGTTTTTTTTTCTTTTTTCACAAACAAAAATAGTATCAAGGAATGTTGTGACTTGGAAACTATGACACTTCCAATCACATTTAACTCTCTGCTGACGGTGCTGATGAATTCTTCCTTGGACATATGTTTTCTATAAACCTTCAATATGTAGCCATTGACAAGCAAGGGAGTCCCTTCCTCATCAATGGTCCTGATTTGAACAGCTCCATTGTCATGGAATTTCTCTATCAAGTATGGGCCTAACCATATTGTCATCAACTTTCCTTTGAATTCCTTGAACCTGGATTCATATAGTAATTCCCAATCCCCTTCTTGAAAAACTTTGTCATTGATATTCCTATCATGCCAGACCTTCCTCTACAATTGGATAAATTCAGTGTGTAGGAGGGCCTTCATTCTAAATTCATCCAAGCCATTTAACTGGAGCAACCACTCCTATGCTTTGGTAAATCCAATTGGGCTTCCATTCTCAAATTATTGTACTCAAACTCAATAGAGAGCAGAGCTTTCTTTCCATAGACCAAATCATAAGGGGTAAAACAAGTAGTTGTTTTCCAAGTTTTGTTATAGGCCCAATTGGCATCCAATAATTTGTCTGCCCAATCCCTTATGTTGGTGCTCGAAACCTTGGTGAGGGTTCCCTCTAATGCCCTATTTATGACCTCTACTTGTTCATTGGCCTGAGGATGATAGGCATTAGATTTTTTTGTGCTTGATATGATGCTACCTTAACAGATTCTCGATTAGATGTGATGTGAATTGAGCTTCTTGATCGGTGACTATCTCTCAGGGGTACCCAAATTTGTAGAACACATTATACCTTAATAACTCATCCACTTTCTCCTTTGTTGCTACCTTGACAGCTTTTGTCTCAACCCACTTTGTCAAATAATCAGTGCACACAATGATGTACTTTTTCTTCCCTAATGGTGGATCAATTGGCCCAATGAAATCCATGTCCCACTTGTCAAATGGCTCCAAAGCCACCTGAGGTTGTAAGAGAATTTCATACCTAGGGGTAGGTCTCCCCATCCTCTAGCACTAATCACATTGGCTAGTGTATCTTCTTGCATCTTAGTGGAGAGTGGACCAATAGTAGCCAGATTGTAGAGCCTTGAAGGTTGTCTTCTTGGCAGCAAAGTGACCTCCACAAGGCTCATCATGATAGGATTAGAGGATGTCAAAGATTTCCTCTTCTATGACACATCTCCTCAATATTTGATCTGGTCTGAGCTTGAGGATATTTGTCCCAATCCAAGTGAAAGGGGCAGTCTTCCTTACAATTTTGCTCTGCTCCATGGATGACAGATTTGGAGGGAATTTTGCAACAACTAGGTAGTTGGCTAGGTTAGAAAACCATGGAGAGATAACTGAGAGAGAAAATAAGTGCTCATCTGGAAGTTGATCATCAACCATCCCTTCATCACCTGCAGGCAAAGCAAGTCTAGACAAACAATATGAAACTACAGTTTCCTTTCCTGTCTTATCAATGATAGTTAAATAAAATTGTTGTAATAGTAGAAACAATCTAATAATTCTAGCATTCACATCAGGCTTGTTCATTAAGTACTTGATAGTTGCATGGTCAGTATGCAAAAAAGTTTGATATCTAGTGATGTAGTGTCTGAACTTGTTTAAAGAGTGTACAATAGCTAGGAGTTATTTCTAGTTATAGTGTAGTTGAATTTGGCCTTAGACAAATTTTTACTAATGAAGTAAATGACATAAGGTAATTTATCATATATCTGGCCTAAAGCTGCTCCTACAACTTTGTCGGATGCATCAGCATGGATATCAAAGGGAAGACCCCAATTTGGGCCTCTAAGTATGGATTCAGTGGTTAATTTGTCTCTCAATACCTCTAGGGCCTTGTTGGCTTAAGGGGGCCTGGCCCAAGTTCAGAGTTATTTGCGCCAACCAACAAAACCCTAACTGCTAGCCCTTTCCACAACAACCTGCATAGCGTAGGCTGCAGTCTCACCCAAATCAGTATTGGGGGATGATAGAACCAGGTTTCTGCATCCAGAGGTCTGTGTGATGGTTTTCCTAAGTTCTTAGGGTTTAGATCTACCTTCACGCAGATATATTCCTTCCAACTGTCAACTAGTGCAACTCTATCAAAAGGACCTTGAGATCCTCGCAAAAGTACTTAATTATACTTATCATGCAGAAAGATTCAGATCTATCAGTTTCACGTAGTTAATGTGTATTCTGAAGCCCTTATGGCCTAGATCTGTCGTCGCGCAGATCTACTCTATCCAAACAACTAACTACAACAGATCTATCTAATGACTTCTCAATCTTCGCGAAGGTCTTAAATCATTATTAACATGCATAAAAGGTACAAATTCACTACTTTCGCGTAATAAACAAGCATTAATTCACATAAGTCATAACAGATCATAGAGGAATACAAATTGAAATAATAAACAAGGCACAAATGCATAGATTCGGCTCAAAACAATCTTTATTATGAATAAGCATTTAATTATAGACTTCTCCTCCCTGCGCACTCAGCTGCAAGGGCCCACACACTCAGCTTGCGGACTTACCAAGGTCTCTGCACACTCAGCTACAAGAGCCTTCCCCTTTTGCCTAAGTATAGGAAACAAACTTTTCCTACCTTAGCACCTTGCCCTTACAATGATTCTTCACAAAAAGTTATCTTCTTAGACTCGCTATGAATCAACTATATATAGCCTTTTCATTACAATACCATGGTCCGCGGACCATGGGCGGGTCTCAAAACCATCCTATCACCTACCCATACAAGGGACTAATGCCCCTTTGACTCTTACTTAGCTTCGCGCTCCGCTTCCACATTTCGCGAAGACTTTACATTCTTTAACAAAAATATTATAGAAATTGACTTAACTGACAAAAATTGACCCCAGGGACCCCATCCCAACAAGCCCCCAACACAAATATGGTGACTCACCCTCGAGCCACTCAGCTGGATTCTCCACTTTATTGCAAAGGTCACTGAACTCCAACTTCAATACTTAAAGTTTCGTTGTGCTCTGTATTGCAGCCTACTGCACTTCTTTGACTAACTTCTCTGAAGTTGGCCCCTCCATCGCGAGGCACATGGTCCTTTTTGTTTGCTGGAAAGTATTAAACTTTTCCTAGATTGATAGCATAATCTGGTTCGCTTCCTCTGTCCATGGTTCAATCCGAGCCTTCAAAACAACTTCTTTGTGCTGCAGCTCCTCAACCTGTGCCTGTAGCAGCCTCATTTCTTGCAAGCACACGAAGCGCTGGAATGGCACCAAAGTGAGCGCAGTTGCCCTGATCTCATCAACTTGTTGTTGTGCTTCTCGGATCTCTGTATGCAATCGCTGCAGGTTTGAGTCCTCTTGCAACGTAGTCCAGAGCTCCATTGTGTTTTCAAAAAGACCATTGTAGCCTGATACTGCATTCTCCAAAGTAGGCATGTGTTCTCTGATAGTTGCGTCGCACTACTCCCTAACCTCTGGCAGAGTAGTCAGCTGTAGTTTCAATTGCAGTTCAAAGATCTTCATCTGAAAATCAAAAGTAACTCAGCCTACCTCATCCTTGTTGGGTTGTGTTATATTCTTTCCATGACTAGCCCATGTAGTTAACCAACGGGTTAGAGGGGGGGCGGAGCCCCCCCTTCGTTGCCCTGATTGCATAGTGGGGGGCTCACAAGGGTGTTTGAGGGGGGCGGGTATCTCCCCTCTATGGGGTCTGGGGCAGCGACCTGGGAATTTTTTTTTCGACCCTATATTAGGTTGGGCGGACCTACCTATGGTTTTGTGCATGCTTTTCGCACATGGTTTTGGATGCGATGGTTTTCGATCCATGGTATTGGATGCTTCGACATGTATAAATATGTATTATAAAATTGAAAGGAACATAATGAAAAATCAATCTAGTAGTCCCGGTTTTAGGATCCAGGGGAAAATCTCTGTGCATATGTGTTTTATGTGTTATTCTCTCGCATTATTTATTTTCTGTGTTTTAGAATTCGTATGCAGGTAATTTTTGTACGGGGTTAAAACCTACAATCCTTAGACTATCACACTGTAGCGACCAATTTCTGAATCTTCCCTGAAGATGCCGCATCCTCTGGAATGTGTAGTTCTGCTACTAAATTACACACTAGTGTAATTACTGCTTCTAGGCTCTGGTTTCGCTCTACTAGCTCTTATTTTTCCTTAAGAGTCTAAGCCTTTTCAACAAAGATTTGCTCATTTTTTGTTTTGACTTTGCTAATTACTGATATTGCACATTGCTATCTAATCCGAAGCTCATCTGATACCCCTTGATGAAGTGCGTGGAGGGTCTGAAGTGGCAGCATGGCTAAATGCATACCCACGCCTTTGAGCTTTCCGAGCTGGGCGTTATCTTCCTCTAACTCTGTGTGCAATGTTCCTTCGGGTAAAGAAATGACTCTAAGGTATAGAGTCCATTATGTTTCCATTACGCTCTCTCTCACAATGGAACCATTTTTTGGCTTATGGGGCCTCATCTAGGTTCAAAGTTATTCGCGCCAACCAAAAAAACCCTAATTGCTGGCCCTTTTGGCAACAACCTGTGTAGCGTAGGCTACAGTCTCACCTGGAGCAGTATTGGGGGATGTTAGAACCAGGTTTCTACATCTAAAGACCTCTGTGATGGTTTTCCTAAGTTCTTAGGGTTTAGATCTACCTTCGTACAAATATATTCCTTCTAATTGTCAACTACTGCAACTCTATCAAAAGGACCTTTAGATCCTCGTGAAAGTACTTAATTATACTTATCATGTAGAAAGATTACAGATCTATTAGTTCCATTCAGTTAATGTGTATTCTGAAGCCCTTTTGGCCTAGATCTGTCATTGTGCATGTTAGCGCTTGAAATTTCACCTCAGGCTGAGAAAGGTAAACTTCAAGGCAACATCAAACCACTTAGCCTCGTAGCTAGCCCTACGGGGCAGGAGAGGGCTCTCTCCGATCTATCTCGGTAAAGATATTCAACGGGCGAGATAGCCAATGAGGAAACACTGATTTTAGGCTAGTAAACTGATCAAAAGGTTTAATTTGGGATTTTTAGGGTTTTGGTGGAAAGTTGGGGAAGGGCAAATTTTGGTGCGGGGATTGGACACAGTTTCTGCAGGGGGTTCTTTGGGGCGAGGTAGGAAACAGTATTGATGCCTTTGATAGAGGTGGATGGATGAGAATGACCGGTGATGAGTTAAGAAGAGCAAGAAATAACCTTGAATTCCCCTTAAACAGTTGAAAACATTGATATTAAGCAAACTTAAAAGCAGAGCATGACAGTCATGAATTCTACTTTAACACTTCATTTGCCTAATTTGAAAAAGGAAAAGTAAGGAAATGATTCACATAACACACTTACAAGTACAAAGAGAAACACACCATCAACACCTGTGACCACAAGAATCCCAAAAAGGACTGCAAAACCCTGGTCTTCCTTTGCCAAAAATTGCAGAGATACAGTGAGTAATACAATAAGAGCTTCTCCCTCAAGAGTCCAACCTCTCCAACCTCTAAAAATGACTAATAAAATACATAATATAGGCAAGCTAACACCTTTCCTTGCCTCTAGGGGTCGAGCTCACTATCCTAGGATCTGTTTCAACCAATTCTAAACTAAGCACTGAAAACTAGGCAATCAAAACAACTTGCCTCTATAAGCTAGGAAACCAATTCATTCATTAAATTTTTGCCTATCTTATGAATGAATCTTCTAGAAGAGATAAACAAGTGTCAAAATATCATAAAATTACATAATTTACAACAAGGAGGATGAAAATCAAATCCAAAAAGTCAAATCCAGTCAAAACTGCGTTTTTCTAAGCTGTAGGTTGAATTCCTGTGCAAACTGCTTGATGGGTCGCGCGCAATTCCTGAATGGGTCACGCGCCTTTGGAGGCACGTTTGAGGCACTTCCAGGTGTCCAAATGAGGCAAAAGTGGGCTTCTTGGAAAGGTCTAGATGTCTACTTTCCAACCCAAGTAGAATTTTGGAATTTGGTGGTCATTGTCCCCTCCAAAATTGCAATCTCCCAAGACTGCTTCCTGTGTGTCAAAAAGGTGGCAGAAAGTCATTTTTTGCTTGTTTTTTGACTTTCTGGAGGCCCAAAACTTGGTGAAATTTCTTGGAAATGGCTGAGCAAGTGTAACTTTCCATGAAAAATCCAGAAATGCTGAGTTTTCCCAAAATGGAGTTTCCCAACGAAAGGGTCGTGCGCCGCATTGGTGGAGAAAACCTGTTTTTGGCACAAAAAATTCACAATTGACAAAATTTTCTCCAAATTTCTTGAAATTTGGGCTGGGAGTCCCCAATAAAGTACCATGCTCAGTCAAAGAGGCTTTGGCCAAAATTTGGAGTGGATCGGGCCTTTTCCGTCGTTTTAGTGCCTTGGCCAACCTCCTTGGATCTAGCGATTGCAATTTTGACATTTCTCTAAAACCATGACACTTGTGCAAAAAGTGAAGGAGGGTTTTCTTCTTTGGCATGTTATGGACAAAAAACTCTCTCAGTTTTCTAAAATTCATCTTTGATTGCTCTGAAACGGCTTTTGAATGAGACTTATCCCGATGTGTGAAGCAAGGAATCTCGTGGAAATGAAGCGAAATGAAGGGGATAGGGGGCTTCTAAATTCTTGGGGAAATTTTTGGGAGTGGGGAGGGATGTTAGGAAGTAGGGGAAAGTGGAATTTCAGAGATTGAGCTAGGGGAAGGGGTCCAAAAGGGCAAAACACAGGCCAAACCTAGAAAATTGCCAGATTGTAGCTAGAAACTAGGGTTTGTGCAAAAATGAGGAATTTGGGGGATCTTAGTGATGGGAAGTGTTTGATAAGGTATATGAAGGATAGGGGAAAGTGTATGAACATCATGATACAAGTTTCGCTAATGATTTGACCGTCCAAGAGAAATTGCCTTCAAAATCCTAGGAAAGGGAAATGACCTTACCTAGGCGCAACTGAAGCATGAACAAGATGTAAAATGACTCATTAGACACTGAGATGATAATGAAAACCCTATGAATGATGATAGACTAGCTGATTAGTGACATAGATTGGCATTTAGGAAATTTTGAAAGGAGTGAAAGCAAACCCTAGACCTAATGCCTAGTGACCAAATTTTGCTTGAAGACTCACTGAAATGACAAAATTTGACCTTGACACTTCAAAATCACTTTGTAAGAGAATATTTGATCACTGGAGGAAGGCTGGAAAGACTGACACTAACATTGGCTCCAATGGGGATGGTGGCTCCTTGGAGATGCCAAGAACCTTAGACCTCTGGGAGAGCAGACCAATGTTTTCCAACCATTGGGCAATGGAGTCATTATTTGACAAACAATACAAGACTTTTACTCATTTATTGACTGAAACTTGATTCAAACTGACTCAATTATGAAACCTACATGACTGAAAATTGACTCACAAATGACTCATGACTGACTTAACTAAAACAAAAACTTACAAAGCTTATTGAAGGGCAGCAGTCCATCAAGATTTGAAATCATGATGACAACCACCTGTGTTTCTTACAAGACAATATACATCAAACTATATCAAAATGCCAATGTAACCAATCAAGCAGATGCCTTCTTGATTGATTCTCCTGATCAGATCTTCTGGTCAACAGTACAAACCTATCACTGGGCATCCAAAAACATAGTTGACCATGGCTGCAACAAAACACTGTAATAAACATTTTCACTGCTGGCTGCAACAAACTTGCTAGAGGATCGTGAAAAACATGAAGATTTGCCACTGCCACCTCCTGCTGAAAGATCAAGGTGTCCTTTGTTTCAAATTCTGATCTGCCTTCATCATGTGCTTCAGTAAAAGTATGCTCATGGGCTTCAAAAAACTCTGAACGGGTAGATGAGCAGATCTCCTCTTGAAATAAAATTTCAAAACATGAGACATATGAGGAAGAATCTGAAATGGAATCCTGAATGATCTGATCTTTTGTAGTTTGAATATATGGTAATTCATCTTCATATGATATCACAACCAAATGATCAAGTTCCTTATTACATTCTTCAATATTATCATTTACATCGTTTACCACAAATTCACTCAAAGAAACTTTTTGACTTGCTTGAGCAAAGATCTCACCTTGCTGTTCATGAGCAGACTGAATGACCTCCTCATGAAGACTCTGTTCTGATGAAATGGGAGCACTTAGATTTGTAACTTTGTTTTCTTCATGCCAAATGATCTCAACAGCCAAGTTTTTCTTTATAGGATTCGGCACAAGGTATTCTTGGTCATCATGATCTGAATGTTGATCCGAAATAGTTGACTTGACTACATCACATGAATCTTGACTGCCCTACACGCTATCTTCTTCTGTGGGCAGATCTGAAATAGAACCCTCTCTTTCATCATTTTCAGCCATATGGGCATCTTCAAGCTGCTGATCTTGATTCTGTTGCAAAATTACCTAATCATCTTGACAAGTATCCTCTAAGCTTTCTTTATGTTGCTGAAATGGATTCTCATACAGAGCCTCAATGATCTCAACATCCATAAAATTATCATCTTCATAATATTTCTCAAGGCTTTCAATAAAACTATAAGCATGCTTGCAACAGTCATGAACCAAATTTAATGATGGATAAGATGCTTGATATTTTTCAATGAACAAGGCATGAAAATCCGTTAAACAGTAAATACAAGCAGGCGACGAACTTTCATACCGAAATTGGGCTTCACCTTCCAGAGTGGCCAGGAATATCTTCATCAAGCAATCTTCAGGAAAATCCACCTTCAACTTGCGAATATGCATATGAAATCTAACTAGATGTAAAGCAGCATCCTTCTTACCATCATCATTAAATATAGGCAGATTCCTTGACCAATCTACCTTCGGAATTTTATTTGGAAAACCAGGGATGTGATCTCGGCTCAAGGGAGCATATCTTCTTGTGATTCGATCGATCTTGAAAAGCTCAAAGCTACTGATCTCTCTGCAGTGAAGTCACTATGAAGCATTGATCTCTGGAGTTTTCAGTGAAGGAGTCGCAAGTGAATGATTTCATCCTTGTCAGTGTCTGATCGTTGTCCACTATCAACAATCAGATCTGAACTTGATACATGTACTGGGGTAAGATGCAAATGAAGTGTTGTATTCACAAGCTCACGGAGATTGACTGAAGCAATGTTTATCTACTTCCGCTAATGCAAAGCAAAAGAGTTTCGAAGGCTACCTGGCATAACTTCAGGCTCCGTCTAAGACTTATGAAACAAACACATCAACCCACAAACAAGTTTGTTCTTCCCAGTATGGTCGCCAATATGTTAGCACTTGAAATTTCACCTCAGGCTGAGAAAGGTAAACTTCAAGGCAACATCAAACCACTTAGCCTCGTAGCTAGCCCTACGGGGCAGGAGAGGGCTCTCTCCAGTCTATCTCGGTAAAGATCTTCAACGGGCGAGATAGCCAATGAGGAAACACTGATTTTAGGCTAGTAAACTGATCAAAAAGTTTAATTTGGGATTTTAGGGTTTCGGTGGAAAGTTGGGGAAGGGCAAATTTTGGTGCGGGGATTGGACACAGTTTCTGCAGGGGGTTCTTTGGGGCGAGGTAGGAAACAATATTGATGCCTTTGATAGAGGTGGATGGATGAGAATGACCGGTGAGGAGTTAATATGAGCAAGCAATAACCTTGAATTCCCCTTAAACAGTTGAAAACATTGATATTAAGCAAACTTAAAAGCAGAGCATGACAGTCATGAATTCTACTTTAACACTTCATTTACCTAATTTGCAGAAGGAAAAGTAAGGAAATGATTCACATAACACACTTAAAATTACAAAGAGAAACACACCATCAACACATGTGACCACAAGAATCCCAAAAAGGACCGCAAAACCCTGGTCTTCCTTTGCCAAAAATTGCAGAGATACAGTGAGTAATACAATAAGAGCTTCTCCCTCAAGAGTCCAACCTCTACAACCTCTGGAAATGACTAAGAAAATATATAATATAGGCAAGCTAACACCTTTAATTGCCTCTAGGGGTCGAGCTCACTATCCTAGGAGCTGTTTCAACCAATTCTAAACTAAGCACTGAAAACTAGGCAATCAAAACAACTTGCCTCTATAAGCTAGGAAACCAATTCATTCATTAAATTTTTGCCTATCTTATGAATGAATCTTCTAGAAGAGATAAACAAGTGTCAAAATATCATAAAATTACATCATTTACAATGAGGAGGATGAAAATCAACTCCAAAAAGTAAAATCCAGTCAAAACTGCGTTTTGCTGAGCTGTAGGTTGAATTCCTGTGCAAACTGCTTGATGGGTCGCGCGCAATTCCTGAATGTGTCGCGCGCCTTTGGAGGCACTGTTGAGGCACTTCTAGGTGTCCAAATGAGGCAAAAGTGGGATTTTTGGAAAGGTCTGGATGTCAAATTTCCAACTCAAGTGGAATTTCTGAATTTGATGGTCATTTGCCCCTCCAAAATTGCAATATCCCAAGACTGCTTCCTGTGTGTCAAAAAGGTGGTAGAAAGTCATTTTTTGCTTGTTTTTTGACTTTCTGGAGGCCCAAAACTTGGTGAAATTTCTTGGCAATGGCTGAGAAAGTGTAACTTTCCATGAAAAATCCAGAAATGCTGAGTTTTCCCAAAATGGAGTTGCCCAACGAAAGGGTCGCGCGCGGCGCGCGACCCATTGGTGGAGAAAACCTGTTTTTGGCACAAAAAATTCACAATTGACAAAAGTTTCTCCAAATTTCTTGAAATTTGGGCTGGGAGTCCCCAATAAAGTACCATGCTCATTCAAAGAGGCTTTGGCCAAAATTTGGAGTGGATCGGGCCTTTTCCGTCGTTTTAGTGCCTTGGCCAACCTCCTTGGATCTGGCGATTGCAATTTTGACATTTCTCTAAAACCATGACACCTGTGCAAAAAGTGAAGGAGGTTTTTCTTCTTTGGCATGTTATGGACAAAAACCTCTCTCAGTGTTCCAAAATTCATCTTTGATTGCTCTAAAACGGCTTTTGAATGAGACTTATCCCGATGTGTGAAGCAAGGAATCTCGTGGAAATGAAGCGAAATGAAGGGGATAGGGGGCTTCTAAATTCTTGGGGAAATTTTTGGGAGTGGGGAGGGATGTTAGGAAGCAGGGGAAAGTGGAATCTCAGATATTGAGCGAGGGGAAGGGGTCCAAAAGGGCAAAACACAGGCCAAACCTAGAAAATTGCCAGATTGTAGCTAGAAACTAGGGTTTGTGCAAAAATGAGGAATTTGGGGGATCTCAGTGATGGGAAGTGTTTGATAAGGTATATGAAAGATAGGGGAAAGTGTATGAACATCAGGATACAAGTTTCGCTAATGATTTGACCATCCAAGAGAAATTGCCTTCAAAACCCTAGGAAAGGGAAATGACCTTACCTAGGAACAACTGAAGCATGAACAAGATGTAAAATGACTCATTAGAAACTGAGATGATAATGAAAACCCTATGAATGATGATAGACTCAACTGATTAGTGACATAGATTGGCATTTAGGCAATTTTGAAAGGAGTGAAAGCAAACCCTAGACCTAATGCCTAGTGACCAAATTTTGCTTGAAGACTCACTGAAATGACAAAATTTGACCTTGACACTTCAAAATCACTTTGTAAGAGCATATTTGATCACTGGAGGAAGGCTGGAAAGACTGACACTAACAGTGCAGATCTACTCTATCCGAACAACTAACTACAACAGATCTATCTAATGACTATTCGATCTTCACGAAGGTCTTAAATCATTATTAACATGTATAAAAGGTACAGATTCACTACTTTCACGTAATAAACAAGCATTAATTCACATAAGACATAATATATCGTGGAGTAACACAAATTGAAACAATAAACAAGACATAGATGCAAAGATTTGGCTCAAAACAATCTTTATTATGAATAAGCATTTAATTACAGACTTCTCCTCCCTGCGCACTCAGCTACAGGGGCCCACGCACTCAGCTTGCGACTTACCAAGGTCTCCACACACTCAGTCGCAGGAGCCTTCCCCTTTCGCCTAAGTACAGGAAACATACTTTTCCTACCTTAGAACCTTTCCCTTATAATGATTCTTCACAAAAAATTATCTTCTTAGACTCACTATGACTCAACTATATATAGCCTTTTCATTACAATACCATGATCCTCAGACCATGGGTGGGTCTCAAAACCATCCTATCACCTACCCATAAAAGGGACTAATGCCCCTTTGACTCTTACTTAGCTTCATGCTTCTCTTCCACATTTCGTGGAAACTTTACATTCTTTAACAAAAATATTACAAAAATTGACTTAACTAACAAAAATTGACCCTAGGGACCCCATCCCAACAGGCCTCTTGGCAACTATCTGATGAGCAGAATTATGAGTCCTTGGCCAACAATCCAAATAATGGTGAGGCTGATTTGCTAAATTCTTTGATAAACCTCCTATAGTATCTAGCTAAGCCCAAGAAGCTCCTAACATAGCTTTGCTTTTGAGGAGTAGGGACACTTTTTTGATGGAAATTTTGTTTGGGTCCACTTATATTCCCTCCTATGGTATTGAATGGCCAAGGATAGTCCCTGAATTCATCAAGAATTCACACTTCTCAATACTAAGCAAAAGGTTCATTTCTATGCACTTCTTCAGGACATTCCCTAGGTTAGAGAGAGACTCCAGGAAGTCACACCCATAGGGAGTGAAACCATCCATGTAGATCTCTATAGAGTCATGGACCAGCTCAGCAAAGATGCTTTGAAATTCCCTTTGAAAAGTGGTAGGGGCATTACATAATCCGAAAGGAAGGAACCTATAAGAAAAGGTACCCTAAGGAAAATTGAATGTAGTTTTGTCTTGGTCCGTTGGGTTGATATGGATCTGATTGTAACCACTGAATCCATCCAGGAAAGAGAAGAACTTCTTCCCTGCAAAACCATCTAAAACTTGATCGATGAAAGGTAAAGGTAAAGGGTCTTTCTTAGTGGCTTTTTTCATCTCTCTGTAATCCACATAGATCCTCCACTTTCCATTCTTTTTTGGGACGAAAGCTAGGGGGGACACCCACTCACTATCTTAGATGGGGTATATGAATGCTGCATCGAACAACTTTTGCAACTCTTCCTATACAATGTCTTTGAGGGTTAGGTTCATTTTCCTCTGAGGTTGGTGCATATTTTTTCATCCTTCCTTGATGTAGACGTGATGAGTACACTCCGAAGGATCTACCCCTTTCATTTCTTTGTAGCTCCAAGGAAAGGCATCAAAGTTCTCTCTCAGCATTTTGCACAACTTCTCTTCTTGGTTGGCTGAGAGAAAGGATTAATATTCAAGGTTCTACATGGACCAAATAATACCATTTTGACATGTGCAGGACTTGGGTCCATTAGGAATAACTCAATCCAAGGATTACCCTCAAATTCCTTCACAAGGTCATCAAGATGCATGGTGTTGGGGGGTTGGTTCTAGAGGATTTGGTCAATGAGGTCATCTTCATCAGGTTTCCCCCCTCATATAAGATCATCTAGGGTACATATTGGATGGGATGTTGTATGATACACTTCATCTTCCTCCTCCTCCTCCAACCATAGGGGTAAGTCATGCATAATGGATGGCTGAGAAGAAGGGTACAATACCAATTGTTTGGACAAATTCCCATTCTTAATGGTCATGTTCCCAACTCTGCAACTTATGTAAGCATCAATAGTGGCTAGCCATGGTCTTCCAAGGTTGAGAGGATAACCATTGAATTTTGTATTGGGTTGGAGAACTAGGAATTTAGTAGGATACTCCCAGGAGTCAATAGAGACCATTACATCCTCAACAACTCCCTCAGGAGCCACTATGGACCTATCAACAAGTTGCAACACTGTGGTGTTCTTTCTCAAGGATCCCTAGAGGTTTAGCTTGAGCATGGTTTCTTTAGTCATCACATTTATGGAATCCCCAACATCAATCAAGGTGTGATGGAAAATGATTCCATCAATGTGCACATCTACCACATAACTTCCAGGATCTATATATTTTAGGAAAATCACTCTCCCCAACATTAGATCAGATAATTGACCAATAAGTTTGATGGTAGGGGTGTCTTTATTTCTCCTCCTCCAATGTTTGAAGCATTTATCTTTTATAATATTATTGTAGATGGTAACATCCTTGATAGCTTGGAGGAGGGGAATTTTAACACACATGTTCTTCAATTCTCCTAGAATTTTAGTCTGTTTTGGGGTGTGTTGGTTAGGATGGATCAATCTTTCAGGAAAATGAGGTGGACTTACTTGAGGGCTACTCTATTCCTTTTTCTTTTCAAGGTCCTCAAGTGGAGATAGAGGTTGGTTATCTAGCAGCACCCTTCCAGACCCGAGGTTGATTTCTTGAATCTCCACAACATAGGCAGGGTAAGATGTTTCTCCACTATAGACCTATTGTGCCTACCTGTTATTCGGGTTCGGATTGGGTTGGACAGTCATATGAGGTTTCTTAGGTGGAGCAAGATGAATGAGTTGTGTTTGAGATGGAGGGGGAGGCAATAAAGAAGGAGGTTGGTTGAGTTGAGGCCTCCACCCTTGTGATAAGTTATTCCACTGAGGATGTGTAGAAGCATATGGTTGAAATGTTTGATTGACAGGTTGGGGAGGATACTGAGTTGCATAAGGCAAAGGAGATGGTGTGGACCATGATAAATGAGTCGAAGAGTACCAAGGTGATAGGGGTGCATTCTGGTTGGGATGGTAATAAGAGTAGGATGCACCTTGTATGCCATACTGGTATGGTTGAGGTCCTTAAGGCCTCATTTGATTAGTGAAACTGAGTTGTTCAGCCCCACCTTCTACCCCTTGGTATACAACTTCAATTCGAGCGCAAGAAGGATAGTTATCTATGGCATGGTTTTCCTCATAGACTGAGCATACCTCTATAAAATTTAATGGACATTCATTTATGGGGTGCCTTCTAGTGCATTTAAGGAAAATGATAGCTAAGTCCCTTTGTGCTTCCTCTTATCCCCTTTTTATCTGCATGGTGTCCATTTGCAGAGAAAATTTATGCAACATTTCACTTTTAAATTCCTCCAACATATTCCCAATTTCATTCTTGATGGATGTTGTGGAGGGAGAGGAACTGACCAAAGCTTGACTAGCCCTACCCTTCTTCCTAGCAGCCCTAGAATGGTTTTTGAATACTATCTTGATGTCTTCATAGGGTAGCTGATAGATGTATCCCCTAGACAGCATGTTTAGGGTTTCCAATATGTCCTCCCTAATTCCTCTAAGAAGGACTAACTTGAGTGATTCAGGATCAAGGGTGCATATGACCCTCCTATAACTGAGCTGGAATCTTTCCTCATAGTCTTCCAGGGATTCATTAGGTACAAGAGTCATTCTAAAGATTTCCTCTTTTGTGTCTTTGGACTTATAATAGTCCATGTACTTGTTATTAAATGATTGCTGCATTTGAGCCCAGGTAGTGATGTTATCCCCAGATAGACCCATGAACCAGCACAAGGTTGCATCCTTAAGGGTGGATGGGAACAACTTCATATTGTGGTCATCAAAGGTATAGTCATAAATCCTACAAACAACAACAAAATCAAACATGAAAGTATCAGGGTCCTCTGAGGTTAATCCATGGAAGTGAGGAAGGGAGAAGGGCTTATATTCTTCATCCTAGCATATCAATTAGTTTCTTTGATGGGAAAAACCTCCTCACTCATGTTTTCAGCCATGGTGTGGGTATGCGAAATGGGTTCTTCTTCTTCTTCCCTAATAGATTCTTCAATGATCTTAGGTTGTTCACCGAAGGGTTCTTCTAACTCCCTTGTAGTCAGAGAGGGAAGTTGACAGTCACCGAAGAAGAGTGAAGGTTGACTATTTGATGGTGTGGGGGTATTTGGAAATAATTTTCCTAGAGTGTCTCTACTCCTATGTATGTACTCCTACGAGGCATGAAAGATTTTTTTCCCTTTTATGTGATTTTTTCAAAACTGAATACAAAACATAAAGAAAAGTAGAAATAACATCTAGCTAGACACCTCCCCAACAATGACGACAAAAAGTGGTGAGCCCTGGTATTGCACCAAGAGTTCTACAACTTCCAAAGGCTCTTCAACTTTACTTATAAACTCGGGGTTCGTACAAACTTCGAGGTGACAGTGCTATATACATAGTAGAATTCTAATCATGCCACCCTTAACTAGGTCACTTGCTCATTAGGGCTCCAAGATCATTCCTCTATTGAACTCAAATGCAATTAACTACTGAAAGCAGAATGTAAAAGCTAGTCCTAGTGTAGAGAAAGTAAATGCTTTTTAACTCTAACTTGTAAATGATGTCAACTTGTAAATGCTATGAAAGAACACAAGAATTATGCTAAGTTGAAGAAAGGAAACTACTCTAATTTTCAATCAATCATTTAGCTATCATGTTTTCTTGAAAACAAAATATCATCCTACCAATTCACAACTCAATAATGCATCCATTATTTAACTAATTCACACTTTTAGATTAAGTAAGGTCCTAATTGCCAAATTCAGAATGAAAGAACTAATGCTATTCACTCTTGCAAGAAAGGAAAAGGGATGAAGAGAATGTCTTAGGTGGTACCCGTGGTCATGGAATCCAAGCTGAGGGTTCAAACTACTCCTGAACTAATCTATTCAATCATTGCAGGTCAAAACAGGGTCAAAACAATATGCTACAGGTGTGCTATAGGATTACTGTAATGCTACAGGAAGTCCTAAAATGGTACAGGAATTTGGTTGAGAGGGTTTGGAGGGTAGGGATGATGGGATGAAGTGATGGAAAGCTCAATCAATGTTGTGGGGAATATAGGGAAGGTGACCAACACCCCTAGCCAAGCCCAACACTTCAGGAAGGCTGGATTTGGGCTAAGAGGGATGCTTACAGTGACCAAAAAAACAGAGATCAAGAACATGGGTTGGCATTCATTATAAGAGAGTGGAGAAGTACTAGGTGGAGTTGGTGAAAATATTCCTTTCCTGCAGATCCAACAATGCTGCAACTTCACTTGCACCTGCTCCTCTTTTCATTTGCAAAATATTACAATTAATGATGGAAAAGATGAATTTAATTTGGAAACTATCTAACTAATGCTAAGAACTTGATCTATGCAATGATATACCTTCTAAGCTACAACAATCATATGTGAAGCAAGATACTAAATGTAAACCTTTCCAAGAAATCTTAAGAAAAATATCTAACTAATGCTAAGAACCTGATCTATGCAATGAGTTACCTTCTAAGCTACAACAATCACATGTGAAGCAAGATACCAAATGAAAACTTTTCTGAGAAATCATAGACAAGAAATCACACATTGTTTTTTGGGTTGTGATGGTGGAGTCCTCTAATCATCCTCCCATGAGAGAGGTGATATAGGGATCACAATCACAGAAGTTTTGAGGAATTATACTCTATTGAACTGAAACAACTAATCAACATTCTAGGCTAAAATAAATATAAATAAACTCTACTAAAATGAAACAACTAATCAAAATTCTACGCTAAGAGAATTAGAAATAAACAAGAGGGACATAGGCTGCTAAGGTTGGGCCCAAACCCAAGAGCTTCAGCCCTCTGAACTAACTCAGTGATGGATCAAGATAAAACTTCTCATTATCATTCCAAAAATGTCAAATACATCATCAAAATAACAATCACGAGTGCTTCAAATCAATCGCCTCTTAGCTACAATAAAACTTCGAATCCTAATGAGTTCCTTAGCATATTTATTTATACAAAAGGGTAGCTACCAACAACTCCCTAGAAAATAGGGATGTTTGTCTCCCTATATCGAGAATAGTTGGATCTAGATCTCCCTTGAACTGCACTGGCTTGGCTATCAATGATCTTGGCCTGCTTGGCTGCCAATGATGTCGAGTTGATGAGAGATAGAGATTTTGCTGATTTGAGGAGTTAAGGAGGTGGACAACCTCCTAGAATCTCTATTTTTTGTTTACTCTAAGATCCTGCACTCAAATTATCTCAAAATTACTCCAATTCCTGCATTTAACACACATTAGGCCAGATGACATAGCAACACATCTTTTACTTCTCACACTAAGCATAATATAACAAAATTTGTAGATAAATGTGAGAAAAACATAATTTAATAAGTTGGAGGATGGCATTGTGACCCTTATGATATACCTATTGATGAACCTCATCAGAAGGTTTGGAAATGTGAGTATCAGTGCAGAGAAGAGGTGGTGCTTTAACTCAACAAACCCCTTCTGTTGGTACTCGGACCAGAAAAACTTTTCTTTCGCTCCACCCTTGGTAGTCTGACTCAAAGGCGAAGTAATATGGGAATATCCCAACACGAACCTCCGATAAAAATTTACAAGGCCCAAAAAAGTTGTGAAGCTCTGTTAGAGTGGTCGGGGTAGGCCAATCCTAAATGACTTGGATCTTAGTTGGATCCACATGCATGCCATGATCATATATGATGTAACCCAGATATTGGACCTGGCTCATTCCAAAGCTGCATTTCTCCAAGTTGGCACACAGTTTGTGCTACCGAAGGGTTTGAAGGACCTACCAATGTGTTGAAAGTGTTCTTCCCAACTCTTATTGAAGATGAGGATGTCATCCAAATAAAAAAACATGAATGAGTTGGTGAAGAGCCGCAAGATGTCATCCAGTAGCCTCATAAAAGTAGCAGGGGAATTTATCGTCCCGAAGGGCATAACCAACCATTCAAAAAGGCCTTCCTTTGGTTTGAAGGTGGTATTCCATACATCTGTGGGCTCTATTGGAATCTGGTGATAGCTAGTCCTTAGATTGATCTTATTGAAATACTTGGCCCCT
Organism: Pinus tabuliformis; assembly: GCA_031772625.1. Lineage (NCBI taxonomy): Eukaryota > Viridiplantae > Streptophyta > Pinopsida > Pinales > Pinaceae > Pinus > Pinus tabuliformis. The sequence goes on from CM062808.1 coordinate 900,304,243, forward strand.
TGAGTTTGTCCAGAAGGTTATCAATATATGGGATTGGATACATGTTCCTGACAATGATTTTTTTTAGTGCACGATAATGAATGCAGAGCCTCCAGGTCCCATCCTTCTTCTATACAAGTACTATCGAGCTCCCACAATATGAGAAACTTGGTCTGATGTGCTATTTTTGCAGCAACTCCTGTATTTTCCGCTTGATCTCTTCATTTTCCAAAATGGAGCAACGTTATAACGGCCCGTTGGGTAGAGGTGCTCCAGGAGTCAGATTGATCGAATTCTTGACCTGACAGTGCAAGGGTACCCCTGTGGGTGAGGAGAAGATGTCCCTATATTTTTCCACTATCGTATCCACCCATTTTTGCTACGTGGAGGAACCCTTCCCAGGGGACATGGATGTGGCTACCATATTTCCCTTACTTTGAGAAAAAATTAGAAAAAAAAAAAAATTCCTAGTCTGGGAGATGATATTACTACATTACTTCGTAGATATCAAATAGATGGCGATAGGAGAGGCTACCTATGGTATTCTGTATAACTTATTTCCCAAAGAAATAATAACAGTGTGAGGCCTCAACTCATATACAAAATGATGCTTCCATAAGTATGGTTTTCTTAATAATACATGACAAACTGCAAGAGGAGAAACATCACACAATACCTCATTTGTGAAGGGCTTGATGTTGTATGGAAGGCGACACTTCTTGCTAACGTGAAGATATCGTCCTTGGTGAAGCCAACCAATGGTGTACGCTTGCAGGTGTTGTGTGGTTGGTACACCAACTACTTCATGACCTCTGCTGAAATGAGGTTCTTTTGGCTCCCACTATCGACAATGAATTACAGCGGCGAACCCTTCACCCACATCTATGCGTGGAAGAGATGCTGCCCCTCCTCTAGATATTCAGGCTCAATCTTCTAGATCTTGGTGGTGGAAAACGTAGTGTTGGGATCTACATCAATAATTTTATTCCCTTTGTCATTCCCCTTATTAGGTTCTGACTCAGTGTCAGAACATGCATCTGATTCTGAAGCCTTCAGCTTGGCCACCAATGACTGCTTGCCTCAACACTCACTTGTGTTGTGAGTGGGGCTCTTATGGAACTCACACCACTTCCCTATTTCCTTCTTCATATTCATGGTGTTTTTCTTTTCTTGCGTCTTCGATGGGTTTTCCTAGGTCACCATGCCTTAGCTTTGTACTTTGTTCTGTGGTTTAGGGCTCCTTTCCCTTACTTCAGATTTGTAGATCCAAAGTCTCACTTCTTCTGTTTTAAGTTCTGCTCGATCTTGACATCATATTGATAGGCGATGCCAAGCAAGGAGATGTCTAGGAACGCCATCTCGTCTTGGTTGTATTTGTGTAGAAAACCATGGTACTTGAGTACCATATGTCGCTTACAAACCTTGATACACAACTTCATGCAAACGGTATGAAAAATATTTGTGAACTCTAGCACATCCTAGTCCCTTCCCTGTTGTAGTGTGTTCCACTTTATGTACTTATCTTCATAGCTCTCGATAGGGTAATACTGCTCCTTGATGGCATACCAAAAAGAGTTCCAAGTGGGTGTGGCTAAAAATAGTGAGGGTTCCCTCTCGTTCTTCTGGTCACAGTAGATTTCCCACCAGTTCTTGACTTGAGGGGTGGCTTTGAGGAGTGAAAAATTATTCTTTTCCCTATTGGAAAAATCATGCATCAAAAAATACCCTTCCAATAGGTTTAACCATATACCTACGATGTCTGCATCTATCTAGCCTTCAAATATGGGAATATCAAAGTTGACTTGTATCTTGAATGGAGTGGTGCCTCTAGAGTGGCTTCCGAATGAAGATGTGTCGCCTGTGGGCATCTGCCTAAGGATCTGGGAAAATTTGTCCATCATCATGTTCCTATGTCGCTCAAGGGCTTCTTTGAGAAATATTTTGAAGGGATCTCCCACTCCCTCATCTTTATTTTCTTCTGCATTGGAAGGTCGTTTGGCTTTGAGAGGCTAGTCATGCAAAGGTTCAACTAGTTCAAGCCCTAACTCCTTATACCCTGACCTCATTGGGGACATGAAAAAAAAAATAGAGAAAGAGTAGAACGCTTTGATACCACTGGTCCAGACTTATACGAGAATGCAACATAATATATATATATATAAACATAAACATATAGATGCAACATGAATAAAACTTAATTTCATTAATATCAAAGAACTGAAATATGCTTACATACATAATGGAAATAAACTAGCTCGGGCAATGGTAGCTTATCTCTGAGAAGAGATGTGGTGGCTACATGCTTCTGAACTATGTTACAATGAGGCTAGAAGGCCTATTTATTATTTAGAAACAATGGAAACCCATAAACATCCAAAAACCTAACCCTAGGAGATGAAGCACCAAAACTATGGGCCCCGTTTGGGTAAATTGGTACATCAACTTCCCGGGGTCGTAACTTTGGGATACGCTCTCCGTTTGACGTGCACAGTACCTCATTAGAAATATTTATCCGAGGAATACAACTTTCAAATGAAAATATGAGGCAAAGATTCATTTTTGCCAATTTTTACCAAAAAACATCGTTTAGGGCCTCAAAACAGCTCCGGAAGTTCAGGACTCGAAAAACTGACAAAAATATTAAATTGTGCTACAATTAAGGAAACTGAAAAACTAAAAGACACAGTGGTGGGGTTCCAAGTGCAATAGGTGGGTGGCCACCAATATCCACCTAGACCAATATTTCAGAGGATAATGTGTTAGACCTATTTATGGGAACTTTAAAGGACATGATCCAACATGAGGTGCTCTCTTTGAACCTATGTCTATAGAGCATGCTTTCATTATGGAAATGAAAGTTGAAAGTAAAAATATGGCCACTAGAAAATTAGTCACTAATAACTATAGAGAAAATCATGCTCCCTTTCCTAAATTGATAGGGTTGACTCCTCAACAAATGAATGAATGAAGAGAAAATGGACTATGTTTCAACTGTGACAAAAAGCATAGTAAAGGGCATAAATGTAGTGAGAAGAAATTATTCTACATAGGCTATGAAGACGAAGAATATAAAGAAGTGGAAACTTCACCAAATCTAGAGCTAGAAGAAACTACTCCAACAATCTCTTATCATGCATTCGTTGGCAACAATACTCCACAAACCCTCAAGATAGAAGGATATATCAAAATGAAAATGGTAATAATATTTATTGATTCAGGTAGTACCCATAACTTCATCAATTACAAATTGGAAAAACTTCTTAATTTCTTTGTATATCTAGCACCATAATTTCAAGTGATGATTGCAGGTGGGGGTACCATAAATTGTTCAAGGAAGTGCAATAAGATTAAACTGAACATGGGGGAGTCTTTATTAGTTAGTCTCATGATTGCAATCCAAATGAGCGGTGTTGATGTTGTATTAGGGGTATAATGGTTACAATCATTAGGAACAATGGCCCTTAATTTCCAATATCTATTCATAATATTTTTCTCAAAGGAAAGGAAATTGAGCTTAGAGGTATCCATGGGAAACCCAATAAAGTGATAACCTATAATATCATGACAAAATTGCTAAAAAAAACACACCAAGGTGTAGTTTCACAATTGTGTTCATTAGATGTTCAAAAACTATATCCTCTACTCCAATGGATCTTCAAAATTTTATCAAAAACCATGCTAAGGTATTTGTAGAAATAGCTAAGGATGTTCCACATATCTTTTATCATGGCCATGTTATTCATTTTCATCCTAGAAGTGTACACCTGACATTAGGCCTTACAGAAAACCACATGAAAAAAAGGGTGAGATTGAGTGTATGGTTCAAGAAATGTTAGAGGTAGGCATAATTCAACCTAGTCAAAGTGATTTATCTTCACCAGTGGTGATGATTATAAAAATGGATGGTTCATGGAATATGTGTCTAGACTATAGACAACTCAACAAAATGATAATCAAAGATAAGTTTCCTAATTTTTTCATTTATGAATTATATGGAGCTTCTTTACTAAGTTGGATCGTTGTTTTAGATGTCATCAAATCATAATGAGACAAGATGATATTCCCAAAGTGGCCTTTAGAATACATTAAGGTCATTATGGGTTTTCCGTTATGCCATTTGGACTTACAAATGCACCTTCAACATTTTATAGCTTGAAGAATTCTATTTTCAAACCCACCCTGAGAAAATTTGTGCTAGTATTGTTTGATGACATACTAATTTACAACAAATCTTGGGAACAGTAGGTACAACATGTTGACAAATAATTGACATTATTGTAGGAGCAACAACTATATGCAAAGCCTTCCAAGTGTATCTTTGGGGTACAAGAAGTGGAATATTTGGGTCATATTGTATCACACTATGGTGTCAAAGTGGATCCTAATAAAATCAAAGTTATGAGGGAATGACCAATCCCAAATACCTTGAAGAAACTCATATGATTCTTAAAATTGAGTGGATATTTTTTTTCCGGAGAAAAAAAGCGAACTTTTTATATATAAAATAGATAAAAAGTTACAAGCAGATGCATAGCATTCAGTTGCGGTGAGGATTCTCCCTCAACTGACCCAGAGAAAAGAGACTCTTCTCTGAAACTAACCAAATACATCAAAAATCCAGATCCCCTGTTGTTGGACACAGGTTTATCCCTTTTGAAAACAAAAATAAAAACGAAGTCTCAGTCTTTTAGGGAAGAACCAAGACTCTGTTCCAACTGTTTTTGATCCCGTGAGCCTCCATGGGAGGAAAACAGCCCACTAAACCATATATACGCCCGCAATACTTGGGCAGTGATAAAAGTATTTGTATCAGCATATAAACGACAGCGTCCAAATCGCACAAAAATGGAAATACATGCGACTGTTTCAACAGAAGGATTATTACATCAAACAGAAATAAGGAAGAAAATTTTAAACATAGGGAGGCAGATCCGACTCCTGAATCTGATCATGGTGCTTTTCAGTCACTTTCCAAATGCCCACAGCTTGCTGCAAAGCATCCTTAGATAGTTTATCCGCGACTTCATTCCGATCCCTGTATATGTGCTCAATTGAAAAAACATTAAAAGACTGTTTAAGAGTCATAATTTCTTCAAGGAGTGGCCTCAGCATATAATTTAGACATCTACTGTTACCATTTACCCATTTAACAACATTTAAAGAGTCCCCAAAGATCTGAATTGCGAAGATGTGTCTGTGAATAAGCCAACAGAGGAGCAGCTTAAGGGCTGACAGTTCAGCAAAATTATTTGAACCGGTTCCAATGCCCACTGAAGCCATTAAAGAGTGAGATTCATTTAAATGAATGATTATGCCTGCCCCTGCTGAGTTGTGTTGAGAAGCCCCATCAAAGTAAGCCCATGGAATGCCTGGTCTAATTTGTTCTTCCCTGCTCTGAGACTTTTTTCTTGATTCCTCTGGCTCAGGAATACTTAAGAAAATGGCTGAACTTTGAATGGCTATAGCTTCAGCTGGGAAAGAATTGTCCTGGAATATGCTTCTATTCCTGGCGATCCATACTCCCCAGGAAATGATGGGAGGAAGATTCCTCATGTTCCCCTCCGAGTTCTGATTCCACCATTGTTCCCATGCTGCCATAATGGAGCCCCCCTCCCATCTTATCTGCTTCTTCAATAAAACCTGTACCTCCTCCCATACCTTTTTAGTGAAAGGGCAACTCAAGAACAGGTGGAAGATGGTCTCAGAGTCATTTTTGCAAAGTGGACATCTACCAGGCCCTTGTTTAAATCTAGCTTGGAGGATGTCCCATGTTGGGATCTTCTTTTTCAGCACGCACCAGAAAAACAACCTGGATTTTTTTGGACATTTAAGCTTCCATAGAGATTTTGCCCACCAAGCAGGTTCTTCCCATCCCTTCTTCGTCATTAAGAAACTGTATCCTGCTTTCGGGGAGTAAGAGCCTGAATCAGCATGGGCCCAGACCAGCTGATCAGGTCTATCTTTAAGCCTTACGTTTGATCTTGACAGTTCCTGAATGAAAGTCTGCCACTCATCCCACCATAAGGGACTGAGGTCAAGATCTTCTCCTGACTTCCAAGCTTGCCCCCATATAGAGGAGTGACCTATTTTCTCTATCTGATGAAGATGAAAAATGCCTTTGGAATCCAGATGTCTAATGAGACCAGGAGATAAGGCGAAACGATCATTACAACCCACCCAAGGGTCCCTGCCTATTCTCACATTTTCACCACTCCCCACCTGCCATGACAGCCCCTGTTCTATGACTTTAAAAGCTTCAGATGTAGCTTTCCAGATCACTGAAAAATTCCTACCTTTCTTGTTTGGGTTACGAATCCAATCTTCCAGAGGCATTGGATCTATATACTTGCGCTTCACTACTCTTGTCCAAAGATTCTCAGAGGATATGAGTCTCCAACCAGATTTAGCTGCCAAGGAGTTACTGAAATCATAAAGATTCTTTATACCCCAGCCACCCCAGTCTTTTGGCCTAGCAATCTTATCCCAGGCTACCCAAGGTAGAACAGAGTCCTCCTTTGCCCCTGACCAAAGAAACCTACTGCAGATCTTTTTTATCTTATGGAGGGTCCCTTTTGGTATCCAGGTCAAGGCTGCCCAAAAAACTGGCATGGCCTGCAGCACTGAGTTTACCAAAGTCAATCTTCCAGCTCTAGATAACCACTTGAAACTCCAGTGGGCGATTTTAGCTTCAATTTTGGCCACCAGCCAGTTCCAATCTTGCTTCTTATAAGAGTTTGGCTTCAGCCAGAATCCCAAATACTTGAACGAAGACTCCATATTGAAAATCTCAAAAGGCAAAATAGCTGTAATCTGGGAGCATTCATTTCTGCTGAAACCTTCCATAATAAGGTGAGATTTCCTGTGATTTAGTTGCATTCCTGTGGCTTTCATGAACAGGTCAAGGATATTCTTTAGTTCCTTCACTTCGTTCAGGCTCCCATTAGTAAAAAGTAAAATATCATCTACAAAAAGGAGATGAGAAATGAACAGATTTACAGCTACTTCCAAACCTTTAATCAAACCTGTTCTTCTTGCTTCCAGAAGCAGCCTGCTAAGGCCCTCTGCCACTAGAAGGAAAAGCAAAGGGGATAGAGGACATCCTTGTCTCAGACCCCTTTGCCCTTTGAAAAATGAGACGCTGCCCCATTGATTAGAACTGCAAAACTTACGCTGGTTACACATCCCATTATCCAATTGATAAAGTCCAGCTTAAAACCCAGATGGGTCAACAACATCCGGAGATAAGTCCAGCAAATCCTATCGTATGCTTTTGATAAATCTATTTTGATCACAACCCCTTTCTTGATAGTCTGTCTGATGCTATGAATCGTCTCCTGGGCTACCCCTATGGCTTCATGAATCTGCCTTCCATCCAAGAACCCAAATTGCTCACTTGAAATTTTTTTGACAGGACCGGCTTCAGGCGCACAGCTATAATTTTTGCTATGATTTTGTAAACACAATTGCAAAGGGAAATAGGCCTGAAGTCTTCAAATGAGTCAGGGTCCTCCTTTTTTGGGATGAGAGCAATAAAAGTAGCATTGAACGGGGGGAGAATCTCACCCTTTCTTCTTGATTCTTCCACAACCTCAGTAAGCTCGTCACCAATTGAATCAAAGAAGTGACTGAAGAGTTCTATGGTCCACCCATCTGGTCCTGGACTTTTGTCTTTTGCCATGGATTTAACAATATGTTCAACTTCTTCCTTTGTCACGACATCCATTAAACTTTCAGCTTCTTCCTCTTCAACAAAACGGGGAAAACATTGGGCGGTTCTGATAATTTCTGCTAGAGTAATCCCTCCTTGAGCTGTAAAAAGGTTCTGGAAGTGGGCCTTTCCCATTCTTGAAAGATCCTCAAAAGAGGAAGCTTCTCTTCCATCCTGATCCTTTAGCTTCCAAATGGTGTTTGCATTTTTCCGGCCCTTTGCATAGTTATGAAAAAACTTTGTATTCTCATCTCCGGCTTTCAGCCATATCGCCCTGCTTTTTTGCCTCCACTCCTCTTCTCTATCAAGAAGGATCTTACTTCTTTGCTTTTCTAGCATCAGGATCTTGTCTTTTGATTCCTGGCTTTCATACCCGCCAGCCTCTGGTTCCTCTAGATCTCGTAATTCAGCATCTATTGAGGAAAGCGCCTCATTCTGAGACACCTTCCTAGCTTTGGCCCATTCTATAGTAGCTTTTTTGAGCCTTTTTAAATTATCCCAGAATAGGGCCCCTTTGTTCTCTGACGAAGAGCTGCCCGGGTGTCTCCAAGTATCCCTAAAGAGGATATTGAAAGATTCCTCCTGCAACCAGGAGGCATTAAATTTGAAAGGAGAAGCTGGTTTGGAGGGAGGTTTTTGGAACTCCATTAAGATGGGGAAATGGTCAGAATTCCCCCCTTCACCAACCCATTGCCTGAACATAGGGATGCTGCCTGTCAAGTCTTCGCTTATGAGAAACCGGTCCAACCGCTTTGCCACTCTTCCTTCCCCTGCTCTTCTGTTCCTCCAAGTAGGCTTGACTTTAATTAGATTAACATCTATCAGATTATGGGAGAGGAGAGCATTTGCAAAAAAATCCGAGAGCGGATCTTCCCTGGCTGAGGGACCCCAGGCTTCCGCAGAACCAATTGAAAAATTTAGGTCTCCTCCCAAGATTAAACTCCTGTCCTTTAAAAAGGATTTAGAGAAAAGGTTATTCCAGAAAGACTCTCGCCCCTGACATGGCCCATAGATATTTAGAATCAAAAAAGGAAAAACCGATATCAGGAGAAAAAACCTCCATGCCAAGAACATGGTCCATTCCCCAGAGGCTATTGATCATCATCCTACCATCTCTGACACCAATAGCCAAACCCCCCGAGTGCCCTTCAGCATCAATGGCATGAAATACCCAACCTGGGAAAGAGGACCTGAGCATTGTTTCCACCTCTAAACTCCTGCCAAGGGTCTCCTGTAGAAAGAGGATATCCGGATTGTAACGAGAAACTAATTCTTTTAAGGCCAGTTTTTTGGGTTTACTGGCTAAACCCCTACAATTCCAGGACAAAAAGATCATTTAGTAACCAGGTCAGGGGGATTTGCTGCTCTAAGCGCCCCAGTAATGGACATTTGCTTCCCATCAGCTACATCAAACTTCGCTTTGACCTGTGCTTTGGACAGGTTTGATTTCCTACCCCTACCCTTTCTTTTGGAAACTTGAGATGAAGAAGGGCCTAACCCACCAATCGGATCAGGGGACTCTATCGATTTGCCCTGTCTTTTATCCAGAGATCTCAGATTATAATGACAACACTGATTGGAAAGGACCGGGATTTGGCTATTTTGAGATACATCTTCGCAATTCAGGTTGATGGAGGGAATGGCATCAATAAGATTTTCAACAGATAACTGATCAACATTTCTACATGATTTGATATCTTCATTTATAGTATTATCATTAAGATCAGGGAAAATAGAAATATTGCAGTGATCACGGAGCAAACTAATAGGTTCCTCCATTACAGTATCGGTGTCTTCAGCTGTAGGCTCCTTGGTATCCTTCACCGGAGTCTCTTGGGCCTTTGTCTCTTCGGGAATGTGGTTTATATCCTGGCTGACAGTAGTATCCTTCCCAATATGCCTCTCCTCCATGGCAGCATCCTTCTGAATGTCCTTAGCCACGAAATCCTTCTCCTTCCTCATCTTTTTCTCCCTCTGCTCACCTTGTTTCTGCGGCCTTCTTCTGCGATTTCCCAGAGGGCAATCCTTTGCCAAATGCCCATATTCGTGGCACCTGTAGCACCGAAAAGGAAGGTGCTCATAGTCCAAAGGCTGCTCAAAAACGTACTCTCTGTACTGAAGGTTTATAGATTCCGCTAACCCATCCTTAGGGTTCAATCGAACTAAGATCCGTGCCATTGTTCTTTCGTGGGTGTGAAGGAACGACATGTCAGCTTCAAGGTAAGTGCCCAGCAAATTCCCTATGGATTTGAACACTGATTCCACCCACAGAAATGGAGGGAGTCCAGGTGCTCTGACCCAGACTGGGAACTCGTCCGCCTTCTCCCTTTTTGCATCAAAATTCGGCGACCACCTCTGAAACAAAACCGGGCGATTCCCAATAGCCCAGTTCCTCTCAGCTACCCAATCGGCGTCTTCTTTCTTTGCAAAACTGACCATGAACCAGCCCTTCACTAGAACTGCAACTCTGAACGAATTTGCCAGGGTTTCTTTCCATTGGGTCTCCGCCCACTGGTTCAACGACTTGCCAGATAAGGCCTTCCCTCTAATTCTACCTACAAGGGTGCATTCCGCCACTATCAGTGCATCCTCAACTTGGACGTCCATGCCGAGGACCAGGTTGCCTCCAATAGTCTTCTTCTTTAAGGGATTGTCCTTCTTTCGATTTGCCCCAGTCTTATCCTGCCCAAGATCTACACCCCCTCCTAAAAGGTTAGGGGTTTCATTGCCTTGTGGCTCCCGATGACCCTCCTGGTTTTCTACAGGGGGTTGAATCGCTGTTCCTCCCCGAGCAATCTGTCGACCGGCTTCCAAACCCTCCTTCTCAGCTGCACCATGCCCCGGAATCCTTGTTTCCCTTCCGCCGATTTGGGTTTCCCCCACCTTCCCAAACCTTATCGCCTCGCTTCCCTCATTGAGAAGCCCTTCTGTGCTTAGACTGGGTTTGGGAGTCTGTTTTAAGGGTGAACGTCTAACAACTGTATGCCGATTACTCCTTTCTATTTCAGCTCTTCCCTCCTTTGATTCCCCACCAACGGACCTCCAAATACCTTGCTTGTTCTGGAAGTTTATAAAGTCCTCGAGCCCTCCCGATAGCCTGACTGAACCCGAGAGAGGTCTGAGCTTACTGCCATGGAAACCGACTGAAACATGATGCAGGTTCTTCTCCGGGGAAATCGGTGATGGGTTCTCCTTCCCTCCTTTGAGACGCGACCCATCCACACCCAGCTCATCCTCTAGCAGGTCATTTTTCCTTTTGATGCTCCACGCGCCTTCCACAGCCGGATCCACTGCTGCATGGCTGCCATCTGACCCGAAAAACTTGACCAAATTTTGGGCAGTTACATCTTTCCCCCACACCGACAGTAAGTCCTCAGGGGCCGGTTCGAGGTCAACAGATTCGTTAGGTTTTACCATGGTGAAAACAAAAACAGTGAAAGACCCGGTACCTGACACCGCTAGCAGCCCGTAGCTGTTACTGTCGAAACCGCTTCGGAACTTGGAACACCGGCTTCCCAAAACAGCAAACAGACACTGCCTCTCCGGTTTGGGGATTAGCTTCGCTGTTTCGTTGATAACCTTCGGATTAACTCTTAACAGCCCTTCGAAAAAAAATCCTTATGCGACCAGCGCCTCGGATTGACCACCGTTTGTCGCTCCCCGTACCGTTTGCTGCCATTTGCTGCCAAAAAACCTACCTAAAGCCTGTACTGCAGCTACCTAGGCCGATGGCCTAGGTGACCTCAGGTCGACTCCTGCTGCCTCCGATCGCCTTCATCCCACCGAGAATTTGAAATCAAATTGAGTGGATATTACCACAAATTTGTTAAGAATTATGTTTAAATAGGCACACCTGTAACAAAATTATAGAATAAGGAAGCATTTTCTTGGACTAAAGAAAAAACCAAAGTGTTCAAAGAATTTAAAGAGGCTATGTGTATGAATCTCATCTTAGCAACACCTGAATTCAAACAACTATGTATTATGGAGTGTGATGCCATGGGCCATGGCATTGGCATTGTTTTGATGCAAGAAGGAAGAACCCTTTCCTTTGAAAGTAGCAAACTTAAAGGAAAGAAATTACTTAGACCCATCTATGAAAAGGAAATGTTGGCCATACTACATGCAGTTAAGGAATGACATACATACCTAATAGGAATACTCTTCAATGTAAAAATATGTCATTATAGGCTGAAGTACTTTTTGGATCAAAGGATATCTTAAGAAGAGCAATAAAATAGGTTACAAATATGTTGGGTTATGAATTTGAAAATATTTTGGTAGATGCACAATCAAGGGAAGATGAAGATACAAATGGTTTACCATGTGCTATTTCCATTCCAAAATATAACTAGGTGGAAGAAGCAAGGATAAAATGGAAGCAAAATGAGAAGATATGAAAAATTATTCAAGAATTATAGGAGGACCTTGGTGCAATAGAAAATTTTACATGGAAAAAATATTTGCTATGGTATCAAGATTGCTTATACTTATGTAAGAATTATCAACTCAAACATATGGTCCTATCAGAATTGCAAACATCTACTATAGGAGGACATTCAAGTTCCTTGAATACATACCATAAGATTATGATTTTTTTTTTGGGAAGGCCTTATAACAAATGTGCAAAAATTTGTGGTGGAGTGTTCGATATGCCAACAAAATAAAGGAGAGACTATCAAGACCCCAGGGCTCCTTAAGCCATTAGCCATACCAAGCTAGCATTGGGAATAATTTTCAATGGATTTTATTACAATTTTACCCAAATATGAATGAAAGAGTGTCATTATGGTAGTGGTAGATCAAATGAAAAATTATGCTCGCTTTTTCTCTATTTCTCATCCTCTTAATGTAAGTATTGTGAAAGAATAATTCTTGGAAACAATCCAAAAGCTAAATGGAATACTAAAGATTATTATAAGTAATAAAGATCCATTTTTCACTAGAAATTTTTGGATTGGATTATTTTTTGTTTGGGGTACTCAATTGGCTCATAGTTCATGTTATCATCCTCAATCTTATGGGGAAATTGAGATTGTGAATAAATTTTTAGAAGGATATCTACATTTATTTGCATATGATAAACATAAAAAAATGAGTCAAATGGTTTCCCTTGGAAAAATGGTGGTGTTATCCTCCACAATGTCCCAAGGCTGAGAAAGGAGATAGACGGAGGTAACCTCAAACCACTTAGGGTTCAACAGCTAGCCCTACTAAACCAGAGAGGGATCTCTCTATGAGCTCACAGCCAATGATTATTGGAGTGGGAAAATATAAAGGCTAGTTATTACAGCACTAGGGTTTTGTAGATTTAGGGTTTGCTGGATCAAAGGTACAAATCAGGGAACTAGGTCAAGTCTTCAAAGGTTTAGCTGCATGATATATAAAGGAGCAAGGTAGGAATTCTTTTGTGATAGCTTAGGAGTTGGTCGATTTAGTGTAGGGTTGAATAGGTAATAAAATCAAGATAAGCATGTGAACCATGAATTCATCTATCAGAAGACTGAGCACATAAAATGAGATTCCTAACAAAACGGAGCTTAATTACAAGAATTTTTTTTAATACCTCTTAGTAAAATCATTGAAAAGCATATATATGGAAATGAAACTAATTTATTATTCATATAAATGTTTAATAAGAGAAAAACAATACCACAAACTCATACCACAAGAATTCCTAAATATAGCTACAACTTGGCCTTTGATTCCCTGTAAAAATATGATGAAGTACAAGCTACAAGGTTTCCACTCTCTGATGTCCAACCTTTTTTTTGACTCAATGAGGGCTACATTTAGGTGTTAAAAAAATTTTCCCGCTCTCAGGGGTGTCAGGCGGAAAGAGTCGATAGTGCGGACACAACCAACCTCTCTAGGAGCCTAAGACTCTCTAGTGACAAACAAGACAAACAAGAGCAATCCTTCTCTAAACATGCATTTACTATATAAGAAATCAAGTGTTTAGATCTTACCTGTAGTCCAACGCTGTTGTAGCAGTCCAGCTCCGCTGATCCGGATGAGCTCCTCCTTCACTTTGAAACCTGCATCCACTAACAATCAAATGATTAAATAACACTTGATAATCTCATAGAATAAAACATATTTAACACATAGACCAAGGAGTACATGAAACAACTCATAAATAACAAGTTATTGAGAAGAATGGACTCATTTACATTAATAGGAAACAAAAGGAACAATTACAACCTGAGCCTTGGTGTTGTGCAAGTCCCTCCCAGGGTCCATCAAGAGTTCTCCTTTACTTTGACAAAGCTCACCCACTTCCAAATAGAACAAGCAAAGATGGCAATCTCTCCTCACAAGCTTCTAAATGGGAGTCCTAATTCCTGCAACATCTACCCTTAGAAATGTTTAGCTTCCAACCTCTTCTCCTTCTGGCCCAATGCCTGTATTTATAGTGCTCAAGAGGAAGTTAATCAGGTCCACTATCAATGGGATAATCCCCTCTTTGGATGGGATAGCTCCCTTATTGATGGGATAAGTTCCTCTTTGGTAGGGGTACATGAACCATCTGGAGGCGCTCAATACACGTCGAACAACCTTCTAGAATGCTCTAGAAATGACGACAAGTAACTTTTTAAAGATGAAACTTGCGCATTTTGACCTTTACAGGGGGACGCACCTGCCCCTTTACATACAGAGCGTACAAGGACGCAGCTTTTGTGAACATTGGGTGCGTACCCGCAGGTAAGGTTGAGAGAACCTGCGTACCCAGAGATAAATACATTTATAAAGACTTTCTCTCTTTTTGGAGTTTGACATGGAGAGCAGAGGCATAAGACTTGCCTAAGAGGATAGCATGACTGTTGATAGAGCCATACTGACTGTAAATAGTCATGGTGACATTTTTTAGTGTAACAGATTGCCCCCTAAAGTGCGAAGCTTGTAATAGATTAGGGTTTTGTATTATCTAGGAAGGGTGAAGCGCTTTATCATTTCAAGGATTATCTCGTGGAGAGCCTGGTCAGAACCTGCAATTTTCAACACAAAATACATGTATAAGATTATATCATCACTGAGGTAGGCATTCCCATACTCAGATCAAAACTTTAACTAACAGACTAACTACTCTGATACAGGAATGATCTTGCAGTAAATCATAATCATAGACTTTTGTAGACACGGTATGGGCGCAACCATCTGTTTATGATTAGTCTACTTAGATAATGAATACAAAACTCCTCGCAGCCTAGATGGTGGAAACTAGATCCAGGGTCTTCATTTCTACTTCCCGAATTGGTACGATTCTATCCATGCGAATAAATGAGTTGATGTCGAACATGGTAGAAACCACTTGATTACCAGTCGATGATGTAAACTTTTAACAAGTGTGAGAGAGACCACCAATAATGTCAATGGTTTCTCAAAGTACACAGTACAATCCATGAGATGTGAATGAATGAGTTGATGTCAAACATTTCACGGAATCCTCTGATCGAAAGTCAATGATGTAAACTGTCGTCAAAGGCGAGAAACCTGCCATTGATGCATGCAGACTTCAAGGTACTGTCGATTTCTAAGTCATCTCTCTAGATAATGTGTTGATGTTGATAGAAAGCGACCCGTTGCAGGCAAGCCCACAACACGAAATCATTGTTCAAGTTGAAGAAATGGTGCTGTAAGGACTGACTCAGGGATGGTCAAACGGATGACAAGTATTTTGCAGATGAAAGTTTTGCTTGCAGACCTCTTGAACACATAACGACACGACAGATGGCTTGGTGATAAACGACTCAAATTTAATCCCCGGAACCCGGCTAAAGACTTTCAAAGTGGTTTGATCAACTGTGAGGTAAAGGATTTCCCAACCCAGGTGAATGAAAAGTGTCGTGTCCAAGAGTGGTAATAAAGTTTCTTCTGAGACAAAAGATAACAAATAGGCTCATTCTTCTCTCTTTTCCCCCACCATTTCTGGCAAGTACCTCTTTATTTTTAACAAGCTTGAGGAGGATAACATATGCTTGATTATAAGCTCATCCTTCGGATGAGTCCAACCTAGTTTTGATTCGAACCCTAGGAAGGAGTGGTTCGTTCCTGTTTGTAATTGAACAGGTCCTTTACTGTGAAATTTTAATGAGTCCAGTATAGGAGAAACTCGGCGTTTTTCAATTTTAGAGAGTCTGAAAAACTTAAGAAGACTCCAGGTTGAACTTTTTTGTAAATTTGTGTCCCTCAAGCCCGAAAAAGTATAAAATAATACCTGGGGGAACCGCTTGATCTTGCGATCAAGGAGTACTTTCATAATTAGTGCCACTGACCTGAAAAGTAAAAAGCGATCAAGGACACGTCGTTTTATTTCCATATCGAGTTTGAAACGACAAAAACCCGGCAACCTTTTCCTGTTTTTACGGTCAAAAAAGGGTTATAAGGGGACCGTCTTTTAATTCCGTTTTAACGAGTGTAAAAGAAACGCTCGGCAATCTTTTCATATTTTAGGAGTCAGAAAAGGGCTTAAAAGATGACTCTGATATTTTGGTTCGTGAAAAATGACAATTTTCCCCCTAAATCCCTTTGTCCTGCACAAAAACGACACATTACTCATACCTGTTTAAGATAGGCAAAAATACATTGAAAAATATCCTTCCATGGTGAAAAATAAACAAACCTAGCATTCATTCATCCAAAAAACCTATAAAAAGACTTTTTACCATGTCATTTTTACCATTTTACTGTTGAGGTTGAGAAAAGGGCTTTTGGCAAGAAACTTCCCGTGGTCGTTGCAGAGAATCCGACCGTCAGAATCGAACGCCGTCTCTTCCAGGTATTTCACAACATCCTCCTCTTCAATTTCATCTGATTAAAATTTTGTTTTAGGTTTTAGTTTTGGTTTTTGGGGGGTTTTAGGTTTCAAAAATCGCTCTGCGGGGTACGCAGGTGCCCTAAGGGTGACCTGCGTCCCTCGACCTTTTCCTATACAGGAAAAAGGTCGAAGTACACAGCCCACCTTCAAGCCAGCTGCGTCCCGACGCTCTGTGTCCTAAACACGGGGTGCGTCCCCCGCGAAGGGCGGAATTTGAAACCCCAAACCACAAAAATAACCATTTGAATTTTCCCAAATCAATTCTAATCTTTATTTCTTGGTGTGTAGGGCACTCACCATGTTGGATTGGAGAGAAAGAGAGCACGAGGATGTTGATTTAGCTGCAATTAATAATCAACCTTCCATTGATGCCCTAAAAGCATGCGAACTATATAAATACTGGGTCATACCTGGCATGAGGGCTCAAGTGAGATTCTTGGAGTGGCTGGTTGAGAGATGGAACATTCATGAGCAATGCTTTTACATCGGAGGGCACCAGCTCGAGATAGAGCCCTCTGACATATACTTTCTCACTGGCTTGCCAAATAGGGGCGAGCAACTCAATCTAGCCGGGACTAGGCCAGGTGGCCAATCCCTCGCTAGTCTCCGGGCAGATTGGTGCATACCCAATCAACACCATGCGAAAGGCATAGAAATCAAACACATCTCTTGGCATGAACTCAAGGTTATAGCTTTCACGGTTACCAGAATTTGCGGCGCAGCCGCTTTACATATTGCCACCGGGTCCCAAATGCGGATGGCGATTGACTGTTTCCAAGGCACCATTTTCAACTAGTGTGATGCTGTGTCGGCCAATATGAATAGCCAACTTACTAGGGCAAAGAACGGACAACTAAAGACTTTTGGATATGGGCCTCTAGTTGTGAGCTTTGCCTTAGAGAGAGTTCCGATGCTGATCCCTCAGCAACTCACTGTTGATATCTTGGGTCCTCGGGAGCCAAAGTTGATACGATGGGTTACGGTGATGGCCCGACATCCTGATGAGGGCGCGGCAGTTGTTCGATTCCCTGATGGTTATTTTCACTGGTTAGAGGACCAGGTTTTTTCGATCTAGGACTTTCCGTATGCCGGAGTAGATTTTCGAGGTGATCCGGACATGGTTCTTCCACAGGGAGAACAATGGGACGACAGAGGTACTTTATTTTTCACAAGTTTTCAAATTATATATTTTTTTGTTTTTTATATATATCGTCTCAAAACTGACAGTAAAAATTTTCAAAATGCAGATATTGGTCCACAGCGCCCAGCCAACCTCCGGCCTTTTGAGAGGAGACATCCAGTTGCACCGGTACCGGCTCCACAGGACGCGGCTGCAGAGTCACTAGCTGAGTTGGAGCAGGATCTAGAGCGTCAGACAGTGGATATACCTGAGACTACCATAGATGATATTCCTATCAGACTTCAGCGCTATGTAGTCGCAGTCCCTGGACCGTTTAGGAGGTTTTTGTGTAAGGTAGCCCGTGCAGTGGTGTCGTACAGGGAGCACCACCAGTGATTGGCTAGTCACTTTTGTAGACACATGTGACATTTTGGCTTTTTGTACTTATCATTTTTGCCGATCATAAGGTGTTTTTCAACCTATGATCGAAGACGATGTATATTTTTTGACACACTCCTATCTATATATATATATCATTATTACCGGCTTATCTTGTTTAACATATGTGATGAAATGTTTTTAAATTTACTTGCATGATTATTGTAAATGTCTGTCCAACATTCGAGAAGCAATTGCATCTGCTAATGTATTTAAAGACCTTGGAATATGCTGATATTCAATGTAATCAAATTCACGTTCCAAGAGACGCACTCTCAAAAACAACCTTAATAACACAGGATTTCTAATGGCATATACTCTATTAAGCTGTAATACAACAAGTTCAGAATCTAACATCACTATCAAACGTCGAATTCCAAATGAAATAGATTCGGATAATAATTCAACCACTACACTGTATTCTGCAATGTTGTTCGTTGTTTGACCGAGGCTTACCCCATGCATAGAAACTAACTCGTCAGAGGGCGAATAGATAACCCAAGCTGCGGAAGAGATATTTCGTGTACTACGACAAGCACCATCAGCAAATCCAATGTATGTTTGGAGAGGCGTCGACATCTGCAATATCAAGAGTAAAACCAAGATAAGCCAGAATAACGACGAAAAACACACTCTCTAAGCTAAGCACATTAACTAAACTAACAAACATACTAGCTAGGAAGAAAACCTAACCTAACTAAAAATTCTCCATACCCACCATTTAAGCATAATACCTCTTTAGGTAAAGTCCATTTCTGGGTTTACCCAAAGAGTCCCCATCAAAATCTACCAGCTCATAAGCCCCTTTTGCTAGCTTTCGCTTTACAATGTAGGGTCCATGCCACATAGGAACGAATTTCCCAGCACCTAGCTTATCGTTAGCTTGATCATATAATAGCACTAGGTCTCCCTCCAAAAAACTTCGAGGGGTCACATTTCTATCATACTGAGCTTTCATTCGCTTCGCGTGAGTCTCGATTGCCAATGCAGCGTCACGTCGAGTCTCATCTAATTTAGCTAAGTATAATAAACGCTTCTCCTCTTCGGAAGTAGCTGGAAGTAATTCGACAGCCATTTGAAGTGATGGGATTTCGCATTCAATGGGTAACAGCTTCCAAGCCATAAACTAGCTGGAAAGGAGTGAACCCTGTTGAAGTTTTCACTGAGGTTCGGTATGCCCATAGCGCTGAAAATAACATGTTGTGCCAATTCGACCGATCAATACCAATGGTTCGTCGGATCATGATAACCAGAACTTTGTTGATAGACTCAACCAAACCGTTGGCTTGCGGATAATAAGGAGTAGAGCTATCGTGGCGCAAACCAAGCTGGCTTGTAAGCTCAATCATCATGATGTTTCGAAAATGGCTCCCATGGTCAGTGATGATTGCTTGTGGGACACCAAACCTAGTTATAATATGATTGAATACGAAAACTGCAGTTGTTTTGCCGCTTGCGTCGAATGTAGGCATCGCCTCGGCCCATTTAGTAAAATAATCAACCGCGAGGATGATATACGCATGCCCCCCGGCCGAGTGAGGGTTACAAGTAATAAAATCGATACCCCATTTGGCGAATGGACCAACGGCAATTATAGGGTGGAGAGGAGCAGGTGGTGCGCGCATCTTACGATCAAACACTTGACAGTTGTGGCACTTCCGGACTGCAATGATACAATCTTTAAACATGGACGGCCAGAAATAGCCAGCGCGCAACACCTTCTGAGCTGTGGCATACCCAGACATATGGCCGCCACATGCTCCAGAGTGACAATCATTCAAAACCCTCTCAGCCTCTTCGTGAGTTAAACAACGTCGAAAAACTAAGTCGGCCCCCGGCGATAAAGTGTATCTCCAATAATCTTGTATTGCTGGGATTGAAACCGAATTTTTCGACGTTCCGACTTTGAAGCTTCAGGCCGAAAGGTTTGGGTTTGGAGATAGATGATTATATCCCCGTACCACGGATCTAAAGTACTGATAAGAAACAAAGATTCGTCCGCAATGGACTCCTCTGCCACAGTTTCTGTGTCAGCACGCGGGAAATCACACATCAATTCCGCAAAAACTAAGGATTTCTTAGACTTGGAATTCTCAAACTCCAAGTCGAACTCTTGCAGGATAACGATCCATTTAGAGTACTTGCCCCCTAGCAATTGTTTTGTCAAAATATAAATCATAGGGTTGCAATCTGAAATGACTGTAGTTTTACGGAGAAGAATGTAGTGACGAAAACGCTGGACAGCTTGAACAGCTGCCAGGGCCAATTTCTCCACATGCGAATATTTTAGCTCAGTGGGGTTTAATGTCCTACTAAGATAATATATCACATGTTCCGCGCCGAATTCATCTTCTTGACTAACACCATTCCAATGGTGGAATGCGAAGCTGCGAGGTATAAGAAGTAGTCCTGGTTGTAGTTGGGAGGATGCAACAACGGTGCATGGGTCAATGCGTGTTTAAGTGCATCAAAAGATTGTTGGGCAATCTCATCCCAAAAGAATTGAGCGTTCTGTTTCAACAACCGTGTAAAACCTTTAGTGACCTCGGCGTAATTTGGAATGAATCGGCGTAAAAAGTTCGCTTTCCCTTGCAAAATTTGGAGTTGGCGCAAACTCGAAGGAGGAGGCAATTTGATGATAGCTTCGACCTTCGAGGGATCGACGTGAATGCCGGCTTTTGAAACAACAAATCCCAGCAATCGACCCGTCTCTATACAGAACACACACTTGTGGGGATTCAACCGAATTCGATAATGCCTACACCTCATAAAGATTGCTCGTAAGTGGACAAGGTGATCAGCTCGATGTAAAGAATGAGCAGGCAAATCATCGAGGTACGGTTGCACAATGTGCTTGATGTCATGAAATGCATAAGACATCGCCTGTTGAAAAGTGGCCCCAGCATTCTTAAGTCCAAAAGGTAATTTGCAATAAGCAAATCTCCCCCATGGACAAATGAATGCCGTTTTTGTTGGTCGGCAGGTAGAATATTGATTTGATTATAGCCCAAAAAACCATCCATAAAGGAAAACATTTCACTTCCGGCACAATCATCAATAATTTGATCGATATAAGGCGTAGGATAGTTGTCTTTTGGACAAGCTCGATTTATATCCCTATAGTCGATACAGATTCTTATTGTTCCTTGTTTCTTGTTGACCGGAACAATATTCGATACCCAATCCGTTAACGGGATTGGATAAATGAAACCTGCTTTCAACAGCTTTTCGACTTCTGCTTTAATTGCAGCCGCTTTCCGAGGGTGAATTTGACGCAACCGTTGCCGGACGGGTTTAGCACCGGGTAGGTCATTATTTCATGAACAACAATGGCAGGGTCGATTCCCGGCATTTCCTCATAAGACCAGGCAAACACATCGCGGAATTCTTGGAATAGGGCCTTGTAAGTTTGGATTTCATCTTCTGTACATGAGGCACCTATATGAATGTTTTCCTCAATTCCGGGCTTCACTGAAATATCAATGCGAATAGTACGAGAAATATTCCCTAAATTCAACTCTGAATCAGAATGTTTCGTTGGATTCTGAGCGTCTTTGACATATTCAACGGTAAAGATAGATGAAAAATCATTTTCAAAAGCATCATCCTTAGGTAAAAACGAAGATCTGTGATGGAGATCTTCCCATGGTAGATCGTCTACACTTAGGATTTCGCGAAGTTGTTCGTCAGATGACACGACTTCGGGAAACGCTATCCGTTCTAAGGTTGATGTGAAAAGTGATTCTTCATTGACCACATTTATTTGGTCGATCTGGGTTGAACACGAGTCGGTAAAAGACATGACAGCTTCATAAGAAATTTCATATGGACTCAAAGGCATAGCATCACCGAATGAGTCTATCTCAGATTCAGATGGGACAATCCAAGGATCATCATAAATAATGTTGTCTGATGTAATCATATGAATTGATGCAAATGAAGGGTCTGCGTTGATTGGAGGGAAAGGAAAAGTTCCCAGTAAACTGGAATCTTTAACTAAACCTACGCCAACGTCCCTATAAGGGATTGTTGTCTTACCGACATGCTGGATACTCTCTGAAGAGGCTGGGTCGGATGAAAAGTATGACAGGTAATGAATGGTCACGATCTTACCGTTATATGGAAACTTTATTACTCTGAAGACCGATGAAACGACTGCTGTCATAGCATATGACCAACTTCGACCCAAAAGAAGGTTGTAGTCTAGAGGGGCATCAACCACCTCCACATCGAGACTAACGGTTTTACCTTCTACCCCTATAGGCAATTCCTGTAGAATACCAAACGGACGGAACCGACGGCCATCAAAGGCCTTAAGGATGGTCGGGGATTGGTCCAACGAAGGAGAACCAAGCGATCTCCAACATTGAATCGACATAATACACGTAGAAGCTCCCTCATCAATTACAGTCTGATGAATAGGCCTGTTTTTGACTATCACTGGAATTTGGAAAGCCATTTGATGGGGTAGACGCAGTGTACTATTTTCTAGATCGAAGATTATCAGGTTCGGGTCCTGAACATCAACAGCTCTGATAGCCAACAAAAGTAATTTTCGTTGTGCTGGGCATGATTGCAGCACTTCTAAAGCCGACATTGCTGAGGGTGAAACAACTAATTCCTCAACAATGTTGTAATTCTGGGCCGCTCTCGCATGTGGATTGAAAGCAGACCTTCGAAGTACACCCTTGGCGGGCGGTTTGATTACTAAGTCCAGGTTAGGTTTTTCGATCTGTAGTGGATCAGAACCAGGAGCTGAGGTTGATGGAATAGAATGAGAAGATTCTGCTTCCTTACCATCAACAGGATTCTTACTACCATAATCTTGCGATCGAGTCGCAATCCTCACATGAGACATCATCAAAATGGGTTCTTCACTGGCAGTCGAGGAAGAACCTATCATCTTACTTTCCTGCTTTGGAAATGGATCTTTTAACACAGCAGGAGTGGGAGAACCTTTGACTATTTTCACAACCTCGGCCCGATGAGGGCAATCTCTCGTAAAATGATCCTCTTCACAAATAAGACAAGGATAACGAGGTTTGCGCTTTTCGTCATTGGTTTCCAACTTTTCCGTTTTCTCCTTTGGAGCCTTGTCTGCTTTAGCCTTCTTCTTTCCACCGTTTTTTGATTTGGCCGTAGATGACTCTACAGCGTGAATATCGGCGGAAAGTTCAGGAGAAGACTCTCCTGTCGGGGAATCGGGCAAAGTGATTATAGGAGTAGTTGAAGCCTTGGAAGACTTCTTCTTGCTCTTTGTATTCACGATACCAGTCATACCATCAGCGGCATGAGATCCCGAAGGAGCAGCAGTGATTTGATTCGATTTTGGAAGATCTGGAATCTTCTCGTGTAATGTACCCGACTGAGTATAAACTAAGTATTGCGCCTAAGCAATGACTTGCTACTCAGTAACTACTCCGGCCTTAGCTACATCTTCAGTAATCTTCGGTAATAATGATTTAACAAACCATTCAGCTAAGATTTGGTCTGGAATAAAAACTTTCACTAATCTTCTTCGACGTCTCCACTCATGAATGTGATCAGAAATATACGTGGACGTCGATTGTTTTAGTGAAGTTAATAGCTCCGTGCCGTTATCGTATCTGACCGGCAACTGAAAGTGAGTTAAGAACGAGGTAGCTAACTGGTTGAAATTGTAAAAAGAGGCCCGTGGTAACTCAATGTACCACTTGGCCGCGAGACCAATGAGTGTACGCTGGAAGAGACGTAAGCAGATCGAATCATCCGAGATAGAATTTGAAGCACACCAGAGGTGGTAAGTCATCACATGATTGGACGGATCCTCTCCAGACTTACCTTCGAACTTGGGTATATCACTGGGCAACTTATTTGGCATTGGCGGCCAGAACGGAAGATATTGAATTGGATCGTTCGTTAGGCGCGTCAAGTCTGGTAAATCTGAAGTTGTGATAAATCCTTGACTCGAGTATTGACCTTGAGGTTGATAACCTTGAGGTAAATACAGATACTGGGGTTGACCTTGACCTTGAGGTTGATACCCTTGAGGTTGATACCCTTGGGGTTGATACCCTTGAGGTTTCCATCCTTGGGGTAAATATTGATACTGAGGTTGACCCTGGGGTACATATTGAGGCTGGGGTTGACCTTGAGGCATGTATTGCACCATAGGTACATACTGACCTTGAGGTTGCCCCCCAGACACGATTTGTGTACCTTGAGGTTGCCCCCCAGGCGTTAACTGAGGCTGCCCCCCTGGCGGTAATTGGCCACCTTGAGGTTGGGAAACGGGAACTGAACCTGACATCATGTAAATGTCTCCTACACCCAATGGTATATTACCACTGTTTCCAGCTAATAACCCATGATCAATGGGTTGAGGAGATGCCCCCGCAAAGGTACCAGAAAGTGATTGATACCCGGTGGGAACAGAAGGACTGCCGTGTAAGAAAGATTCAGGAGTTTGAGTAAACACAGACGACTGACCAGACATATTTACAGGAGTATAAATACCTCCAGGTGGAAAGGGAGTATGAGGTGTAGAAAAACCTACCCCTGAGTTGTCTAAATAATTGGTTAACGAAAGGTACCAAGTAGTACTTCTAGGAGGACTGTAAAAGATAGATTCACGCTCCCTGAGATCAATAGTAAGTTGATCTTCAAGGTTAAAGACGCCTATTTCTTCGTCTGGAGAAAGTTCTTCGATAGCAATCAAACCAGTAGGAAGATTTTCGGTGATAACTCGTTCTACTCTTGGTGAATCTGGAACACTAGAAGTCGGAGTAACAGGTTCAGATATTTCAGGTTCTTCACCTGTATCACTAGCAGACGAAAAACTACCAACAAGCTCAGAAACTGTAACAGCTTCGGGATTATAACCTGTCTCTAAGCCTTGGTAATCTGAATGGACTACCAAGGAAGATTCTCCTTCTTCAGGTGAACCTACTCTACTACCACTAGGAGGAGTTACAAGGACCTTTAAACCTTCTAGATTACTGGGGTCGTCTCGAGGAGGTTCACCCCTAAGTCTACGGGATCTTCTCAACAATTCGGCCATAGAAACAACTTCAGGAGACTGGCCCCGAAGTCTATGGGACTGTCTCGGTAATTCCGCCACAGCTAAAAACTTTTAACTACTACACACGAAAACAAAGTAAAATCTCAAATCAAACCACCTAAAGTCTCTAAAGAACCAAACAAATTTGAATCACACGCCTAAAGAATCTAGGGCGTCAAACCAAGCACAAACAGTAGCCTTCCAGACCGAAAACGCTAGTTGGTGATGAAACCCAACATCGCCGGATTCAGTACAGAAGTGGCGGGTGGAACAGTTACCCCGACAACCTGCTTAATGAATAGACCGGCACAAGTTCCTCCACTTTAACCGTCTCGAGTGAAGTGAACCCCCCGGAAAATCCAAGTGAGTCTAGCCGACGTCTGCTCCAGGTACAGTGGGATCTTCCCTCCACCGTCACCTCGGTAGAATCCTAAAGATAATGGTCACTAAGGTTACCAATCACAACAAATTCACCTGGGGGAACAGTCTACACTCCGACAGCACGCAAGGGCAGAGTATCTAGCTCAATCCCCTTGCCGGTTCCTTGACAATAATCCAAGGTTTACCGACAAGTGACCCCTGGCTCCTCGACAATGGTTAATCCAAGGTTTACCGTTTGTAATACGTGCGTGTCTGGCGTCGTTCCCAACGAGGGGGGATTGATCCCCTGACTGGTTCGGACACGAGCTCGTGCTTCTCCTTTAAGAGGAGCTTTCCCAGAGTACAAATGAGACAGTTGGATTTATTCTATCACAAGATAAGCTACTTGTTTGGTTTTGTTGTCTTGGAGAGTTAATTACTCTCCTACTCCAAGACACTAGCCTGGTCTAAATTGGTGTTTCAGAGCCCTAGTAAATAAAAGTTACTACGTTGATTTTACTTTAAGCGTTAATTTTATGGTTTTTCTTAAAGAAAAAAGGTAGCGGAAGTGAAACCAATGGTGTGTAGACTCGACTCAAACCACTACAAAGATGCACCTAAGATGATTTACGCTACTTTTCTCTTTCAATGAAATTCCTAACTAAGAGAGTTGAGAGATGCAAATTTTATAGAAAACAACTTTCTTAGTAAAGACAATCAAAGAAACAATTCTCTTTATCTTTTCAAGCATACAAACATGACCACTCCTTACGTGCACGAAAAACTCTTTTTCTTTCAAAACTCTTCAAAGCTACTTGAAACAAAACTTTTCAAAGGAGATGTTTTTGTATTTTCGCTTATTTAATAAAGCATGTAAATCTATTTTAACGAAAATCAATCTCAAAAGCTATAAAATCTATGAAAACTTGACTCACAAGCAAATCAAAAAGAAATTTACTCTAAGCAAACCTAACGAGGAAAAAGCCTACAAAGATGATTCTAGGTTGTTTTACTTGACCAAAATCAAGTCAAGGACCAGCTAATGCAGAATCAAAAGACTAGTCAAAACAAAACTCAAATCTTTTTGTTCTTTTTGTAAAATGGAATTCAATACTTAATCAACAAGCACTTCGAAATTTGCCAAAGATACAACTCAAAGGTAAGTTGCTCTCACAGGTAGACTTTGTGACAGGTCTGACTTCTAAGAATGCTGACAAAACCAGAGAGATCTAAGGCTTGACAACTTCCACCGCCAAAGTCACTACAAGACCTACTCAAAAATCAAACCCTAGGGCTTAAACTTCTATGAAATCCACTAAAACACTCAATGCTATCGAAACAAGTTCAGGTGAAAATCTTTGACAAGAGACTAATGGATCTCGGCAGTAAAAACTAATAAAAAGCAAACTCTAAGTGAAAAAATGCAAAAAATGGAAATTTCTTAATTTTTAGCAGGGGACGCAGGCAACCAGTTAAGCCAGGTGCGGGCCCGCTTTGTGCACACAGCAACAGCGCGTCCAAGGACGCACTGTGCAATACTCAGAGGGTGCGTCCTACTGAAAAAACCAAGAAAAACTAAATTCAATCTAACCCTAAGCTAACCCACCCAAATGCAAAGTCACAGAGCCAAAAACCAGAAAAGAAATGACTTTTCTCAGATCAAAGTTGCATACAAAGGAAAAGACTTTCACATCAATGGATTCCCCAGTGGAGTCGCCAATTTTTCAGGCGGAAAGAGTCGATAGTGCGGACACAACCAACCTCCCTAGGAGCCTAAGACTCTCTAGTGACAAACAAGACAAACAAGAGCAATCCTTCTCTAAACATGCATTTACTATATAAGAAATCAAGTGTTTAGATCCTACCTGTAGTCCAACGCTGTTGTAGCAGTCCAGCTCCGTTGATCCGGATGAGCTCCTCCTTCACTTTGAAACCTGCATCCACTAACAATCAAACGATTAAATAGCACTTGATAATTTCATAGAATAAAACATATTTAACACATAGACCAAGGAGTACATGAAACAACTCATAAATAACAAGTTATTGAGAAGAATGGACTCATTTGCATTAATAGGAAACAAAAGGAACAATTACAACCTGAGCCTTGGTGTTGTGCAAGTCCCTCCCAGGGTCCATCAAGAGTTCTCCTTTACTTTGACAAAGCTCACCCACTTCCAAATAGAACAAGCAAAGATGGCAATCTCTCCTCACAAGCTTCTAAATGGGAGTCCCAATTCCTGCAGCATCTACCCTTAGAAATATTTAGCTTCCAACCTCTTCTCCTTCTGGCCCAATGCCTGCATTTATAGTGCTCAAGAGGAAGTTAATCAGGTCCACCATCAATGGGATAATCCCCTCTTTGGATGGGATAGCTCCCTTATTGATGGGATAAGTTCCTCTTTGGTAGGGGTACATGAACCATCTGGAGGCGCTCAATACACGTCGAACAACCTTCTAGAATGCTCTAGAAATGACCACAAGTAACTTTTTAAAGATGAAACTTGTGCATTTTGACCTTTACAGGGGGACGCACCTGCCCCTTTACATAGAGCGTACAAGGACACAGCTTTTGTGAACATTAGGTGCGTACCCGCAAGTAAGGTTGAGAGAACCTGCGTACCCAGAGATAAATACATTTATAAAGACTTTCTCTCTTTTTGGAGTTTGACATGGAGAGTAGAGGCATAAGACTTGCCTAAGAGGATAGCATGACTGTTGATAGAGCCATACTGACTGTAAATAGTCATGGTGACATTTTTTAGTGTAACAAGGGGTCGAATCCCTCAGTGTAGGAACTGATCACAAGAATATCTCCAACAAGACCTAATGACTAGGGAGGTTAACAAACTCTCCTCAAAATAGAAAAAACTGATACATTTGACTTTTAACCACCATTAATGATGATGAATCTACATCAAAATGACTCTAACAAGACATATTTACCATAATTACATTAATTCAACTCACAACATGAGGATTTACATCATAAAAAGCAAGTTCAAGTGAAGAAAACTTGAAATTTGAAGTAACAGGAAAAAGCGCAGCGCCACCTGCAAAAAGGCAGCGCCATGAGGCATAAGCGCAGCGCCAACTTTGAGGAGGTTTTTGAAGGCCTTCCAATGCTCCAAATTTAGCTCTAAATATACCAATGAAAATCTTGGTATGTCTAGTTGTCATTAGACACCTCAAGCAATAAAAATGGACACTCCAAGACCAAGAAAAACTCATTCTCCCACAACTACTCCAAAAGTGCAGCAACTAGTCCAGAAAGGTGGCAAAAAGTGGTTTTTTGACCTATTTTTGGGCATTTTATTCAAACATGTTTGTTGACAAGGCACCAAAAGTGGATAGATAGCATGTATAGGTCATTATCTATCCATCCATATAAACGTTTTGGCATTTGGAGGTTCGAGGAAAGAGCGTAGCGCTAAGGTGCTGCGCTTTTGGCTGAATTGTTCTTCCTGTTTATGCCAAAAGTCACAAAAACTCAAAATTGTTCAAGATTTCTTCAAAATTTCTTCAAGTTTGGTCCATGAAGCTATGAAATTAAATTTCAAGCAAGGAGGGAGGCCTTAGCTAGCAAGTCAAGTTTATCTTTCTCTTTTTGCCTCCTTAAGGCTTTCTCTAACTTCTTTTTTAGTTGCTTGATTCTGACTTGGGAGACCTTGTTTCTAGTACAATAGTGCATGGACATATTCCTATGAAGTTTAGTGGCCCTATTGGCCCTCTTAAGGAGCTTCTCCAAGTGGAAATTGACTCTATCAAGCCAATTTTCCCTATTTTCCTCAAAATCTTCTTCAATAAACTTGTCAATGTTTTTTTGCCTCAGTGGAGAGGATGTTTCAGTGATTTTCTCTTATTTACTCTTCAAACCTCTTGTCTTAGGCCTTCTAGGCTTGAGATGAAAACCAGTGGCTTCAATCTCTTCCAATTTTATCACTATTTTACCTTTGGAACCATCCTTCTCCAAACCTGCTTTAGATTTATCAAGAAAAAGTTGTTTGACTTTGAGTTGTTTGTTTTCTTGCTGAAAGAAATAAATCAAAAAATCTTCCTTGGACAACCTACCATTCAGCTCTCTAATCTCAGCCTCTTTCTCCTGGATTATCTGCTCTGAATATTTGACCTCCTCATGCACTTCTAAATCGGCCATATTAGTGTCAAGATGAATATGTGCTTCTTCATCCAATGGTGTCTCATGTTGCTTTGATGATGTAGGCTTGGCCCTTTCAACAATGTCTGGAGCAAACACAAGCCTTTTCCCTCTTTTTTAGGTCTTGGTAACTTCTTCCCTAGGAGTTCTTGTGATAGGTATTCTTGTGGAAACCGCCTCTTATTTTGCTGGAGAAGACAAAGGAGTAGATTGACTACTTGACTGAGCTAGAGAAGGCAATAAAGATGTTGAATATATGAAACCATCCCAAGACAAATTGATTTGTGCCAGAAGATGGAAAACCAGGATCTTCACCAAGCCATGATGAAACAAACTGGCATGATGATCTTCTCCCAACCTATGCACCTTCTTTTCCATCTTAACCATGCTTCTATAAAGGTAATAAGGTAGGTTGAGAACTTTTACACTGGTGAAATGCATCAAAAGCCTCACATGGTACTGATACAATATTGAGAATCTACCCTCACATGTAAAATACTTCATGATAATTTTCATGAGAGGGGCATACTTGTCCAACAAATGTTTGAAAGGGAAGATGTGCTTTCGAGCAGTTTTATATGGAGGTTTCAGATACATCTTGTAATTCTCAAGGTCAAGGTATTTGTTCTTAAACCAAAGTTCTCCAGTGTTTGGGATCCCTGTAGCTGTAGCAATGGTATCTGCTGAAAGAGTGAACACCACTCCATCAATGGTCACCTTATCTCTCCTCAAACTAGTGGCAAAAGTGTTGGTGAGTTTGTCATTAAAACCAAGTTCTTCAATACTTTGGAAAAAGGCAAGGCATGCAACATCTTGGAAGGATTTCTTGAGGAAAGGAGAAGACATGATGTCATGTGCTGAAGTTGGCTCATACCTGTTGATCAGACCTCCCTTATGCCTCCTTTACTCAGTAGTCTCAAAATCCATAGCAAACCCTAGATCAACGGGAAGGGAAATTAGGGTTTGGTGTAGGGAAAAACAAGGGATTTAGGTAGTTTTTGAAATTGAGTGAAATGAAGGGGTTGGGGGGTTATGACTTTGACCCTATGACCTAATGATGACACAACATGGAAGAATGAGCTGAATGATGACCATGATGGCCATGACACTCTTTCAAAAAGGAATGACCTGACCATGTTGATGTCCTAGACAACTAACGAGTGACCAAATTTTTATTGAAAACCTATTTGAAACCATAAAAATTTAACCTAGGACCCTAACAAAATTTTTAAAAGAGAATAATTTGATCACTGGTGACTGACAGGATTGACAAACACTACTAGGTGGTACAAAACATCCTTCCATACTTCATCAAAAATGTCAACATTTATGGAATTTTATGGATATCATCCTCTATCCATCACATCACCCTTCAAAGGGACTATAAAGGCTCAAGTAATAAAGGACCACATCCAACACAAATAAGAGGTTCTAAAGCTATTGAAGGACAACTTGGTTATGGCATAAAATTGGATGAAACAACAAGCAAACCAACATTGTAGTGATAGGGAATTTTATATGGGGAATTGTGTATTTGTGGGGCTACAACCATATAAACAAATGTTCGTTAAGTAGAAAAATAAGGAAAATAAATTAGATCCAAGGTATTATGGCCCCTATAAGGTGTTTTAGAGTATTGGAAGTATGGCCTACAAGTTATATTTCCCTTCATCTTCATGTGTACATTCAGCCTTCCAAGTTTCTTGCCTAAAGAAGGTCATCAATGATAAGATCCCAATCCAAACTCTTCTACCATAGATTAATGAAGAAGGGAAAATAATACTAGAACCAAAAATAATTTTTGAAACAAGGACTAAGCAACTAAGAAATCAATCAATTACTAAGTACCTCATCAAATGGAAGAACCTACTCATGGAAGAAGCGACACGAGAAGATGAGTGAATCGTGCAGAAAGACCCACAAATAGTTAATTGTTGAGGACAACACTTATTTGAAGGGGAGGGGCATGTTAAGCCCTATATAAGCCCCATGTTGGCCCAAAAACCCCTTATTAAGCCCTAGATATTGAGCGATTATATTTCTATTATTATATTGTTATGTAGGCTAGAACCCCCTAGGGTCCCAATTTATTATAATTGTATTCCTTTGTCTGCTTTATATATAATTAAGGAGACCTCGTCTTAGGATCATCAAATATTTTCTTTTTAATTGTATTTATTATAAGAGGAGGTTTCCCCCTCGAAGTGGACTGCAATTATTTATTTCTTATCATTTAAGGCACAAAGATCATAATAGTCACTCACCTTTAGGAACGCATAACTTATCCAACCTAAAGAGTAACCCATCCTAGATATGGTAGTCAACTATGTTGTCACCATTGTACACATGACTTTGGATCAACAATTATTGAAACACCTGCTTGAAGTCTTCATCTTTTAAGTGTTCCTCTTTGTATACATCATGGAAGAATGGCTCCATGTGCATCAGATTTCCCAAAGCTACGGTCTTTGATAGTGGTGGCCTTGAAAGCATGTCGACCAACTTGTTTTTCTTCCCTTCTTTTTCTTGATCACTAAAAGAAACTACTATAAAAACCCCATCCACTTGTAATTCTTGGTCTATTATAGGTTGTTTTAGGCCTACAAGTTATATAGGGGTTGGTGATCTATGTCGATTACTATATCCTTGGCTATTAGATAGTGTTTCAACATCTTTAAATCTTGCATTAGATCATATATCTCCTTGTCATACGTAGGGTAGTTGAGAATTTCCCCATGAAATACTTCATAATGGTAGCATGCAACCCTTCCTCCCTACATCAAGACTGGTCCCACCACATACCCACTTGCATATCTCCACTTCGAAGGGCTATTGCAAGTTTGGTAATTCCAAAACTAACTCTTGACTAATTCTTTAACTCCTCAAAGGCATTATGTTGACCCTTTCCCCACTGGAAACTCTTGCCACTCAATTTTATGGCATGGAGTGTAATTTATACTACTGAAAATGAGGCTATGAATTTCCTTAGGTATTGCGCTACCCTAACAAAACTACTAACTTTAGAAATATTTGTAGGAACTAGCCACTTCATGATGGCCTCCACCTTGGCAGGTTCTATCTTCAAGTCTCCTTTAGCTATCACATTCCCTAGGTACATCAGAGAATGCTATGCAAACTCACACATTGATATTTGTCAAAAGACGTTGCTTCTTTAATATCTCTAGCTCTTGTATCAAATGTGATATGTGTTCCTAAAGGTAGCACTATATACCAGTATATCATTGAAATAGACAATACAAATGAATATATAAAATGGCACAATATATCATTCATTAACCTCATAAATTTAGTTAGTGCATTTCATATACCAAATGACTCGGCTAAATACAAATATTTCCTAGATTTCAAGGTAGTCTTCTAGGTATCTTGTTCTCTAACTCAAACCTGGTGATATCCATACTTTAAGTCCATCTTTGTAAAGTATTTTTCTTGCTGTAGTTATTCAAGTGAACCATCAATCTTAGGCAGGGATTGTTTTTTCTTGAGTGTAGTTTTGTTTAATGTCTTATAATCAACACACATCTACCAAGTTTCATCCTTATTTGGCACAATGATGATGGGTGACCCACATGGTGGGGTACTTGGTTGAATAAACCCCTATTCTAGTAGCTATTGTAACTACTTCTTTGTATCACTTTCTTCAATAACAAACTATCTATACAACCCAATGTTTGGAAATGAGGAGTCTGACAATAGTTGGATCTCATGCTCCACTTCCCTATTAGGTGGTAGCCCTTTAGGATCCTAGAACACATCTTTGTATGCCTATAAAAACTCTTCTAGTTGTTATTTCTCTATCTTAGCACACCCTTCTAAGGATTAATTTTCTCTCACTAACTCTTCTATAGATTGATTTTCTCTTAAATATAGCAAAGCATACTTCTTCCTAGATCAGTTTCATGGCTTGGTTGGCACTTACGAGAAAACTTTTGTGCTTTCCTTGTGTGCGTTGATGGTAAAGAATTTTCCATCCCTGATGAGGTGGTAATGGTTGGATCTTTGTATGATGATTGCAACTCTCATGTACATATAGGGATTTATAAACACCACTCTACATACATCAAGGGGAACTACATATAGTTCTACTTCATCAATAAAATCAACACTGATAGAAAATATAATTTTTCACTATTTGGTTACCTTTATTTCCACATCCTTATTTACTCATCTCAATGGACATGGGATTGGATGATCACAAACTTCCAATCCCAAATTTTTGACCATCTCTACTGCAATGACATTTGCATGTGATCCTAAATCGAATACAACATCAATATTTGTCTTCTTGACCTTTATATTTATGTGAAATATTATGGTATTTTAATTATTTTCCTCTTGTTGAAGGATACCCAAATTCACCTCCTTCTACACTAATGTTCAAGTGATATTCTCATCCATGTTTGAGCTATTTTCAACCTGGTTTATCGAATCAGTGGCCATGATGTTCTTCTTCTTTGCATCTTTCTTTATGTTCTTTGGGTTAAGTTCTAGATGTAAATTCAAATACTTCTACTAGATATGACTATCAATTTTATAGTGGATGCAATGGTTTTGGGGATATTTTCACTAATGTGTTTTGGTTTCCATAGTTTTATCTTTTCCCCTTTTCCACTTCTTCTTCCCATCCTTATAAGTGTCTTGGTGGTCCTTCTGCTTTGACCCACTTGATTTCCTTTTCTTTTGGCCTATGTTCTCCAGGTATTATACCTATACACAAGTATTTTCCATTGATATTGATTTGAAAAATATCACTTTCTTTCACATATGGTTGTGTAGACCCCCTAGATACTTGAGGAGTATGTATGGGTTCTTTGTGGAGATACCCAAAATTATGGCCATCCTTCTAATTATGTGGTGTACTCTCATACACTATGCCCCTTCTTCCATCTAAATAATGTCACTGGATCCACCAATCCTCTACAATAGGTGCAAAGGTCTTATTGCAATCTATGCTTGGTCTCATTGCAATCTATGCCTTGTACCTGTGAGAAGCCATTTGCTACAAGTCATGCTTTATACCTAGTCACAAGTATATTTGATTCCATACTTGTTTAATAAATCCATTTGCAATGAACAAGGCTCCTATCAAGAGGTAGGGGAACCAAATCCCAAGATTGGTAGTTAGACAGGAGCACACACACCATTTGAAAGGATCTGTAATTAGAAAGAGAGAAATGGAGCTTCTAAAATTATTGTTTCTTAAATTGCATGACTACTTCTCTGAAATTATTGATTTTGAGCATGGTTGGTTCTCTTCGTACACCAACGTATTTCAATATCCCAATATTGAATCATCATCAATTTATGTATTCCCATACTCAAGATGAGTATGTTTACTAGGCTTCAACTTAATTCTAATTTTGAATGCATGGTTGAGGAAGGTGGATTTATAATCATGTGTTCACGATTTGGTATTCGGTGTAGGAAAAACATCATATTTCCTCAATCTGTAGATAAGTGATGAATACTAGATATACCCCTATCATTGTTCCAAGTAAATCTCCTCATAAATATCCCTATGAATAAATGCACTCTTCACATCCATATGAAAAATATCCCAATGTTTAGTTGCTACAATGACAAGCACAAGTTGGATGGAATCCATCTTTACAAAATATGCAAAGGTCTCATTGTAATATATGCCTTGCACCTATAAGAAGCCTTTTTTTGTAGGTCATGCTTTGCACCAAGATACAAGTCTATTTGATTCCATGTTTGTTCAATAAATCCATTTGCAATGAACATGGCTCCTACCAAAAGGTAGGGGAACCAACTCCCAATCTTGGTAGATAGACAGGAGGACACACACACTTTGAAAGGTTGTGTAATTAGAAAGAGAGAAATGGAGCTTCTGAAAATATTTCTTCTATGCATGTTTGCCTTTATGAAATTATTGCTTTTTTTCATGTATGCCTCTCTGCCTTGCACCAACGCCTTTCAATAACCTAAAGTGGAATCATCATCAATATATGTATGCCCATATCAATGGTGAGTAGATTTATTGGGCTTCAATGCCATTCTTAGTTTGAACACATGGTTGAGGATGGTGAGTTTATATACATATGTTCATGGTATTGTATTCATAGTAGGGAAAACACAGAAGATCATTCAACACCAAATTATGAATTAAGAAATTTTTAAAGAATTTTTTTAAAAGATTCTAAAAGTGAGTTTGATGAAACTGTTAGATTATTAAGTGTTAATTTTATCAAAATTTTGTAATTTTTTATTTAAATTTTTATGATTTATGGATTTTAATGAATGATAAGGTTTATTATAAATAATTAGAAAAAATAATAAAAAAATACTTAAATTATATTTGAATAATATAAATTGAGACTTTATAATATGATTATAAATTTAAATAAAATTTATCTTCAAATCATATGTATTTAAATGTATCATTCTATGTTATGAAATTAGATAATATTTAAGAATTAATAAATAAGGATTCAACATACTCTGACTCATTGCACGGAATTGTCATGGTTTTCTATGGAGCAAGAAGGCTATATTAAGTTGGATCCTAATTGAAATTGTTATTATGTTATTTTTTAAACTTAGGAGCATGAAGAATCTAAGTTCCTTCACATTAAGTGATTTCTATTATGGTTAGAATGGAGCAGGAAATCCTCCCACACGGGGGGACTAGACAAATAATTTGTTACATAAATGTGAGCATTTCTCCTCACATTCATCTACATAAGAAATAAGCTCTCAATAAATACTCATGGATAGAGGTTTCAAACATAAATGCTAAGAATATGTATATATCAATCTATTTCTTTGCATCTATGAATTCTAGTTTTTCTAAGAAAAATATCTAGATAAGAATTATGCTTACAAAAACATAGAACAAGATATTTTCACCCTAAAATGAAGTTAGTATCCTCATACTAGGAGATTTTGATGTCAGAACTGCAACTAATCAAGTTATTCTTCTAAGAAATGATTCGAACCCTAATCCTTTTTGGCTAAAAGAGGACCTTATTTCCACGAACAGGTAGAAGAGAAACTTTGAAGACCTGACTGAGAATTTATTTGGTACCAAGATAATCTGTATAGCTTTCAAGATAATCTAATAATTTGCAATGGTCTAATGAAATGGCCAAATTCAAACTAGATGAATTGTATCAATGTGTTGGGCAGTCATGTCATTGATTAGGTGATTTTAGATATCCCCATATACAACCAACTAGTAATTTTTGACATTTGAAATTGAAATGAGCTTGACTCTAATCATAGACCTTCATCCCTAACCTTAAACTATGTCGTGTACAAAAGCTCCATTGAGGAAAAGTTTCGTAACCAAAGACAATATCTTTTTGACAAAACAAAGTTGATCTTGTCTTAAAGGATTTAAATAATGAGTTAAATCTCTTATCATATAAGAACAATATTGATGACCTCTATTATAATTTTATAACAATTCTCCCTAATTTCATTAAAAAATTCCCTATTGAGTTGATAGGGAAAAATAAAAATAGGATAACCAACCTTTGGTATGACAACGAGTGTAAAATTTCTAGAAAATCCATTAGAGATACTTTTAATGAGTTCTTAAAATTGGATAAGATAGAAATATACAAAGTGATCATTAAAAGGGAAAAAAGGAGACTACATTAATAAACAATAAGCAAAGCTTCTCCACCTATCAAATATTTATCCTATGATATTTTGGAGGCAAAATTTGACCTTCCAAAGCGTGGCCAAACCAAATAAAATAATGTGATTCCCCTGAAGGAATGGAAGTCCTATCTAAAAAATATTTATGAATCCCCTATGGTTCTAGACAATATTTCAATTGTTCATATAGAGGATGAAATATTTTCTACAAAAAACATAAATTTTGGGGTTAAGAGACTCACAAAAGGGAAATTTAAGGACATTGAAGGTTACTAATTAAATTATTGAAAACTGGGGGGAATATCCTCATCCCTCTTATACACAAGATCTTCAATATAGGAATTAAGAAGGGATTCCCTAAACCCTAGACCAATGCCTCGTGGTTCCTATATTTGAAATTGAGGACAAAAATAATCCCTCTAATTATAGGACCATCATGATTAGCCCAATCTTAAACAAACTTTATGGAAGTATTTTGGAGAAAAATAAGCATTTTGCTTGAAAGACACCAAAAAAGCTAAAGTAAAAGTTGGATTTAGGAGGTATCATTCAACTGTGGACTATCTTATTGTATGTAGGATAATTTTGGAAGAGTTTCATAATAATAAGAAAATTTTCCTTTGATGTTTTGTTGATTTTACAAAATCTTTTGACACTATGCCCAGTATTAAACTCTAGAATATGTTAGAAGAGCTAAAAGTTCCTTATGAGATGACAGATGCTACTATAAGGATATATGAAAATGTTTTTGCCAATATTAGGAATTTTGGGGGGGATTCGAAAGAAATTAATTATAATACAGGAGTTAATCAAGGTTATCACTTGTCTTGTACTCTCTTTGGCATTTACATTGATAAGTTAGAATGTTGGTTAGAAGAAGTTGGTTGTAGTAGCCTGATTCTTGCCAGCATAATCATCATTCTTATT
Organism: Pinus tabuliformis; assembly: GCA_031772625.1. Taxonomy (NCBI): domain Eukaryota; kingdom Viridiplantae; phylum Streptophyta; class Pinopsida; order Pinales; family Pinaceae; genus Pinus; species Pinus tabuliformis. Next base: position 900,342,435 of record CM062808.1, read on the forward strand.
TTTCATGCTTATGATATTGTTCTTGGCATAGAATACCTATGACCTCAATAATCATCTAAGGACCCTCAAGGACTTTTAGTACTCTAGTATGGGCATGATTGTGAACATGCACAAAAAGGTTATGATAATCGAATCCCATAAGATCACCTATGACACTTTCATATATGACATAATAATTTGGAGGAGGTCCCTTCATACAAATATCTTGGAATCAATATCCATCATAAGCTCAATTGGAACTATAGTGTTGAAAAAGGGATAAATGGAGCATGGAAAGCTTATTATGGGCTTGAAAGCAAGTGTAAACTAGTAGGGATAAGAAAAAAACTCATTTTTTTTGTCACTCCTATTACCTTATATGGATGTAAAGCTTAGGGATGCACTGACCTTAGAGATTATTAGATAAGGATAGAGAAGATAAAATAAATAAATAAATTATAGCTTATAATCTTAAATAAATACACCCTATCCTATCCTCTTCACAAAAGCTAGCCTCGCCACCATTGAGTGAATAACCATGGTTAGGTACTCAATCTGTAATAACAAGATGAAAACATGGATGGAAAGAGGCTCGCAAATTTGTTTTCCAAGTTTAGCCATAACCACCAAGGGCTCAAGCAAGGATGGCATCAAGATGCCAAGTCTCGGCTAAATCAGTAGAGGATATAGGAAGAAGTATCTTGTAGGATACGAGTAATATTAAAATCATTATTACATCTAAATTTAAAGAGAAATTGTGGTGTAATAAATATCTATAAAATAAAAGGAAGATAAGATAATAAAAGGAAGTTAAAAACCCTAATCTGGAAGATCAAAAGTATCTTTCAGTCCTAACTAGCACAACAAAGAAAAGAAATAAATTAACTCCCACAAGCTTTATAGTGAAACTAGGTGTTGAACAATTACCAAAATGTTTTGCAATGCAATAATATGTCCTCTTTGTGAGGAGAGATGGCTTTTGTTTACTAGTAGATAGGCTTCAATATAGTGAAGGAGAGCGATGGCGGTTAGGGTTTGGGTGGAGGGTTGCATCAGGAAGGAGAATGAATAGCATAATAGTCTGTACGTCTTGCCGCTGGTGGCAGGGACCAGCCAACGCATGGTTTGTACCTGGGATCCTAAATTTCACCTGGGGAATGGAGCTGCTTAGAAATAGATTAAGGTAGATAGACGATTTCGAAGGAGGGTTTTACAAAATTGTTTGTTTGTGTTACTAGTTTTTACCCTCACCTCCATGCGTCCGTCTCAGGAGCTTAACAATGAGAGGTTTTATGGTTCTTTTTTCACCCTTTAGACAAAGACAATAGAAATTGTCAACCCTTGGGACTGTGTCGACCTAGAGCCTGAACCGGAAAGTATTCTATCAGTTTAGGGTTTGGAGCCTACTCAGCAAAACCTAGCCAAGGTGATTCGTCCAGGTAGATCTCCAGTTGGTAAATTGGGAGGCACATTGATAGATTGGAGCTCAGAAGGTAGATTAGGGTTTCTAGAAGCAAGAATTCCCTGTGTTTCAAAGGCAGGTGGCTGGGGGTTTGAAATTAATTTCTTGGAGATTTAGGAGACATTGGCATCTTCAATGGTTCAAGCTGCAAGGGAGTCGGTGAAGAATTGGGTAAGCTCAAAAATCCTCTTTTGTTTTCTTGTATCGAATCTTTTTTTGGTAGGGTTGGAGGACATTGTCAATAGCAGTGGTATTCGGGGAAATAAGGGCCTAAAATCATGCTTGGTTATGGATCTAGTGCAAAATTATTCGGTGGGGGAAAGAGGTTGAACATATCTAATGCATGCAAGAATTCGTTGACCCAGAAGGTTTGTGAGGCGATTAATCTCTGTGAAAAATTCAATCTGGAAGTGGAGATAGGAGAGGTATTTCTCCAAGAGATTCGGGTACAAAATGAAGGGGTAGGAGAAGATTCAATTGAAATTAGGGGGAAGAAAAGGGTGGTTGGTTCCTCTTCTGGAACACTGATATATGAAGATGAAGGGTTCCAAGGTTTCATAACCCATGAGGTGGGGGAGCGGCTTCAAATTTCAGACCTAGGGGAGACAGGGTAACATATAGCTCCTGGGGTTTTTACTACTTGGAAACGAGTAGTGGAGGAGCAGTTAGGGACGCTCTCTAAGGAAGGGATCGATGAGCGATAGGGGCAGTCTTTTTCAGGAGTAGTCGGAAAGGACCAGATCACCGATGTGAATAGAAAGAAAGAAAAAATTATAAAGAAGAAGGCAACATGCATGAATTTAGTTCTTGGGGTTGATATCTAGATTGATAAGGCCATGGAAGCCTCAAAATTAACATTGGTTGGTAGAGAAAAATTTAAACAATACTCAACAAATTACATATCAAAATGCATAGCCAAGGCATGGAGTGAGGCACCATATCATCAGGTCGAAGTGACAACTTTGGTTAGGGGTTAGTTTATGGTCAAATTATGTAAGAGTGAGATGTTGGAATGGTTATGAAGCGAAATTGGTGTTTTGTGAGAGTGCCAATTCTTTTCAAGAGGTCAACACCTCTGTTCGATGCATAAAGAGAAAAGGTTGTAGAGTTACCAGTATGGGTTCGACTACTGACCCTCCCCCCATAGCTCTGAACGAAGGATCTTTTCAGAGCGATAGGTAACACTTTGGGTTTTTTCCTGGAGGAAAATATGTTGTTCGTGGAAACAAGATGTTGGGCCTTGAAATTGTCATTCACTTCCATTACATTTTCACTTATATTTCCATATTGTCACCTTCACTCCACCTCTATTTCATTACATTTACCTCCATTTCATTAAATTTACCTTACCATTATCATTATTGGGTCACATTTACGTTTTTCAAAAATTTATTAATTCTTAGCATTTTTAAATGAATTTATGGTTAAAAATTAGAAAATAATGTGCATATTCTTATACCTAACAAGTGGGATGAGATTGTTGACATGTGTAGGTCAAAAGGAAGATTCTAAAATAAATTTATGTGCCCTCCCAAAACCAAATTCGAATTTGAGTGGAGAAGATCATGGAATCATAAGGATATGTGTCTCATTTCATATTTGTATTGAAACTCTAAGAATACATGTGTCTTATCATTTCCTATTTTGATTGTAACTCTAGAGATATAGGGAGAGATTCATGGACTCTCATTAATGAGATAGCTTTACATCTTTTTGTATAAATATGGGAAGTTTTATCCTATCACGGAGGAGAAAAGGAGGAAAAGAATGGAAAGAATTATAGAATGTTTTGTAACAAGGCTTGAGATGGAATGGGATGTAAAGTGAAGAGCTATTGATGTAATGAGATTAGGAGTGCAGACTTCCATTGTATAAAGTTTTGAGTTTATCAATAAAGAAAGTTCTTTTCTATTATTGAATTTTAAAATGTAAGTTTTGCGAGTTGGAATGTTATTGGACAATGGAAGGGCCTCCATCAACCATGTGAATCCCTTTGTAAATTTGTAAGATTAATTAGTTTGTTTTACTTTGATTCATGCAAATAATTTAACTTTTCATTGCAAATGTTATTTTATTTTTCAAATGTAGATTTACCTCACTGTGTAATTTTATGTTTCCTAAGAGCATCTCAAGAAAGTAGTGTTTTATCTATTTTCTAAAATTGGATTTCTTGAAGCATTAGAGCATACAGTGACTTAGTTTTCTTTCACATGTCTTTACAATGCTTTCTTAGATTCAACTTTACATTCATTGTTTAACCCTATGTTTTCCAAAGAGCTTCTCAAGAAGGTAGCATTCAGCTATTTTCCAATATTGGTTGCTTGAGGCATTAAGAATAAATAGTGATTTAGTTTCTTTCCTTATGCTTTTGTCATGCTTTTTAGATTAAGCTTTAATCTATTATGTAATGTCATGATTAGCAAGTCCAAGAAGGTAGTTCTTCCAATTTGGGTTGCCTAAGAGGCATTAGATCACATAATAGTTGCAAGTTTTCATTTCCATGCTTTTATTATGCTTTCTTATATCACATCTAATGTATACTCAATTGCTTAAGTCATTTCAAGAAGATGATTTCAACATCTTCCTATATTGAATGTTCACAATAGTATTTGAGCATGTAGTAGATCATAGTTGCTTTTATATTGCTTGCTTTCATTTCATAGGGTAGGATTAGTTTCATTTTTTATCAAGAGTTTTCAAGGATAGGATAGGAAGTGATTTTATTTTCATCTTATCAATGAATACAATTGTATATAGAATAATGCTATGCTTTTCATCGACACAGTGCCGACCTAAATTATACTAACCATTCAATTTTTTTATTTGATTTTATGCAAATTAAGTTAGTTGAAGTAAATTTCCTTTTCTTCCTTCTTATTAATTAGTTTTTAATATTAAACATTCATTAGACTTAGTCGATCATTGCCACTTAACATCCATTAAAATCATTAGGCATAAAAGACAAAACCCTCAAAACAATACAAAAACATACTCAACGAAGTAAGAAACAAGGTTAACCAATCACATACTGTGCACCACACTTCATCAGTTTACTAACCCTGGTTGATAATTTATGTTAGAAATTTAAGACATTAAATTGAATGAACATTTTGGCACCATTGCCAGGGAAGTGTAATTAGGAGACCTTATTTCTTACGTATAAAAGAAAAAAAAAAAAAAAAATCTCGAGTATGCTCTCCTCCTGCGCTTTGTGTGATCTGGAGGATCAGAAAAAGAATTTTTATGTCAATAAAAAAAAAAAACCAACAACAACAACAACAAAAATTAAACATAATAAAACAAAAGAGAAAAAACCTTCAAATATACAAACCTTCAAGCACCATGCAGCTACAAAAAATTGCTGAGACTGCCCACTCACGGCAAAGACAAAGCCAATTGGAGTTCAATGAGCAAGGTTGAGTTTTAATTCGATTAAAAGAGCAGTTCACTCTCCAATATATATTTTAATCGTGATTGTTAATCATTAAAAACCAAATGCCACTGAATGAATCCTGTCCTTACATTGCCCACCATTGAATCGTGTAGGTGTGATGTGGATAGTTGATCCTTGAAGCACACATACAGTCATTCTCCCAAACCTTGAAGTTCCTCATTCCAGTTTCTGAGGAAGAGGCATCAATAGATCTTTCTTTCTTGAAAGGCTGGACGAGGTGGTGCTGGTGAGAGACGAAGCAGTCCAGGAGAAGAATCAATGTTTGAAGTTCGAGCAATCCAGAGGCAATTAGCTTCGAGTTGATGCATCAGAGGGACTTCCAGGCATGGATTATTACGTGAGAATTGATAGTTGAGGCAAAAGCAGTGGTTCGAGATGGAGATGAAGATCCACCAGTTTATGATCTAGTTCCATATCCAGAGCGAGCCAGCCCAGCCACTCAACCATGGCACCTCCATGCTGAATCGAAGCAGCCTTCCAAAACCTACAAATCAAACCACACCAATTGAATTCATAGTGATTCCCAGAAAATGCAGTAGCATAAACACACAAAAAGGGTGAATTATCCGAATTTCACAATCGTTTGAGCAAAGAAGGTAGCATTAAGCTATTTTCCAATATTGCTTGCTTGAGGCATTAAGAATAAACAGTGATTTAGTTTCTTTCCTTATGCTTTTGTCATGCTTTTTAGATTAAGCTTTCATCTATTATGTAATCTCATGATCAGCAAGTCCAAGAAGGTATTTCTTCCAATTTGGGTTGCCTAAGAGGCATTAGATCACATAGTAGCTGCAAGTTTTCCTTTCCATGCTTTTATTATGCTTTCTTATACCACATCTAATGTATACTCAATTGCTTAAGTCATTTCAAGAAGATGATTTTGATATCTTCCTATATTGAATGTTCACAATAGTATTTGAGCATGCAGTAGATCATAGTTGCTTTTATATTGCTTGCTTTCATTTCATAGAGTAGGATTAGTTTTATTTTTGATCAAGAGTTTTCAAGGATAGGATAGGAGGTGATTTCATTTTCATCTTACCAATGAATACAATTGTATCTAGAATAATGCTCTGCTTTTTATAGACACATTTCCGGCCTAGATTAGACAAACCATTCAAGTTTTTGATTTGATTTTATGAAAATTAAGTTAGTTGAAGTAAATTTCCTTTTCTTCCTTCTTAGAAATTAGTTTTTTATATTAAACATCCATTAGACTTAGTTGATCATTGACACTTAACATCCATTAAAATCATTAGGCATAAAAAACAAAACCCTCAAAACAATACAAAAACATACTTAACGAAGTAAGAAACAAGGTTAACCAAGCACATATTGTGCACCACACTTCATAAGTTTACTAACCCTGGTCGATAACTTATGTTAGCAATTTAGGACATTAAATTGACTGAACATTTTGGTGTCATTGCCAAGGAAGTGTAATTAGGAGACCTTATTTCTTACATCTAAAAAAGAAACAAAACAAATAATAATTTCTCGAGTATGCTCTCCTCTTGTGGTTTGTGTGATCTAGAGGATAAGAAAAAGAAATTTTATGTCAATAAAAAAAAACAACAACAACAACAAAAATTAAACATAATAAAACTAAAGAGCAAAAACCTTCAAATATACAAACCTTCAAGCACCATGCAGCTACGGAAAATTACTGAGACTGATCACTCCTGGCAAAGACAAAGCCAATTGGAATTCAATGAGCAAGGTTGAGTTTTAATTCAATTAAAAGAGTAGTTCACTCTCCAATATATATTTTAATCGTGACTGTTAATCATTAAAAACCAAATTCCACTGAATGAATCTTGTCCTTACATTTCCCACCATTGAATCATATAGGTGTGTTGTGGATAGTTGATCCATGAAGCACACATACAGTCATTCTCCCAAACCTTGAAGTTCCTCATTCCGGTTTTTGAGGAAGAGGCATCAATAGATCTTTCTTTCTTGAAAGGTTGGACAAGGTGGTGCTGGTGAGAGATGAAGCGGTCCAAGAGAAAAATGAATGTTGGAAGTTTGAGAAATCCAGAGGCAATTAGCTTCAAGTTGATGCATCGGAGGGACTTCCAGGCATGGATTATTACGTGACAATTGATAGTTGAGGCAAAAGTGGGTGTGTTATAGACATTTTTGGGCACTGCAACCCCAATCATATATGTCCATAAACCAAGGGCTTCTGAGTTCCTAAAAGTGTTGTTTCATGCCCTAAAGGAACAAGGTCAGCTGATTACATCATCTCCCAGGAGTTCTCCATAGAAAACTTCTTAGAACTAGTCAAAACTAGACCATACAGGTTGCTCAGTGCTAAGAGTGCGATGCATCTCACCTGACCAGTGTAAAAGGTGCGATGCATATTGGAAAGCCCTTCTGTAGGGTGCGATGGGAAAGAATGGACAAATGGCAGAGACAGTTTGTGAGGTGGATGATCATGGAATCTTCCAGAAACTTCTCTTGTGACACTTGCCTCTCTGAATTCGCCCAGGGATGAGTAAGAGATCATTAATCTCCAAGTGGAATCAGGAACTATCAGAGAGAAGACACTAATCAAAATCCCAGAAGCTGACTCACCTACCTGCAATCATCTATATATGGATCCCTCATCCCAGAGATCCAGAGGCTGGAATTTTGTATCTTGTAAGGAAGTGTTGTTGGTTTCCTGGTGGAATATCATAGTGTTGGGTGATCTAAGAATTTCATGAGGTGAAGAAGGGATTTCATGCTGGGAGGATGATGTTGGGTCAGATCAATGGGTTGTAATCCTCTCTTCTAATCTTTACATCAATAAAGCTATTCAAATTTTCCTCCACATTCTTGTATGTCTGATAGTATATGCATTTGTGTGGTCAATATATATCTGGTCCTATATTGCTTATGATTGTAGATCTTTGCACTTTGAAGGTATTATGTTGCTTTGACTTTACAGGTACTCTTTGAAGCGGAGTGGTCAAGGGAGAAGCGGCAAAGACCTGTCGGTGAGGAGAAGGAACAAGCAAGGAACCGAGCGAAAGATCGAGGTTGGTATTCTTTGATCCTCTCCTATCTACTTCTCATAAAGGAAAACGAAAGTAACTTTAATCTGTTTGTTTCTAAGATAGCTACCCGTCTTAGTGGGACTAGCAGCTCTGCATAGACACTAGATTTCCCCAATGGAGTCGCCATTTTGTTATCGGGAAATCTAGTGTCTATGTAGAGCTACTAGTCCCACTAAGATGGGTATCTATCTTAGAAACAAATAGATTAAAGTTACTTTCATTTTCCTTTATGAGAAGTAGATAGGAGAGGATCAAAGAATACCAACCTCGATCTTTCGCTCGGTTGGTTGCTTGTTCCTTCTCCTCACCGACAGGTCTTTGCCGCTTCTCCCTTGACCACTCCACTTCAAAGAGTACTTGTAAAGTCAAAGCAGCATAATACCTTCAAAGTGCAGAGATCTACAATCATAAGCAATATAGGACCAGATATATATTGACCACGCAAATGCATATACTATCAGACATACAAGAATGTGGAGGAAAACTTTGAATAGCTTTATTGATGTAAAGATTAGAAGACAGGATTACAACCCATTGATCTGACCCAATGTCATCCTCCCAGCATGAAAGCCCTTCTTCACCTCATGAAAAGCTTAGATCACCCAACACTATGATATTCCACCAGGAAACCAACAGCACTTCCTTACAAGATACAAAATTCCAGCCTCTGAATCTCTGGGATGAGGGATCCATATATAGATGATTGCAGGGAGGTGAGTCAACTTCTGGGATTTTGATTAGTGTCTTCTCTCTGATAGTTCCTGATTCCACTTGGAGATTGATGATCTCTTACTCATCCCTGGGCGAATTCAGAGAGGCAATTGTCACAAGAGAAGTTTCTGGAAGATTCCATGATCATCCACCTTGTAAACTGTCTCTGCCATTTGTCCATTCTTTCCCATCGCACCCTACAGAAGGGCTTTCCAGTATGCATCGCACCTTTTACACTGGGCAGGTGAGATGCATCGCACCCTTAGCACTGAGCAACCTGTATGGTCTAGTTTTGACCAGTTCTGAGCAGTTTTCTATGGAGAACTTCTAGGAGATGATGTAATCAGCTGACCTTGTTCCTTTAGGGCATGAAACAACACTTTTAGGGACTCAAAAGCCCTTGGTTTATGGACATATATGATTGGGGTTGCAGTTCCAAAAAATGTCTATAACAGTTGCCCCCTAAAGCATGAGGTCGTTAATCTTTTGATGTCGGGTGAAATGCTTTATCATGAGGATCCAAGGTTTTTCGAACTGGAAGGCGACCTGTAATAAGATACAATACAATACATTATCTTCATAAAATTTTCATGATCTAGCTGAGGCAGGCATTACCATGCTCAGCTTTATAAATTCATTTTCATGTACATAGGATAGACAACCATCTGTGTGGTAGACTGATGATTCTGATAGAGCCATCATCCTTTGATTCGGATGATCATCTGTGCAGCAATGATGTACATTTGATGTCTTTATTTTCTTGAATATATCACAGCCCGGATGGATGAAACTAGATATGGGGTCTTCAAACTCGTCCAATCTTCGTCTGAAGTACAAGTCGATCCATGTGAAAAATGTTCTAGAGTCGAACATGGAAAGACATTGCCTGATTACCAGCCAATGATGTAAGCTGTTAACAGGCGCGAGAGGAATCATTGATAATGATGATGACCCTCAAGGTACGCCAGTACAATTCGGGTGGTGTGAAAATGGGGCTTGGCGTCGAACACCATGCAAAGTCTCTTGGTCGAAAGCCATTGATGTAAACCTGTCATTGAAAGTGAGACTTGCCATTGAGGCATGCAAACTTCAAAGTACTGAAAGGGTTGTTCCTAGGTCGACTTCTTGGATAATGAGCTGATGTCGACAAGAAGTGACCCGTAATAGGAGGGCCTTAATGAATCCCACATCTATGACACGGAATGGAGCAAATGACTTTTGGAGGTGAAAACGATCTGATGATACAGGGTTCAGGGTGGCGGTCATGAAAGAATGAAGCGTAAAGGTATTGCAGCGGATGAGACACAAGATGGGTTGGTGAATTCTCTGATTGACTTCTCTTGAACATATCGGTGACACTGAAATGGATTGGTAGCGTTAACCCCAAATATGGATGGTACGGTGGACCAATGGTAATATGACCGGTGAATGGAATAACCCAACCTGACTCAATCATGGTGATGGAGTGAAAGTGTCATGTTCAAGAGCGACTCGCTACCAATAAAGTTTCTTCAAGTTTTCTTCCAAATTTTTCCCCAGTCATTGCTGACCAGTACCTCTTTATTTTTATCAAGCTTGAGGAGGATAACATATTCTTGTTCTATAATTTGCCCTTCGGGCAAACCCGTCGCTATGTTTTAATGAGCCTAGCGATAGTGAAACTCGTACTTGTCTGCATGGACAAGTTTGTCACTATTGGTTTTAACGAGTTTAATGACAAAGACAACTCGGTCGTTTTTCAATTTTAGAGAGTCTAAAAAGGGATGGAAAGGAAACTCCAGTGATCCTTGTTTGTCATGTAATCCCTTAATTCCAAAAAAGTATAAAATAATACGAAAGGGATGAATTTTCGATAGTTTTAACGAGCCGAACATGACAAGCGCTCGATCTTTTTGTGTAATAATCCCTCAAGTCTAAAAGATTAAAATTTAGAGGAGGGATAGCACTCCCGGTAGCTTTAACGAGCTAGAGAGGCCAACTGCTTAGCAATCTTTTCATATTTTACGAGTCAAACGAAAAGAGCTTAAAGGAGACTCGTTTCTTGAGGAACGAGTGATATTTTCGGGTAGCAGCTGATTCCAGGTAAGGTTTGGAATTTTCCAATCACGACAGTGTTACAAGGATGGCTAACAGAATCACTCTTCGTAGTTGTTCCTCAAAAAGGGTAAACAATCAAATGGAGGTGAATGATCAGCTAAAACAGAGTGGAGGTGATGGTAAGAACACGACCAGGGCTCAAAAAGCTGATGATAATGCATTCGCAATGGCTATTTACAGGAGGTTGGTTCATTTTTTAATGAGATTAAACTCTGGGGGAACGTTTGCTCATTGCTTAGGTTTAATTTTTAACGAGCTTGAACTTCACATAAAAACTGCTCATGCTAGTCGTATAATAAGGATGTCTCATCGATAGGTTCAATTTTTAGGGAGCTTGCACCATTCGAAACTTTGCTCCAGATCCTTTCTTTATGCAAGCTAGGGACGACCAATCCTACGAGTTTAAAGGGTTGAGAATCTACAAACTTAATAAAATAAAAGGCCGTCCTTCGCTTGCATGTAAAAAGGTTTTCATGCCCCCAGGTATAGTGAAGTAGAGTTTCGAGGTTACCCTTCAATTTGCAGACAAAACATTTGCTTTATCGGGAAAAGCCTACCTTTTCCAGGTTACCCTTCAATTTGCAGACAAAACATTTGTTCTATCGGGAAAGGCCTACCTTCTAACGGAGGTATCTTATTCCAGTCTAATCCCATCTTCCTATACGGATGAGTGTCAGACTAGTCATATATCCTTCGCGGAAACCTACCCTATACCTAGAGTTTTCCTGCCGAAGCAGGCCAGGGTGCATGCCCCCTGGGTTTCAGTCATGACCCCCCGAATTACTCACGTTTTTCAGGTGGACGGACTGGGGATTGATGAGACATACCTTGCATGAAAAGACCATTTAGGGATGGTATTTGACTATTAGCTATGTGTGAGCTAGTGAACAAAAGCTGGTCTACAAGTTGGACCACTCTGCCTTCATGCAGAAAACACATTACTCGAAAGAGTGAGGAGACGATGGCTCCCATGCAATAAATATAGTCACGCCCAAGGAGTAGATTGTAGTCTAAAGGTCCTTGGACTACCATTACGTTCATGTACACAGTTTTCCCTCTCAAAGTTATGGGCAAACTTGGAAGGATCCCTAATGGTCGATTGGTTCCTTTGTCGAAGCCTGTTAGATTTCTCATCTTAGGCATAGGCGATGGCGAACCAAGCGCTTTCCAAGCAGTTGAGGAAAGGATACTCACAGAAGCCCCTTCATCTATGATGGTACCGACCATGACCATTCTATAAGCTTGTACAATGATTTGGAATGGTACACTAGCTGGTAAACGGGGTCTGCCTAGTAGATTCCAATCGAAGGAAATGACTAGGTTGCTTGGAGGTGGGACCAAATAAATGGCTGGGTATGAGTCTGAAGAACTTCCTTCCTGCGGTAAAGGAATGGGTAGATTGCCCCCATGTTCATCGGAGTCTGTGTTTACGAAAATAATTTGAATGGTGTCGTTCTCATTCTCTTCGGTGATTGTATCATCTGAAGATGGACCTTCTGAAGACAAGACCGGGTCGACTACCGCCTCAACCTTTTGACTTTTGTCTGGTATGGATTCAGCGGGTTTATCTTCAATGATAAATGCTTCGACCGACCACAAAGTCGTGTCGGTCGGATTTTCAACTAGCGATGGACTCGGCAAGAGTTTCTTATATCCAAAAAGCTGCCAAGAATTCTCTTGCTAAAAGGGAGCCAAAGGAGCAGATTCCAAGTGTCCATCTTTCGTTTGTTCAGGGGACTATTGATAAGATTGCAAGGATTCTCAAGATGCATAGTGTCCCTGTAACCTTTATACCCCTTAACACCATTCGGATGTCCCTCAGATTAGCAAAGGATCTTATCGACCCCAAAGATATGAAAGGGGTATATATTATCCCTTGTTCCTGTGGGACCCCCTATATTGGTGAGACAAGTCACTCCATCAATCAAAGGATTAGTGAACACGCAGCTGAACTTAAGCATAGGAGATCAAAGTCTTCGGCTTTAGCTGAGCATGCAGAAAAAACCAATCATCACATTTGTATTGAGGATGCTAGTGTCATTGCTAGAGTTTCACAGTTCCATCATCAGAAATTCAGAGAAGCTCTGGAGATCGAAAAGAGGTCGTGCAATCTCAATAGAGAGGATGGCTGGAAGATCAGTAGATGTTGGGTCCTGGCTCTCTCCTCCTAGTTGCTTTCTTCCCGTTCACCCCTCCTCCTCCCCTCCCCTCATTTCTTCCCCTTTTTTTTTTTTTAATCTACAAATTTTTATTTATTTATTTATTTAATTATTATTATAATTATAATTATTATTATTATTTTATTATTATTATTATTTGTTTTTTTTTTTAATTATTATTATTATTTTTTAATATTACTTATTTACTTTATTTTTAAGTATTATTTATATGTTTATTTATTTAATTTTTAAGTACTATTAATTAATTAATTAATTAATTTATTATTATTATTATTATTTTTAATTTTTATTCATTTAGTTATTATTTTTTAACTCTAGAATTAGTTAATCATTCGTTTTATTCCAATATTTATATGTATAGTTAAGAACTCTATATATAGATAATTGTACTTTTATTTTCTATGTATTTATTAGTTAATCCCCTTTAAATAACTATTAAATTAATAACCAATGAAATTGAATTATTTATATATTTATTAAATTAACAACCATTTAAATTAAATTATTTAGAGGCTAGATCCCTTATTAATTTAAATTATTTAATGTCCCTAGTCCAATCTAGCCGTTAACCTAGTTAGCCGTTGGAGGCTCTACTCAAGCTATTTATCATGCAAAGCTAGATCTGGTTCTTCAACTTGTCCTGGCAATGAACCACACTAGTTGGTTCGAAACACATCGACAAATGATAGATCTTGTGATTTATGCCGAAAAATCTCTCGTAACCTAATATGGATCACAGAAGCCTCAATTCAACAATCCAGGAGGAAGCTGCAGCGGTGGAGCAGGATGGTTATCCAAGACTCTTTTAGCTTCATCCAAGAAGGGACAACGGTGGACAGCATGATTGCCTTCGCACAGTTTGCAAGGAAATTTACATCTTCCTTTCTGTTCAGAGACTTCATTTTCACTAGTTGATGGTGTGCTTTCAACATGATCATCAGAGGTTGATGACACCGGATTGTGCAAATGAGGAGACCAGTCCCTTAAGATCCGGGGGATACAAGGACAATCTCGATGATAATGGTCCCCTTTGCAAATGACACATGGAGATTTAGGTCTGGATAGTGCCGTGTGTGGATTTTCGCTAGATGATGCATGGTTACCCCTTTTTGCCTTTGGCTCCTTCTTCTTCTTTTCCTTCTTCTCCTTCCCCTTCTTCTCCTTCTTAGTTACTTGATTTTTTGCTTTACCAGCTTCATCAAGCGAAGAGGAAGGAGGAGAGGGAGAAACAGACGAAGTAGAAGGTTGGGGGGTAACTCTAGTATCATCTAATTGCTGACTTGATTCTTCAGGAATCACGGTATTCTGAACGATGGAGGTCGAGAAGAGGCATATTGGCAAGCCAATCGTCGATCCTGGAAGCGACAATGTGGCCATATGAGGTGCACCAACATCTCCCCAAGAGGAGAAAGGACCAAGATTTCCTCCAAGGGGAAATACTTGGTTGGTGGAATCCATTTTCTCAACCTAAGACCAACGAGGGAACAGTGACATTATTCCGATTAAAATAAATTTTAGACGCTTTGACACAACTTGCTTTTTCAATTTTTAAGAGTCGAGAAAAAGCAAAAGATGACTCTAGTCTCCTTCGATTTTTAATGAGCCTAAAGTGACAAGTGCTCAGATGGACATTTTCCTTTAAGGAGTCTGAAAAGGAACGAAAGAGACTACTCTAGAAATATAGACAAAGGGATTACCAAACCAATCGCAAAACTGCAGAATACTTTTTACGGTACGGCAGTCAATCTTCCCGAATGCTATGTTCAGTGCGTTGCGATTGATAGGGCCGCAGACACGGCTTCCTAAGGATAAAGGATATAGCCTCTTGTGGTCTCCCAATATATACTCGATGGTACGTGGGAGCACAAGTCCGTACTGGCACTTGTCATCTCAAAGAGGAGGAATCACCCAACCTACGATGAAAGTGATAGTTACCAGGCTTTACGACGCCAGAATACGTCTCTAGCCTAGACTTCTAGATGTTGTGCGTTAGGTTCCAAAGCGTTTTTATGTTCATTGAATTTATTTTACAGTTGATATTTTTTAAGAAGTTTTCCTTTCAGGTTCACCGTGTGATGTAGATATACAATTCCTAAAATACAATCTAAGATGATAAACAATCGTTTGATCTTCTTCTTGCAATGAAAATCCTAGCTACTAAGGAAAGAGAAATGAGATTCTTTCAACATAGAGCAGAGAGCACACACTAGATGCACTGTCCTAAATCAACAAGCAGTCTAAATGCAAATGCACATGCATGTATTTGTTTTCAGCCTTCTTAATGTGTGAATGACAAGAAGAATGCTAAGTACAAATCTGAATTATCTTTTCAAAGCGACAGTACTAACAATTTTTCTTCAAAACACGAAAGGAAGATAATGACGACACTTTGCGATTTTGAGTTGAAAACTGCTTTTGACACTTGAAAAACCACTAATTCAAATCAAATACAAGAGTAATTGTATAATCGACCATCAAGAACGATAGGATTCTTTTCTTTGACTGAAAACAACACTTGCGACACTTCCAAATCAAAAGACGACAGTTTGATTACGCTACTTCTTTCTAAAAGAGAACTGTAAATGGCGCACAATACATAAAAAAATTCACAATTCTTTGTACCATGGAGGCGGAATCATGGAAAGGAAGGGAGTTTCCACATTGGTATACTGATCACAGACAACAAAACTCTTGAATAAAGCTGAAGAGAGTGAAAAAAGAAACCAAAATCTGGAAGCAGAAGAGGTCTTATCTGATCAGCGCACCTGCAACACAGGGAAAGTGCGATGCAGCACACCTACTGCACACGGGAGGTGCGATGCATCCTGATTCCCAAGAGGAGAAATTGCAATGGTCCAGGGACGAGACTTCAACTTGGTTCTTGGTCACAGTTTGCAGCTTAGTTTATGGATTTAGGCCGAGCTAATGATAGTCAGTAAATAGAAATCACAGGGGTTGATCTAATGAGGTTACTAGAGCCACCACCAGGGCAATTAGGATGTTTGCAAATTGATTGTTCAATTTATAAACAAAACCCGGAGATAGACTGAAACAACATTGATCTACTTTGCACTTGCATAGCAAATGCAGTTTGAAGGCTAGCTGGCTTGACTTCAGGCTCCATCCATAAGTTTATAAAAAAAACAAATATAGACAAGCAAACAATCTATTCGCTCCCCAGCGGAGTCGCCATTTTGTTATCGGGAAATCTAGTGTCTATGCAGAGCTGCTATTCCCACTAAGACGAGTAGCTATCTTAGAAACAAACAGATTAAAGTTACTTTCATTTTCGTTTATGAGAAGTAGATAGGAGAGGATCAAAGAATACCAACCTCGATCTTTCGCTTGGTTCCTTTCTTGTTCCTTCTCCTCACCGACAAGTCTTTGCTGCTTCTCCCTTGACCACTCCGCTTCAAAGAGTACCTGTAAAGTCAAAGTAGCATAATACCTTCAAAGTGCAAAGATCTACAATCATAAGCAATATAGGACCAGATATATATTAACCACACAAATGCATATACTATCAGACATACAAGAATGTGGAGGAAAACTTTGAATAACTTTATTGATGTGAAGATTAGAAGAGAGGATTACAACCCATTGATCTGATCCAGCGTCATCCTCCCAGCATGAAAGCCCTTCTTCACCTCATGAAAAGCTTAGATCACCCAACACTATGATATTCCATTAGGAAACCAACAACACTTCCTTACAAGATACAAAATTCCAGCCTCTAGATCTCTGGGATGAGGGATCCATATATAGATAATTTCAGGGAGGTGAGTCAGCTTCTGGGATTTTCATTAGTGTCTTCTCTCTGATAGTTCCTGATTCCACTTGGAGATTGATGATCTCTTACTCATCCCTAGGTGAATTCAGAGAAGCAAGTGTCACAAGAGAAGTTTCTGGAAGATTCCATGATCATCCACCTCGCACACTGTCTTTGCCATTTGTCCATTCTCACCCATTGAACCCTACAGAAGGGCTTTCCAGTATGCATCGCACCTTTTACACTGGGCAGGTGAGATGCATTGCACCCTTAGCACTGAGCAACCTGTATGGTCCAATTTTGACCAGTTCTGAGCAGTTTTCTATGGAGAACTTATGGGCGATGATGTAATTAGCTGACCTTGTTCCTTTAGGGCATGAAACAACACTTTTAGGGACTCAAAATCCCTTGGTTTATGGACATATATGATTGGGGTTGCAGTGCCCAAAAATGTCTATAACAAGGTGGTTTCAAAAGCAGCCGTTCGAGATGGAGATGAAGATCCATTAGTTTATGATCCAGTTCGGTTATCTGAATTTCACAACCATTTGAGAAAATATTATGGTTCTTCAGAGCCTTAGTTTCCAAACTGTGTGAGGAAAATAGATTCTTTTTTATGCACAAGGTTTTGTTGGCAATAACACATTTAATTCACTAAGACTTCTAGTCAAACAATGACTCTTGCTCCTCCGCAAAATTTCAACAGATTTACCCTCCCAATATGGAAAACCTTAGCACGTATTCATGTAGGTGTGATTCACACGGGAGTACCAACTACGATTACTCAAAATGATTTCGTCAAATCGAAACAGGAAGATCCTGCAGCAATCAGTTCTGAAGGATGAGCGAATCTCTAGGATCGATCCGCCAATGGCAAAAAAAAAGACGGGAGAAACACTAGATGAATTCTGAAATTGTTATTTCAAGATCTTGATCTACGCCAGTTCTAGTTACAAATCTGTAGGGATTTTTTTTTATCAGCTAATGAAGGCATTCCAATTTTGAAGAGGCAGCGCTAGATGGAAACACGAAACCTGGAAAAAGTTGGTCTAACAGAATGAAACGTGCAATCAATTTTTTGAAGCAATTTATAAAAATGAAAATACTTGCAAAATTTGATTGAAATAATTTTTGTACAAGTACTTTTTCATAATTTTTCCGCTTCAAATATTTTTGACAACATGTTATTTTTGTAGCACAGATGACGATTCAATAAGGCTTGCAGAAAATTATTTAGATGATTTCTGAACATTTGGCTTTAATATTGTTGCTGTGTATTTTTCTATGAAGTTTTAACTTGTAGGACACAACAAATCTTTGTGATGGCAATCATTTTATCGAGCACAGTGCATGAAGTCATCCGACAATAGGGAGTTGATTTATTTTTCATGGTTATTTCTTAAAAATGGATTGTTATCGATATCATGAATTGGTCCAAATATAACACTTTTGATTTTACTTAATTTGTTTTATTTGACATTCAATTTTTGTGTAAGAATGGAAAAGGTATGTTTATGCGTATTTACTTCGTAAATGGTTTATAAAGGAAAATAGCACTGATGGAAGGTTTTATGTGTTAAATTATAAAAGGATGTAAGGGTTTCATGTGATAAGTGCTATGTAACCAATGTTAAAGAGGGGAAAATTTATATATATGCAGTTAAGTGGATCTTGAAGGTTTAGAAGGGTGAATAAGTCCTGATATTAACATTAATGAAGGTTATGAGGAGTTTTAAAGTCCCGATAGGATGGATTTTAATGAAAGGTTAAATAAAGTTATATGTGAAGGCTTGAGGGGTGATTAAGACCCGATAAGTGTATATGAACTAGGGGTTAGTCAAGGTTGGGCATTAGTAAATAATTCCACATAGGAACTTATTAAAGTGGGCCTTAACCTTAATATTATAGATTTGACTCAGCAGAGAGTCTAAAATTCCTGGGGAAAATATACATATGCATAGCCATATGCATATTGTGGGTATATGCGGGGTAGCCCCTGCATCAATTGGTATCAGAGCAAGTTAAAGCTCTTTGAAGAAACTTAGAACAGAGTTATGTGTTAAGACGTTTGTGTAGGCAAGAGGAGATCAGATTTTAATATGATAAATAGCAAGCACACAGAGGTGATGTGCAGCAGAACTTGCAGATGCAAGAAGACAAGAGGACAATCCATTCAAAGTGCGGGAGAATGGTGGAACAAGATCATGTAGAGATCTTGAAAGGTGAGATGACATGTTTTGTTTTGATTTGATTTGAATATTGGAGAGTTGTGGTCTTTATATTGATACACAGGTGATAGCAAAGGAAAGTGAGAGGATTGCAACAATCTAGAGCAAGGAGTGCTCAAATTGGTTTCAGCGGAAAGAACCAGAGAAATGCTGATAGACTAAGCTCAGAGGAAAGAAACTTAGTGAGGCATGTGTAGAAAGAATGTGGGTAGAATTGCTAAAAGATGAAGAAAGCTGGTAAGAGTTTCTAAGTGAAAGAAGAGGTGGTCAGAACCTAGTATTTTATGGTGATTGAAGTACAAGAGGACAGTTGTGTTCGTAGAAGAGGCAGATGAGTTGAAGCCTAGAAGGAGCAGAGAGAAGTGCTCAAAGAGGTTCCAGAGATAGAGAACCAGTGCTTGCCAAAAGGCCAAGTTCAGAGGAAAGCTTGGTGAGGTGAGTGGCAACAAGGAGGACTTGTTGTTGCAGAGGCTTAGTGCAGCTCATAGTGAGTGTGAGGAACTCATAGAGATAAAGAGGATGATGACTAGTGATAGTCATAACAGAGGTTCTGAGGAAGACCACAACAGAAGAAAAGTGAAGAAAGAAGATGCCAAGGAAAATGGCATATGGAAGCAGTTGACTGATGAAGAATATGAGAGGGAGAAGGCTAAGAAAATAGTCCATCTTGAAGTACTAATGGAACTGTTACAGAGGAAAGAGGAAGACCACAGTAGAAGAAAGATGAAGAAAGAGGTTGCCAAGGCAAATGGCAAGAGGATGAGTCAAGAGGAAATTGACAAGGAAATTGTTGAGTTAAAAGAACAACTCAATATATTGAGGATGATGCTTGAGGAAAACCAAAGACTAGGTTGGGTCTTGAAGAAGAAGCCAGTGAAGTGGCATAAGTTGTAGAGGAGACTACAACAGAAGCAAGTGAAGAGCCTGGTGGAAGAACTCAGGGAGGCTGAGTTGGAAATGGAAGAATCCATTTGTGAACCAGAACAGGGTGAAGTTCTGGGTGAAAAAGTAGAAATCATTGATGATTTTCTGAACTGTTGGATAGACCAACAGGAGGATGTAAAACCTTGTATTGTTGAATCTAATAATTTTGATGTGATCACAGGTTTTACAACAGGAGGATGTAAAACCTTGTATTGTTGAATCTAATAATTTTGATGTGATCACAGGTTTTACAAAGGAGGATGAGAAATCTTTTGAAGCTATCAAAAGTATGGAAGAGCATCTTTCAGAAGATGAAAACTCTGAAGCAAAGAAGGATGGAGAATGTCTCTTAAATGAGAAGAACAGTGAATTATTACAGTAGAAAGAATTTAGTAATGCATTGATGTTTGAAGTTGTGACAACACAGGAAGAATTTCTTGTGAAAGAAGGAGGAATCATAAGTAACGATGAAGTACTTATGAAGTGTCACAGAGAAATTGAGTTGCTAGAGTATTTACTGGGAAATTCAGAGTATGACAGTGTGATTGCAGAGGAAGGAGTTCACTACAGTGAACAAGGACAGGAAGACATCATTGGAGCAGATGATGTGGAGGAGAGACTAGCTGACAGTCTCATGAATTCTTTTGAGAATTCAAAACAACACACTGATGTGCTGACAGAGGAGGAAGAATTAGAGCAGCAAACTAAGTTGTTGCCAAAGGAAGAAGAGGCACTGAGGCCTTATGTTTGTGATTTTAACAATTGTTTTATGAGTGCAGGTTTAGTTGTAGATGCTGGAGGAAATTTGGCACAGATGAGCAGCCAAATAAAAATGAAATAAGAAGATTCTATGGAAGAAACTAATCAATGGAGCAAAGATTTTCAATTGTTGGAGAAAATGTTGGAAAGTCATGATTCAATGCAGAAAGGGATAATCATGAAAGAGGGTAACGATGTAAGGGCGGTAGTAATGAACCAACAACTACATGGTGGAAGTAACCAACGACAATTTGAAAAGTTAGTGGACAACAACAACAACCTGAAGCAGAGAGAAAGAGGTAACAGTGAATGGCAGAATATGGACCAGCCCAAAGATATGCTAGAGATGGAGATTGAAGAGTTATGGCAGTTAATGATGAAGCAGTCCATATGGAGGAGGTTGACAGCGACAGGAAGGATGATCAATCAGAGTATGAACCTGATTGACAAGGAGAGAAAGATAAAGCAAAAGACAACAAACATGCAACAGCAACAAAGGAGCAAAGCATTTGGGTGGTTGCAAACTAAAGTTTGGGACCCTGGAGGTTTTCTAACAACATATGAAGACACATGATCAGGAGATCATGAATATTTTCTACCTTGGGAGTCTGATGCAGGAGCATTCAGCCCAACAATGTCATTGTATTTTAGTATACATAGGGATCTTGTGTTTTAGGGAAGTTAGTTTCCTAAGTATTGAATTAATGTAAATATTTAGGCCTTTGAGTGATTTTCAATGAGAATAGGAATTAATTAGATACTATGAGACATATTTATAAATGTTCTCGAATGTAGGAGAACATGAGAGGATTAGGATCAGTTAGGAACTAGTTTGAAGAAACTGTTGAGCAACTGAAAATTAACTGAGGAACAGTTCCTCAACTGTAAAGAAACTGCTAATAATGTATTGAAAAGAAAAAGGTTGGGGGAGGATGGATAGGAAGCCTACGGGTAGAATGTGAAGCAAAGGCCACTAATTAGAATAATCAGGCCAGAGAGACAGAGTTTCAATATGTAATCATTTGTTTTATATTTATATACAGAGAATTTGATCCTGAGTGTAAGTGTGTGATTCAAATATTGAATGATGTAATCAAAGATTTTCATAGTTTATATATGCAAGAAGAGCCGAGGCAAATACACAGAGGAGGAGAAGAGACATAGGATCGTAAATGACGTAGAACCAAATTGGAGAACCTAAGTGATGCTATGGAATGATCGGGAGTAAGAATCCATAGAATTAAGTTCAAGCGGAAGTGAATCGAGTAGTGGAAGAGCGAAAGGTCGAAAACTTTGAAGAAACCCGAGAACCATAGCAAACACTGAAAACAGCGTAAAATCTAAGTGAAGTGGAAGAGAAGAGAAGTGAAGAATCGGCACACAGTAGCCGTTGGATCTTTATGATCAATGGCCAGGACTAGATCACATCAGTGGGATCCTTATGGAGATATCGGACTCGGGCCTTGGGCAGTTGCGATGAGCGATCGTCGATTGATCGAGGACTGTTGGATCGGAACTAGATCAACGGTCGCGATCTAATCGCAAATCGGAATTCAGCAAAGGGTAAGTGACAGCAGACAATAGAAATGCGATGTTGCGATGGCCGAGACGCTGATCGCCGATGAAGTGTTGATCGGGATCGGGGAAGGAATGCAACATGTGATGAAGGCGGACCCGATAAGGATATAGGCATAGTTATATAGTATTTGGAATCTGATATTGCGTTATCGCATATCGGATACAGAGGAGGCCTGTGTTAATGAAACCCGCGGAGGAGTGATTACGATTAGCGATAAAGGTGTATCTCGATAATTGTGTAGAGGGCATATAAAACGCTGAAAAGGTATGTTTATGCATATTTACTTTGTAAATGGTTTATAAAGGAAAATAGCACTGATGGAGGGTTTTATGTGTTAAATTATCAAAGTATGTAAGGGTTTCATGTGATAAGTGCTATGTAACCAATGTTAAAGAGGGGAAAAGTTATATATATGCAGTTAAAGGGATCTTCAAGGTTTAGAAGGGTGAATAAGTCCCAATATTAACATTAATGAAGGTTATGAGGAGTTTTAAAGTCCCGATAGGATGGATTTTAATGAAAGGTTAAATAAAGTCATATGTAAAGGATTGAGGGGTGATTAAGACCCGATAAGTGTATATGGACTAGGGGTTAACCAAGGTTGGGCATTAGTAAATAATTCCACATAGGAACTTATTAAAGTGGGCCTTAACCTTAATATTATAGATTTGACTCGGCAGAGAGTCTAAAATTCCTGGAGAAAATATATATATGCATAGCTATATGCATATTGTGGGTATACGCAGGGTAGCCCCTACGTCAATCATTAACGTTATCCATGAATGACTCACGTAAGGGACTATGTAAATATCTAGGTAAGTCGATATCTCCACTTAAGGAGTTGGGTTCAGAGGTAGGATGATGAGGTGGAAATTATTGGTTAACCACTCTATTAATGAAAGGTCTAGGCCTTTTATTAACACCCAAAGTGTCTCCAGACACAAATGTGCCTATGTTGGAATTAATTCTATGTCTATGAGGAGGTGGACCCACCTCATAGGGGGCAAAGGCCACAAGTCTACAAGAACAACACAAAAAAATATGCCACAATGGTGGCCAAAGCTTACAAAATCATGATTGAATAAAATTCATAAGGCCACTATATACAAGAGAGAAAACAAAATGCACTAAAATGATCCTAAAACTACAAACAAAGTAAACTAGAGTAGGAAAGGGATCCTCATCCTCCCACCACTAGAGCCCACTTAATTAATGTACAGTTCTATAATGAGTAAATGGTTGGGACACCTATAATAAGTACCTTCCTAACGATCCAACCTAGGATCAAGTGCTCTTATGAGTCATGGAGCACCCACCCGAGGAGGACTGAGTGAGATTTCCTGAAATCCACCCTAGGTACAACAAGGACTAACCCCCTCACCGTCACTTGTGATAGTATCCTAATAAAGGCCACTAAGGTCACCACCACCAACAAAACGTCTTAGGAGGAAAATTTTCAACTATAAATACACGCAAGGGTAGGGTATCATGCCCAAAGCCTCCCAACGGATAACCTCATTAGTAGAATATAGTTCTCAGATATAATCACCACCAATTCCAAAAAAAGTTGGAAGGTCACTCTGAAGGTCCCAGTGTAGCCTAGCGCTTAACCTTTGTGTTAGAAGGGACTCCCAAACTGTGCCACTAAAAGTGGATTCACACACCCTATCTCAAGATTCTATGTTTGTTTTATGGTCTTGGGTAATTTAACCTCACTTTTTCATCCCAAGACCTAGGCTATCTAATGTTGGTGTGCTACCAAGGAAATAGAAAATTGTTGAATTAATTTTATTAAGTGTGTTGATTTTAATGGTTTTCGTTAATTCAATGGTGATGGATGAAACTATGATGATGTTATGATTCAGTTGATTCAAATAAACAATGCAAAGATATGCAAATGCAAGAGTTTCATTTCGATGAATTTTACCTAGAGTAAGGAAGAGATATTTTCTATTTAGAATGAAACCATGCACATGTCCCTCATGTCTCTCTCATTTAACACTTTTATCATATCAAACAAAATAAGAAATCAACTGTAAAAATGGCAGCATAAGAAGAAAAAGGAAACAAAGAAGATGCTACCCAAAACCAAAACCCTAATTCTACCTAGAAGAATGCACTAAAATTTGAAAAATGAGTTCAATCAAGTAATCAAGCTACATGTACACAATCAGTCCAAGGATATCAATACAATGATTCCAGAGAGCCATTTAAACACCAATGTTCCTAGAAAAAAGAATTAAAATCCAAGAAGAAGGCTCAAACCCTAATCAGGTAACTATGTCCAAAAAATTTAATGTAAACTCAACAAAATACCAATGATCAAATCCAAAAACGTCAAATTTGAAACGCCACCCAATAGGGTTTGCATAGATGAAAAATACCATGATAAATTCAAGCTTAACACCTCAATTTATAATGAAAATATCCTTTAACACTCAATCATAGAAGGACTAGGAAAAACAAAAAGGTTATCAATGTTCCCCAATAGTTATGTAGATTGTAATAGAGGGCTATTAATGCCATGGTCTAAATTGGAGGGAGAAAACTTGGATCTAGGAGGTTTTTAGGCCTAGGCTTCGAAGCCAAACTTTGTATATGAATAATGACCACCATTAAACATCAAGGAATCCAAAAATCCCCAAGAAAAATGAAGTACAATAGGAAAAATAAAATTGACTTACTCGATGATCCCTAATATGGTCGCCCTTTCAGTTTAAGAGAGAATTTCACCTACAATAATAGGTTACTTTAATCACACTAATGTTTGCCTAGATTTTTCCTAAACAGTGTGTATGGATGAAGAAGTGGAACAAAGTAAATCAGACAATCCCAAAAAATTTAGATTACATGGAGGAAGTTAGAGAACATACCTCTAAATGCTAGATCCTTAGCTATATTTGATGATGTCAACTCTAGGAAGATCTCCCCAAGATATTCGCTCCTACATTTCCTAGATCACATGCACACTGAGAAAGAAACCAATAAAATATTCCTACAAAACATTATTAGTGCAACAAAATACATCAACCATATAACATATCAAAGAAAAAAAAGAGATGAATATGTGGAAAATCATCATTACTATTGCACTTTGATTGAACTAGAGTACATAAATGGGTTCTGCAAGCCTCTTCCCATGATCTAACTCATAACCTCTATGCTCATTGGCACGAATGCACAAGTTTATCATGGTCAGTGTGGTCACATCTCCAGAAACATTCCCACATAAGTTCCTCTCTTCTCCCTGTGAATAATGAAGACCATTGTTTATATATATTTCCTTATGAGTAGCCTTGATTTCACCTAGACACTATTTTTATTGTATCAAGACGATGATTAAGGTAAATGAAATGAATCATTATTTTAATCAAAAATTATTATTTTAAACAAATTCTTTAAATTAGACTAAATATAAGCTTATCCAGTCGGATTCCTTGTGCAGAGAGGGCTTTGATGGACTTCTATTTCTGTCCCCACCACTGAGTAGGAGCATTGTTGTGCCTTCTAGTTTGGTTCCCACAACTAGGAAGGAGATTTGATCACTCAAAACACTTGTTTTTTGATGTGTCACTATTAAAAAATGGATCCTCTATATTGGCAAAGGATGTGCTTATCTTCTTGATCCTAGGGATGGATTTTTAGCTATAATATAGATATGAGACATTTCCAACCAAGATGGAAATTTCACCAACAAGGCTCCTATGTTCACATGAAAAATTATGCATTTTTGAAGGTAAGAATGAGAACTTATGTAATGTATATTAGTATTTATTTTTGGGATACAATACAAAATGGTTTTAAAAATCTATATGTATTGATTGACATACATGATAAGCTTGAATTTGCTTACAATGCTAAAGCAATGAATGTAACTCTAGGTGGTTTCCTGAATCTGAGTTAGTTAGTTATGCACTGAAAAATATTCAAAGAAATATTGAATAAGTTGATGAGTTGTTATGAAGGAGATAATAAGGTAAATAAATCCAAACTATTGAATGCAATTTGAATCATTAAAGATGAATGAGGACGAGGACATTGCCAAAGTTTTCCTTCACTTGGATGTAATAGTCAACACCATTAGAGAATTAAATGAACTTGTGGTTGATTCCTTTTTAGTTCAAAAGGTGCTAAGATGTCTTCCTATGAGATTCAATTCCAATGTATTAGCCATTAAGGAGAAGCAATGTCCCAATACATTCATATTGGATCAATTTCATGGAACAATGACAATATATGAAATGAGAACATCAAAAGGCATATCTACATCAAAGGAGGCAACCTTCAAATATGATAAGAAGAGGAAAGAAGATAAATAATACTTGAGCTATGGATTTGATGAAGAAGAGGAAAATTTTGTCAAAATATTGACGAGAGGATATGGAAAGTACAAAGGTAAGTTACCCTTCAAATGCTTTAATTGTGGAAAACTAGGTCATTATTCATCTAAATGTCCACATAAGAAAAATAATAATGAATATGATCATAAAGAGAAAGATAAATATAGGAAAGTAAATATGGAAAGAACTTTAATAAGAAGAGTTTCTATACCCAAGAAGACAACAGTTCATAAAAATGTGAAGATGAACATTCCTCTGATGAAGAAAGAATAAATGAATTCATGCTCATGGCCTTCGAAACTCTAGATGAAGGACAAGTCAACTTTGATGAAGAAGAAGCTAAAGTAGATCTAGAAGGTGAATTTATTAGTGCATTGGAAAAAATTCAAAGGACGAGGAAGAAGAATAAGAAGCAAAAAGAGATGCTAGCCAAATTTGAAAGAGAAAAGGTTAACTTTGAAGATTCATCACTTCTTCTTTTTGAAAGTGGAGCTGGAGGAAGAAAATAAGATTTAAAACACTATATTGTAACAATTGAAAGAGAATGGAAATGTGTGTGAAAGTCTAGAGGAAGAAGAAGTCTCCCTTAGAAAAGAATTAGAAAAGACTTAGGCATGACTCAACCAAAATATAAAGTTTATTAAAGGATCTAACAAATTATATGAGATTCTGATTGTATAGATGTATCACCTCATCATGATTGGTTAGGGTCATGAAGGAGATACAAGCACATACAAATTTGAAGAAAAAAAACCAATAAGTTATGTTGAAGTAGTCAAAGGACCAAACAATATTACAACCAAAGTAAATGATAAGAATCAATATCAACAAAGAAAATAAAAACACAACTATAAAACTTAGTAGCAATGAAGGAGAGCAAGCTAGAAATATTTGAACAACCACAAAGATCAAGTGAGAAATCAATAAAGATATTATTTCCTTCAAAGAGGAAGCCATCAAAGAATTTGTAAATCATATCCTCAAAGGAAAATGGCTCCCAAGTACCAAACAATTTCCATGGTTACTATTATTCATGTACATAATTTAGGCATAAAGTTGTAAATTGTAGAGCACATATTCGAAACAATCAAATAAGAAATAAAAGAAATGAATCTTATTAGTCAAACCAAGATAGAATATTTGTAACTCATGTATAAATAGTCCCATGGAAAACAATACTTTTGGTCCCTTATTTGATTATAATGAATGCTATAATTTTCATAACTATGGATATAAAGCAGATGAGTGTAGAACTAGTAAATTCAAATCAAATCATCAAATCAAGCAAACTCAAGAGGAACCAAAGACTTGGAAGAAGGAAAAGGGAGAAAGGATTGAAGAATGTGGCATTTTCTTATATTCCCAAAGCCAAGGTATCCAATGGTATCTAGATAGCGGGTGTTATAAACATATGACTAGTGGTACGAGTTGTTGGGGCTAGTTTTAGGTGGAACACTTAGAATTTTGATGCCATTTTGATAGTTGGGGAGAAATTGCCACAAAAGTGAAGAGAAGGAAATACCACACATAATTGACACAAAAGGATCAACATGCATAATTTTTGCAAAAGTATCAATATGTATAAGTTTAGAAGAAGGAAAAGAGTGTGTAGAGAGGAGAAGCACACGAGGTGATCAAGGTGAAGTAGTTAAGTTTGACTACATCTTTTGGACCAGTTCTGATTAGCTCAAGAATATAAATTATAATCTTCTTGCCCATGGTAAATATTTTGAATGGTAAGGTCGACATGGGTCCACATGATCATCTATAAATAGGTGGAAGCTGAAAGGATTTGGATTGGATAACTCGAGGGGTAAATTATTGTTGGTTAATTTATGTTATATTGGGGGAAACTCAAGGTATTTCTATTGTAATGTTGTTTCCAAATAGGCTAGTAAGCCAATCTAGGGTAAAATAGGTGATTTTGTAATGATGTTCTTAGCACCCTTTATGGATATTAATAGTAAATGGTTGATGGATGGATGGATTGGCCCACTTTATGTATTTCATGTGATGGTTGTATGATTCCTTTATATTATGTTTATTTTCAGCATGTTACAATCATGTTCTAATTAGTCTCTAGTGTGTCAAATGTCTTAATATTTGATATTGCACTATGTATAGAAGTGAAGAACCCCTTTTAAATTTTGCTAATGTTTTGATACGTGTAATGGCTATTATGGATGACCACAATTGGATTTAATGTATGATTGTGTATTGAATTTTGTTGAATGTCAAATAGGGTAGCTTTCTTGTATATTTTGATTCCATTCATCACTGTAGAATCCTAGTTCCTACAATCCCCATAGGTTCCTCAAGTGTGACTTCTCCCGGTTTTTGCTGGTGATGCCAAAAGGGCTAGTGTCTAGTGGGGCTTTT
Organism: Pinus tabuliformis; assembly: GCA_031772625.1. Classification (NCBI taxonomy): domain Eukaryota; kingdom Viridiplantae; phylum Streptophyta; class Pinopsida; order Pinales; family Pinaceae; genus Pinus; species Pinus tabuliformis. The sequence continues at coordinate 900,371,340 of CM062808.1, forward strand.
CTAGCTAGAATTTACGTATTAACTTGGGTCAAACCTACCCTAGTGCAAACAAATGGTTTTTTTACTGGGATAGGGATCTATTATTGAAGGCAACATGGAATCCCACTAAGGAGGAGATGACTTAGTGGATCAAATAAAAAGAGTGAGAATATTTTGGATTGGAGATTGGTGGATCGGTAAAGAAGAATGATTACAGAGGTATGTATTCACTGAGTTCTATGATGTTTTCTTTGTTAGATTCCCAAATCTATTAATACAGTGGTTACAAAGGATGAACGATGAGCATAGGAATTGGTGACTTGTTGAGCCAAAAATATGGTTACCTAAATTAGTTCAATTATTAAATATCTCTCACATGGTAGGCTAATGGTTCAAATTTATACTGGAAGGATACATTGTAGAGCTTGTTAATAAATTTATAGTATCATATAGCACAACAAAGAGGAAGTTCCTAAAAGGAATATGTGGAAGGTATACTAGATTGTTTCCAACTACCATTAAAATGTTATTGTGTGACAAGGTAGTCCTAAATATGGAATTGGATACTATGAGCAACTCAACCCCTTATACACAAAGGGAAATCTAGGGGATGATTAGAGAATGACCTGAGGGGATAGGGCCTTGAATGCAATGAAATAAGAAGGAAGAGATTGGATTAAATATTGAGAAACCTAATTTAATTATCAAAAGATATGTTAATATGCCGCAAAATTGACAACATGAAAGGAGGAACCCAAGAAAGGAAGTATGTGGTGGAAAATGATGATTGATTTTGAGGGTGGAGTATTGCAGAATAGAATAAGGTTTCGGCATGGTAATGATATAGGAGAGATATTTTCATTAGTGCCTGCAAATAATAGAAGTCTAATGATGGTGGTGAGAAGAGGTCATAGGATAAGAAAGAACATTGAAGATCAAATAAGTATTGAAAAAGTGAAACTTGGCATACCATGCAAAGGAGGAGAGGATGGAGGACCCTCATAGTATATTCTGAAAATATGAGAACTTGTGAATCCTATTCACCTTACTTAAACCACACCCTATGTCAAACCCATTACCCCACACGCATCAGTTGATCAAGAGGTAAGTTCATGTAGTAGTGTTTTGCAAACTTTATTCAATAAATAAAGTGGGAGTAGTCATAATAGAAGTAGTAGTGAGACTAGTAATTTGAATAGAAGTGTGTCGAATAATTCTCTATTAAAGAATGTTATGCAGAGTATTCCTCAGCAAATAGTTACTATATGTAACAATCCTTTATCACAGACTAGTGTGCATAATACAATGGTTCTACTTTGAGGATGCCTGTACTTCATGGTTCTTGGACTAGGGATCCTAATCAACATTTTTTTGTATGCGAGGTAGTATGGGATATGAACCAAATCCAAGATGAACCCACTAATATTGTGCTACTGTAAACTACCTTTAGAGACCACACAATGATATGGTACATCATGAAGTATAAGAGTAATACCCTAGCTAGATAGTAGATAACTTTGGCAGATATAAAGTAAGAATTGATGAAATAATTTCAAAAACCCAAATCTATGTCACAATGCATTATAGATTTGAAGGAGGTTAAGTAGGGTCAAAGTGAGTTTATCTAGGACTATATTCAAAGGTTAAGATCTTGTTGGGTAGATAGACATTTGAGATTATAGATGCATAGCATAAGGAGTGGTTCATTGCTAGACTAATCCCCCATATACGAGTACCATTGACCTATCAGAAAATTATATCACAATCAGAAGCCTTATGGATTACACTGAAATTGGAAGCATCTCTAGTAAGAAGTGGAGGTAATAGTGGCATGGCTCAAGTTCAGTGATAGCTAGCTACACTAACAATCCAGTTATAGGACTTGACTAAGTGCAAAGAAAATAACGAGGAAGAATGGTGCATGATATGTAGGATGGAATGACACCATAGGAATGAATGTCATATGTTGATAGAATACATGGCCACTAGCACAACCAACCCATTGGAAAAAGAAAGATGGATGTGGTGTGAGGTTTGTAGAGTTTAGGGACCCCAAAACTTCCCCATGATGTATAGATATCATAATTTTGTAAGGACCTTGTTTTGTAATTTCTACAAGTCAGTGGGACATGAGATTCTCAATTGCCACACATTAGAGCTGATGAAGGAGCACACTATGGATTCTTACTGTGTGTAAGGAGGAGATGGGCATGAAGTAACTGTGCATGATGAGCACCAGTATTGTAGCAAGAGTGATGCAACTCCTGGGGCTACCAACTTTACTTTATCTATATGTTTTAACTCCATACAGAAATTACCTGCATACGAATTCTAAAACACATAAAATAAAAAATGCGAGAGCATAACACATTAAACAAATATACATAGAGATTTTCCCCTAGATCCAAAACCGGGACTACCGTATTGATTTTTTATTATGCTCCTTTTAATGTTATAATACATATTTATACATGCCGAAGCATCCAATACCATGGATCGAAAAACATCGCATCCAATACCATGGACTGAAAACCATCGCGTCCAAAACCATGTGCGAAAATCATGCACAAAACCATAGGTGGCTCCGCCCAACCTACATAGGTTCCAAAACCAAAATTTTTCGGGGTGCTGCCTCGGACCCCATAGAGTGGGGTTACCTGCACCCATCAAACCCCCTGTCACTCCCCCCGCTACGCAATCGGAGCAACGAAGGGGGGGCTCCACCCCTCTCCTAACCCCCTGTTTAACTACATGGGCTAGTCGTGGAAAGAATATAACACAACCAAACATTCTCCCACTTGTTTTTTTCTTTCCACAGGGGGCCACAAGAGAGCTTAGTCATTTATCCAGCCCTACAATGCCCATTGTTTCTCTGCACCAAGAGAACTTCTCAAAGCTCACAGATTTTGTCAATGCATCTGAAGTATTCTTCACAGTGTCCACCTTTACCAACAACACCTTTTTGTCTTCTATCATATCCCTCACAATGTGATACTGAACATCAATGTGCTTTGTCTTTGAATGGTAAGCAGGGTTCTTTGCCAAGAAAATTGCACTTTGGCTGTCATAGTCTATCCTTATAGCTCCCTGTACTAACCCCATACTTGAACACAATCTCTGCAACCAAACTGCTTCCTTGGTTGCATGAGTGGCTGCCATGTATTCTGCCTCTATAGTTGATAATGCCACTACAGATTGTTTCTTACTCACCCAACTGACTGCACCTCCAAATAGGTTAAACACATACCCACTTGTAGATCTTCTCTGATCCAGATCTCCAGCCTAGTCCGCATCAACAAAGCCACGGATATCCAAAACTCTATCCAATCCTGGTCTTCCTTGGTAGCACAAACCATAATCACTAGTGCCACGCAAATATCTAGAAACCCGCTTCACTGTTGTCCAATGCTCCTTCCCTGGTTTTGACATAAACCTGCTCAATACTCCCACTAAATGTGCAATGTTTGGTCTAGTACAGACCATCACATACATCAAGCTACCAACTGCACTTGCATATGGAACACGGAACATATCCTCTTCCTCTTCTTGTGTCTTGGGACACTGCTCAGTAGATAACTTTACACCTACAGGAATAGGAACCTTCACTGTTTTACTATCATGCATATTAAACCTCTACAATATTGTCTCGACATACTTCCTCTGGTTTAACCAGAGCTTCCACTTTGTCTGATCTCTTTTAATTTCCATGTCCAAAATATAGTTTCCAGCACCAAGATCTTTCATGTCGAATTTGGAGGACAAATGGGTCTTCAAATCCTGGATAATTTCTTTGTCATTTCCAACCAGCAACATATCATCCACATACAAGACCAGATAAATAACATGGTCACCAATTAATTTAAAATACACACAGTGATCTGCTTTTCTTCTGGTGAATCCAAGTCCCCGTATAAATGTATCAAATTTCTGATACCACATCCTTAGTGACTATTTTAACCCATACATAGACTTCTTTAACTTGCATACCAGTTCTTTCTTACCCTTCACCGCAAAGCCTTCAAGTTGCTTCATGTAGATCTCCTCTTCCAAATCCCCATGAAGAAATGTTGTCTTTACATCCATCTATTCTACCTCAAAATCAAAAGCAACAACAACAGATAAAAGTAATCTATTAGAAGCTACCTTGGCAACAGGAGAAAAAATATCACCAAAATGAATTCATGCCTCTTGGGAATAACCTTTTTCTACCAACTGAGCTTTGCATTTCTCCACCTCTCCTTCTAAAATTTGTCTTCTTCTTGAACACCTTTTTGCTACCAATGGGTTTCCTTCCAACTGGCAACTCCACCAGATCCCAAGCCTCATTTTTGTGCAAAGATGCCATTTCATCAACCATGGCCTCTTTCTAGAGTTTTCCATCCTCTGAATCTACTGATTCCTTCATAGTTCTGGGATCATCATCAGTAATAGATAAAGCAAAATTTGAACAGAAAGTAGATGGACTATACCTTTCTGGCTGCCTCCTTTCTCGAACTAATCTTCTCACACCCGGAGTTTGTGGCTCTTCATCTTTTGATTCCACCTCTACGGTAGAGTCTGATTCTTCCTCCTTTAGCTCAAACTCTATCTTCTCATGTTCCTTTGGTTGCACTTCATGTTTAATAACATCTTTCACCTCTCTGAACACCACATCTAAACTGTACACAACCTTCCTTGTTACTGGGTTCCAAAGCTTATAACCCTTTAAACCATCCTTATACCCAATAAAGATGCACTTTTCAGATTTACTATCCAACTTGGTTCTTTTCTCCTTTAGAACATGTACATATGCATCACATCCAAATACCCTCAGATGTGAAAGAGAGGGTTTCATACTAGTCCATACCTCTTATGGAGTCTTATCCTCCAACGTTGATGAAGGTGATCTGTTGACCAGGTAACATGCTGTCTCCACTGCCTCTGCCCAAAATTTATGTCCTGACCCAGCACCATTGAGCACGCTTCTTGCCCTTTCCATCAACGTCTTGTTCATTCTTTCTGGAACACCATTTTGCTGAGGTGTATATGGAGTATTCTTCTGCCGTGATATACCACACTTCTTACAGAATTCTTCAAATTCCTTACTGCAAAACTCTCCACCGTTATCTGTCCTCAGCACCTTTATCTTCTTCTCTGTCTGGTTTTCCACAAGAGCCTTAAATTCTTTAAACATGTCAAAGACTTTAGATTTATTCTTAAGGAAATATATCCATGTATTTCTTGAGAAGTCATCTATAAACGATACATCGTACACAGACTTACCTAGTAATGGAACCTTCACAGGTCCAAACACATCACTGTGCACAAGTTCTAATATCTGTTTCACCCTCTTACCACCAGAGGGGAAACTCACCTGATTCTGCTTCCCATATACACAATTTTCATAGAAATCAAAATCCAGAGAGCTATTACTCATACCTTCTACCATACCTTTACCATGAAGTATCCAAAGGCCCTTCTCTCTAATATGTCCAAGCCTTTGATTCCATAGCATGGTCTTCTCTCCAGAGACCACTAGATTTTCTGCTCCACTTTCAGGAACCATAGAACTATTGCACCCATCAACAATCATGCTACGTTGTAGCTTGTATAGAGTTCCAATCCGAATTCCCCGCATCAATACCAGTGCTCTCCAAACCATCTTTCAGGTATCCTTCTTGAACACTATTTTTACACCTGCATCATCCAACTTGCTTACAGAAATCATATTTCTGGCCAATGCAAGAATATGCAGAACACCCGAAAGTGTTCTAACCCTTCCGCCTTGCAACTTCAACTTTACTTTTCCACGCCCAACAATTATAGCCTTCCTATCATCCCCTAAGAAGACATCACCACCATCATATTTCTCATACTCGCAAAACCACTCTCTATGGGGAGTGAAGTGAAAGGATGCACCTGAGCCAATCAACCATGCCTCATGATCTACATGTGTACTTGAAGAAGCCAAGTACACATCCCCACCTTCATTTGAGGTGGTTTTCACCTCTGCAAAAGGAGCATCATCAGATCCCTTTCCTTTATCAGAAGCTTTATATTTACAGTCCCTTTTGTAGTGCCCTTCCTTTCCGCATTTCCAGCACACCACCTTTACAGGTTTTCCTAGAGATTTAGATATCCCTCTAGATTTAGATCTCCCACTCGATGACTTATTTTTGTTTCTATTCTGGGACCATCCTCGTACAGAAAAGGCATCACCATTCTAGCTCTCCATATTTTTCCGTCTCATCTCCTCCATCAGCAAGGATGAGACTATTTCATCGAACTGCAAGGCAGTTGCATTGCTACCTATTGTAATAACCAGACTATCCCACAAATCTAGTAGAGAACACAACAAATTGATGCACTTATCTTCATCTAAAATTTCAATATCAACAGATGCTAACTGACTTACCACAGTATTAAATGCATTCAGATGCTCTGTCACCGAGTCTCCATCTTTCATCCTTAGGTTATACAGCTTTTTCCGCGGGAACAATTTATTCACCAGAGACTTAGATTGGTACAAAGTCCCTAACTTCTCCCACAAAGCCTTCGCCATAACTTCCCTTGATACATTCAGCAATACTGAATCTGAGACACACAATTGTATTGTGCTCTTTGCCTTCCAATCCAACTTCTTCCATTCTTCATCGGACACTCCCGTTGGTTTAGTACCCAGATCTACCGCGATCCACTGATCTTTATCCACCAACAGACCCTCCATCTTGAGTTTCCACAACTCAAAACTTTAACCTTTAAATTTCTCGATCTCTATCTTTCCACTACTCACCATCTTCTTTCACCACCAGAATCAATCTCGCAGATCTCCCACTAAACAAGGTCTACCACAATCCCGAGCGAAACCCCTCAGCAACAAAGGTGTCCACTTGAAGCCAAAACTACTTTGATACCAAATGTAGGTTTTAACCCCTACAGAAATTACCTTCATATGAATTCTAAAACGCATAAAATAAAAAAATGCGACAGCATAACACATAAAACACATATACACAGAGATTTTCCCCTGGATCCCAAAACCAGGACTACCAGCTTGATTTTTCATTATGTTCCTTTCAATGTTATAATACATATTTATACATGTTGAAGCATCCAATACCATGGACCAAAAAACATCACGTCCAATACCATGGAACGAAAACCATCGCATCCAAAAACATGTGCGAAAATCATGCATAAAACCATAGGTGGGTCTGCCCAACCTAACATAGGTTCCAAAACCAATATTTTCTGGGGCGCTTTCCCAGACCCCATAGAGTGGGGTTACCTGCACCCCTCAAACCCCCTGTGACTCCCCTCGCTATGCAATTGGCGTAATGAAGGGGGGGCTCCACCCTCCTCCTACCCCCCTGGTTAACTACATGGGCTAGTCATGGAAAGAATATAACACAACCCAACATTATCAACCTGGGGTTCATACAAACTTGGAGGTGACAGTGTTGTATACACAAGTATATGCAATGGGTCCACTCTTTTTCACTGCTGAGCTGGCGATAGATCATTAGGGTTTCTCAAACCAACCTTCTATTGATTTAGAAGAAGTTTGATTACCAATGGAGAAAGGGGAATTTTACCCTAAATGAGAGAATTGAAATATTATCTACTGTAGTAATGAAAGACTGGAATAAATTTCTTAAAAACACCACTCATCTATTGTTAAGAGATCTTGCTTTAGAAAAATTCTAAGCTAACACATGTGTAACCATAACTATCTTAAGCATTCATTCTGAGAAAATCAAATAATTTACTGTTGCTCATATGAATGAACACAATAACCTTTTCTCTTTGTCCTTTTTGTGAAAACATGAATGCTAATTCTTCTTGATTGTATGGCAGGTGGGTTAGGTGTGGAGAGAGATGGTTGTGAAGGGTCAGATGGCTTGAGAGGAAAGCGGGGGTCTTCTCCTATCTTTCTTGATGCATTTTTCACAAAGAGGGCTCAAAACAGACCACTATAGGTCATCTTGTAGGATGTCTTAATGCACCTATTGGATCCCCTGTATTCCTACAGGATCAGGCCGAAAGCAGGAGGAATGATTTAGACAGTGGTATAGGGCTTAGGGAATGTGAATGATGGAAGGAATAAGGCAAGGGAGTGGCTAGGACTTCCTCAGAACTCACCAAAGTTTGTAGGATGGTTGGATTTGCTCAACAAGCATGGCAAGTTGTTCTTATGAAATAATGACTAGGTTTATGGACTTAGTGGCTTTTGGCGATCATGGATGGATGAGGTTGGGTTCGGGCTGCTGACATGAGGTCTTCTTGCACTATAGAAATTCTTACAATACACATCATTGGAATCTACCCATAAGTCATGTCAAAACAAGAAAGATCTTCAACAACATAAGAAAACAGAATTTCATCATTCATTTGCCTAGTTCATGTATGAAAATACTTGCAGCCTATTGTGAAAAACCATGAAATCTAATATAAAGCTGGATATATCAGAAATAACAACTGAAACCTATCCTTGAAAACTGAAAAGATGTTAGCCTAATGATCAGAAAACCCTAAATTCCATAAGAAATCAAAATTCTGTCTTTTTGGGGCTGAATGGGAGTTTTTCCTTCAAACCATGGTCCCTGAAGGGAGGAGTGAGGCAAGATCCACATGTTATCAACCTTTTTGTTATTCCTTTATCACTCTAAAGCTATTTCTAAAGCTATGCAGAAATGGAAGCAAACTAATCAAATTCACCAATGCTTGCAATGAAACAATGCCAAAATCAATTCAACAAGTAATCGATGAAATAACCTAATCTTACAAGTATAATAACAGGAACCTCTGCTACTAGGGTTGGACCCTATCCCAAGAGCTTCAGCCCTTTGAGTCAACTCAATGTTGGATCAAGGAAATTTTCATTCTTGTAGGTTTTAACCCCGTACAGAAATTACCTGCATATGAATTCTAAAACACAAAAAATAAAAAATGCCAAAGCATAACACATAAAACACATATACACAGAGATTTTCCCCTAGATCCCGAAACCGGGACTACCAACTTGATTTTTCATTATGTTCCTTTCAATGTTACAATACATATTTATACATGTCGAAGCATCCAATACCATGGACCGAAAACCATCGCGTCCAAAACCATGGACCGAAAACCATCACGTCCAAAACCATGTGCGTAAATCATGCACAAAAGCATAGGTAGGTCTGCCCAACCTAACATAAGGTCCAATGACAAAAAAATTCGGGGCTTTGCCCCAAACCCCATAGAGTGGGATTACCTGCCCCCCTCAAACACCTTGTGACTCCCCCCACTGCGCAATCAGCACAACAAAGGGGGGGCTTCGACCCCCTTCTAATCCCCCGGTTAACTACGTGGGCTAGTCGTGGAAAGAATACAACACAACCTAACATTCTCCCACTTGTTGTTTTCTTTCCACAGGGGGCCACAAAAGAGCTTAGTCATCTATCCAGCCCTATAATGCCCATTGTTTCTCTACACCAAGATAACTTCTCAGAGCTCACAGATTTTGTCAATGCATCTGCAGTATTCTTCAAAGTGTCCACCTTTACCAGCAACACCATTTTGTCTTCTATCATATCCCTCACAAAGTGATACTGAACATCAATGTGCTTTGTCTTTCAATGTTATGCAGGGTTCTTTGCCAAGAAAATTGCACTTTGGCTGTCACAGTCTATCCTTATAGCTCCCTGTACTAACCCCATATTTGAACACAATCTCTGCAACCAAGCTACTTCCTTGCTTGCATGAGTGGCTACCATGTATTTTGCCTCTATAGTTGATAGTTCCACTATAGATTATTTCTTACTCATCCAACTGACTGCACCTCCAAATAGGTTAAACACATACCCACTTGTATATCTTCTCTGATCCAGATCTCCAGCCCAGTTTGCATCAACAAAGCCATGAATATCCAACACTCTGTCCAATCCCGGTCTTCCTTGGTAGCACAAACCATAATCACTAGTGCCACGCAAATACCTGAAAACCTGCCTCACTGCTGTCCAGTGCTCCTTCCCTGGTTTTGACATAAACCTGCTCAATACGCCCACTGCATGTGCAATGTCTGGTCTAGTATAGACCATCGCATACATCAGGCTACCGACTGCACTTACATATGGAACACAACACATGTCCTCTTTCTCTTCTTTTGTCTTGGGACACTGTTCAGTAGATAACTTTACACCTACAGGAATAGGAACCTTCACCGGTTTACTATCCTGCGTATTAAACCTCTACAATATTGTCTCGACATACTTCCTCTGGTTTAACCAGAGCTTCCTCTTTGTCTGATATCTTTTAATTTCCATGCCCAAAATATAGTTTGCAGCACCAAGATCTTTCATGTCGAATTTGGAGGTCAAATGGGTCTTCAAATCCTGGATAATTTCTTTGTCATTTCCAACCAACAACATATCATCCACATACAAGACTAGATAAATAACACGGTCACCACTTAATTTAAAATACACACAGTGATCTGCTTTGCTTCTGGTGAAGCCACGTCCTCATATAGATGTATCAAATTTTTTATACCACATCCTTGGTGATTTTTTTAACCCATACAGAGACTTCTTTAACTTGCATACCAGTTCTTTCTTACCCTTCACCGCAAAGCCTTCAGGTTGCTTCATGTAGATCTCCTCTTCCAGATCCCCATGAAGAAATGTTTTCTTCACATCCATCTGTTCTACCTCAAAATAAAAAGCAGCAGCAACAAATAAAAGTAATCTAATAGAAGTTACCTTGGCAAAAGGAGAAAAAATATCACCAAAATAAATTCCCGACACCTGGGAATAACATTTTTCTATCAACCGAGCTTTGTATTTCTCTATTGTTCCTTCCGCATTTGTCTTCTTCTTGAACACCCGTTTGCTGCCAATGGGTTTCCTTCCAGCCGGCAACTCCACCAGATCCCAAGCCTCATTTTTGTGCAAAGATGCCATTTCATCAACCATGGCCTCTTTCTAGAGTTTTCCATCCTCTGAATCTACTGCTTCCTTCACAGTTCTGGGATCATCATTAGTAATAGATAAAGCAAAATTTGAAAAGAAATCAGATGGACTATACCTTTCTGGCTGCCTTCTTTCTCGAACTGATCTTCTCACATCGCGAGTTTGTGGCTCTTCATCTTCTAATTCCTACTCTGTTGTAGAGTCTGATTCTTCCTCCTTTAGCTCAACCTCTATCTTCTCAGGTTCCTTTGGTTGGACTTCATGTTTAATAACATCTTTTAGCTCTATGAACACCACATCTTGGCTGTACACAACCTTCCTTGTTACTGGGTTCCAAAGCTTATAACCCTTTAAACCATCCTTATACCCAATAAAGATGCACTTTTTAGATTTACTATCCAACTTGGTTTATTTCTCCTTTGGAACATGTACATATGCATCACATCCAAATACCCTTAGATGTGAAAGAGAGGGTTTCTTACCAGTCCATACCTCTTGTGGAGTCTTATCCTCCAACGTTGATGAAGGTGATCTATTGACCAGGTAACATGCTGTCTCCACCGCCTTTGCCCAAAATTTATGTCCTAACCTGACACCATTGAGCATGCTTCTTGCCCTTTCTATCAGTGTCTTGTTCATTCTTTCTACAACTTCATTTTGCTGAGGTGTATATGGAGTAGTCTTCTGCCGTGCTATACCACACTTCTTACATAATACTTCAAATTCTTTACTGCAAAACTCTCCACCATTATCTGTCCTCAGCACCTTTATCTTCTTCTCTGTCTGGTTTTCCACCAGAGCCTTAAGTTCTTTAAACCTGTCAAAGACTTCAGATTTCTTCTTAAGGAAATATATCCATGTATTCCTTGAGAAGTCATCTATAAATGATACATAGTACACAGACTTACTCAGTGATGGAACCTTCACAGGTCCAAACACATCACTGTGCATAAACTCTAATATCTGTTTCGCCCTCTTACTACCAGAGGGGAAACTCACCCGATTTTGCTTCCCATATACACAGTTTTCACAGAAATCAAAATCCAGAGAGCTATTACTCATACCTTCTACCATACCTTTACCATGAAGTATTTGAAGGCCCTTCTATCCAATATGTCCAAGCCTTTGATGCCACAACATGGTCTTCTCTCCAGAGACCACTATATTTTCTGCTCCACTTTCAGGAACCATGAAACTGTTGCACCCATCAACAACAGTGCTACCTTGTAGCTTGTACATAGTTCCAATTCGAACTCCCCAAATCAATACCAGTTCCCCCCGAACCATCTTGCAAGTATCCTTCTCAAATATTGTTTTTACACCTGCATGATCCAGCTTGCTTACAAAAATCATATTTCTGGCTAATGCAGGAATATGCAGAACACCCAGAAGTGTTCTAACGCTTCCACCTTGTAACTTCAACTTTACTTTTCCGTGACCAACGATTCTAGCCTTCCTGGAATCCTCCAAGAAGACATCACCACCATCATATTTCTCATACTCATAGAACCACTCTCTATGGGGAATAAAGTGAAAGGATGCACCTGAGTCAATCAACCATGCCTCATGGTCTACATGTGTACTTGAAGAAGCCAAGTACACATCCCCACCTTCATCTGAGGTGGTTTTCGCCTCTACAGAAGGAGCATCATCAGATCCCTTTCCTTTATTAGGAGCTTTAGATTTATAGTCCCTTTTGTAGTGCCCTTCCTTTCTGCATTTCCAGCACACCACCTTTACAGGTTTTCTTGGAGATTTAGATCTCCCTCTAGATTTAGATCTCCCACTCCATGACTTATTTTTGTTTCTGTTTTGGGACCATCCTCATACAGACAAGGCATCACCATTCTGTATCTCCATATTTTTCCATCTCATCTCCTCCGTCAGCAAGGATGATTCTATTTCATCAAACTGTAAGGAAGTTGTATTGCTACCTATTGCAATAACTAGACTATCCCATGAATCTGGTAGAGAACACAACAAACTGATGCACTTATCTTCATCTGAAATTTTAATATCAACAGATAATAATTGAATTACCACTGTATTAAATGCGTTCAAATTCTCTATCACCAAGTCTCCATCTTTCATCCTCAAGTTATACAGCTTTTTCCGTAGGAACAATTTATTCACCAGAGACTTAGATTGGTACAAAGTCTCTAACTTGTCCCACAAAGCCTTAGCTATAGCTTCCCCTGATAAATTCAACAATACTGAATCTGAGGCACACAATCATATTGTGCTCTTTACCTTCCGATCTAACTTCTTCCATTCTTCATCGGACACTCCCTTTGGTCTAGTACCTAGATCTACCGTGATCCACTGATATTTATCCACCAACAGATCCACCATCTTGAGTTTCCACAACTCAAAACTCTGACCATTAAATTTCTCGATCACTATCTTTCCACTGCTCGCCATCTTCTTTCACCACCAGAATCGATCTCGCAGATCTCCCACTGAACAGGGTCTACCACAGGCCCAAGCAAAACCCCTCAGCAACAAAGGCATCCCCTTAAAGACAAAACAGCTCTAAAACCAAATGTAGGTTTTAACCCCATACAAAAATTATGTGCATACGAATTCTAAAACACAGAAAATAAACAATGCGAGAGCATAACACATAAAACACATATACACAAAGATTTTCCCCTGGATCCCAAAACCACGACTACCAGTTTCATTTTTCATTATGTTCCTTTCAATGTTACAATACATATTTATACATGTCGAAGCATCCAATACCATGGACCGAAAACTATCGCGTCCAAAACCATGGACAGAAAACCATCACATCCAAAACCATGTGCTTAAATCATGCACAAAAGCATAGGTAGGTCTGCCCAACCTAACATACGGTCCAAAACCAAAATTTTCTGGGGTGTTGCCCCAGACCCCATAGAGAGGGGTTACCTGCACCCCTCAAACCCCCTATGACTCCCCCCACTACGCAATCGACACAACAAAGGGGGGGCTTTGACCCCCTTCTAACCCCCCGGTTAACTATGTGGGCTAGTCATGGAAATAACATAACACAACCCAACAATTCTCATTGTCATAAAAAAAAATACATAACAGTGTTTTGCCATAATCCCTCAACTCGAAAATGCTTAGTTCTCTTGCATGAAATATCTCAATCCTAATGAGGCTCTAGGCCTCATTATTTATAAAACTGAAGTCTCCAACAACTTCCTTAAATCTAGGGAGGCTTGGCTCCCAAACTCAAGATGAACTGGTTCTTAACTATCATTGGCTCGGCTGCCAATGATCTTCATGACTCAGCTGCCTGCAACTCTGAGCTAGTGTGATTTGATTAAGGGATATTTGAATGAGTGAGGATTTAATGAGGAAGATCCATCTCCTATAATCTCTCCTTGTTGTCTCATTCGAGTTCCTGCACCTTAATTAGCCAAAATTTCCATGATTTTCTCCCAAAAACCTGCAATCAATGCACATTAGACCACTAGACATAACATCTTACTTTTACTCATCTCATTAAGCAAAATATAATTAAAACATGTAAGGAATTATGAGAAGAGTTGATTTTAGTAAGCTTGGAGGTGTATTAAGGTCCATATAGTTACCCAATGATGAGCCTCATCATCACCCCCCTACTGAAAGTGTTTCTCATCCTCTGAGCAACTTAATCTATGTCCATGTCCTTCATTGCTCTAGTGGCTTCCCTGACATCCCATGCTTCTGCTATAGTTTCCTCTTCCTGTGAATAAAATCCTACCTTCCTCTCTATCTCTTCCCACTTCTTTCTTTCTTCTTCTTATTTCCTTCCTTCCAAAATTCCTAAAATCAATGGTGGACTGAGCCTCAAGCCAATCCAATTGACTTTGAGTCTTTGTAGAGCCTGATTATACATGGGGGTTCTATTTAGTGCTTCTCTCATTCTGTCAAGAGAATGGTATTCTCTGATTTTTAGGCTATAAGGCAAGGTGTTCCATCTCCTTTGGCAAGCTTGCATGTTGTCATCTCCTATCAATCTGAACATGTCTTCAAAGTGTGTGACTACTTGTTCTTGTGTAGCAAGGTACCTAGGTGCAAGCTTAGGATCATTTGCAATGAGGTTGTGGGTGCTGATGACAACCATTGGGTTAGATTGTTCAACTCTGATCATAAGGGGTTCTATCTCTTCTCTTGCCATTACCTTTTTCATCTTTGTAGCTCTTGCCTCCTCATGATTCATCCATGATGCTAAGGCCATCAATTGCAAGTCTCCTAGTTTTGAATTTGGGTCCCACACATTCAAATCTGTCAAGGCCAAGTTGTGTAGGTAAAACTAAAACATTTTTTCTCTATCTTCCAAGGTTCTTTTATCACAGAGATCAATGAATTGTCTATAGTCCTGGAAGGGAATAATTCCTCTCTGTGATAAGGTCTTGATTTGAAATTGTATCCATTATTCCATGAGATACAAGGCATAAGACTTTATCGGCATCCTGCACTGGATTTCCTCCAAGGATAAACTAGCCATAGTTTCCAACTAGCTTTCCCTTTCTTGTAGTTGTCCCCTTAGCCATGCATTCTTTGCTTCTAACTGAGATTTCATCATTGCCTCTCTATCCCTTATGCTGCTCAGTTCTCTGCCCATCTCCTTCAATTTTTCCTCCATGTGGCCTACATCCTCCACTCCTTTTGATTTGGCAATTTGCATCCACCTGTGTGTCCTTGCCCTCTCTTTTTCAAGTTCAAAGAATAAGGGAATGGAAAAATTCTGTGGGATTACCCTACCTCCTTCAATGAACCTGTAGTAGGAGTTGAGGTTGGGCTGTGGACTAGGTTCTCTTAGTTCTTGGTCTTCTTTCTTTGTTTCTTGCTGAGTGATACCTTCTTGGTCCATTTTCTGTGTTTCCTGTAGGTTTGACAAAGTTTCCTGTAGGATGGCCTCTGCTTCCTATAGGTCTGTCTGTGTCTCCTGTAGGAGACCTTTTCCCTTTAATGAGGATGACCTTGTGATAGACCTCCTAGCATAAGTGATGGGAGATTTTGGATAGGCTTGTTTTGATGATCCTTCTCCTTGATTTTTCTCTAGAGGGGCTGCCTTTTCTTACTGCTTTGGTGAATCCTCAATGACAATTGGATTTTTTGTGGGGGTTTGAGGTCTCCCTTGTCTAATACTAGTGCTCTTTCTTATCCTAAAGTACAATGGGGTTCTTATTTTCCTCTTCCCTTTTGACTTGATAGGTGTACTTAGGGCAGTAAGAGCAGTTGTTGCCTCTTTCTCAGTCGGTTCTGGAGATACCCTTGGTGATTCTTCCCTTTCTTTTCCTTGAGCTGTAGACCTCTATTCATCCTTCTATCATGTTTCCTATTTTCCATTTTCCTTCTCATTCTTGTCTTCCTCTTCTTCTTCTTCCTATATTTCCTCTCTCTTCCCATCAGTCTCTTCTTTTGTTCCTTCTTCTGTCTCTTCTTCATTCTCCTCCTCTTTTTCTTCCTCTTTTTCTTCCTCTTTTTCCTCCTCTGTTTCTTCTTCTTTTTCCTCCTCAGTTTCTTCTTCATTTTCCTCCTTTGTTTCTTCTCCCTTCTCACTAGCAGTGGGGCTTTTGTCATATTCAAAAGCTTGAATTTCTCCTCCTACCTACATGTCTCTGAAGGTTTTCCATGTAATAGGGAGTCTTAGGTTTTGTAGAGCATATTCTAGTATGAGTTTGATCAACCCATGATGGGCTAGTTGTTGATGTTTTCCCTCCTGCACTTTGATGCTCATGTATATCATTGATTGTAGAAGGAAATAGGGTATGCTTAATCTATTTTGAGGAGGTGTGTTCTATCCAAATCTCAGTTCTTGGAGGAGTCTGAAGTGGTATCCATACACCACACTGTATCTCCCTTCACATGATATGTATTTAATGAGGTGGTAATTGACTTCATTACAAGGGTATGGAATTATTTCCCTTCTAACCCCATTTTTATCTTCCATTGGCTCCTCTCCTTCCAAAACGAATCTCTTCTTTGCAAGGGTGTTGTTACCATTGTCTTCTTTTCTCCATGGTAACCCCAAAGGGAGGGTAGTGATTCGGCTTATAACTTCAAGGGTGATTACTACTGATAAGGCTTTCACCACAGCAGTGGCATTGGTCCTAGTGAGGGGTATGACTGAGAGAGAAAATTCCCTAGCCACATCATCATCGTATCCTCTCATCCTCTCAAAGAACCCCATCCATTAGTGCCTTGTGAAAATTTATACTACAGGAGAATGTTAGTGGATCCCTACTGTGTTTGTGGGTTCTCTCTTTTTGAAACCTCCTGTCATCTTTCCCTGGTAATTGTAGAGACTTGTATGGATACAATTCAGGAATTTTGGTAAGTGAGAGAGGTTTGAATGTCAACTTTTCAATACAATTCTCCTATACTACAATTTCCTTAATCAAATTGAGGATTTTTCTTCTTTCAACTGGAAAATATGGAAGGCATAGCTCCTACCTCAATTTGCTAAGTTTTGGTGAGGAAAACCTTTGATTTATCCTCCATTAGTTCCCACTATTACTCCTGTAGGTTGATTCCTCTATATCCTGTAGGCTCCTGTAGTTTTTCCTATAGGTTCCTGTAGGCTTCCTACGTTGAAGATGTTGATTGTCTCCTGTAGGTGCTGCTTCAGGAAGGCCAAGAGCAACCTCTTCGTTTGATGAATTCTCAAAATTTTTAATGCTCTCTTTGTATGGGAACCAATGTTTTATTTCCATATATGGATAATCATGTGGGGTGGTATGCTGGCTATCTAAGTACAAGCACCTCCTTTTGGACCGCTGGTCCCACTATCAATCCATCATTCCACCTTACCTCGTAATCATCTCCCACTCCTTTCCTCTGTAACTTAACCATTTTTGGCTTTATTCCCTTTTTCTCTTGATTTGACTTTTGCCACATGTGGAGTGGTCTAACTGTTTTCTTCTCGTCAACTGGCCGAAGGTGGCCAAGTTAACTGGCCACCTTTACTTATAAAACCAACTCTCACATAATCCTACAGTTTTGATCATATCGTACTAACGAGAGAGCATGAGTAAGATGACATACATGTGGGTAAGATGCTTTGATGATGATGCATGCTAGAGAGTGATGCCTCTTTGCTTTGTTTTTGCTGCATATTCTTCTTTGTATCTGCTTCTTTTGATGCTTGTTTCTTTTTATGTGCAAGTACTAGAGAGTGATGTTGGTGATGTTGTTGCTTCTGTTGAGCTCTGGAGGAGCTTCTTCATCCGTGGAATCCTTGTGCTGATGATGGTTGCAAACTATGAGGTTTCCTTTGTGGGATAGGTTTCTACAGGATTTCCTACATGAAACCTACAGGATGTCCTGTAGCTGCCTCTCCCCTAGCCTTTCATACTTTTTCTCAACTCTGGATCATAAGGGATGTTGAAATGAGTAGAGAAGGGTGATAGGGAATGGTAGGTGAGAGTTGTGGTCTCTAGGTGTTGTTCCTCTTTCCTTATTATCTCTCTCTTCTATTTGTTTTTTTTTCTTTTGTAAACTGTGTTTTTTTTTAATTGATTTCTTTCATGGATGAAGGGGTGACATGGTGATCAAAGGCATGGCTATGATGTGGTGGTGTGAATGATTTTTTTTATCCAGAAACAGGCTTGTCATCCCCTTTCTCTCGGACTACCTTTCTCAGGATTTTCAAGGCCACTATAATTCCTAAAGGAAACTCTTGTAGGTTTACAGGGAATCCTATAGAAAACATAGAGCCTGTGTAAGTTGAGCCAGAGGGGTTCATAAATGGAAGAATAGGTGAATAATGAAGGATATGAGATGGGTGGATTGAAACATGGCTTTTGTAGGTCCTTATATCCCTCTCATGTTGTGCTTATCCTCCTCTTACTGACCTGCAAAACAAAATTTCCAATTTTTTGTATCTTTTTCTCTCTTTTTTTTATTATTTTTCTTTTGTAAAACAACTAGTCTACCTCCAAGGAGGTTTTCATCCTAGTTGCCTACCCTGGGTGCCTCAAAAGAGTTTTTCACCCAAAGCTTTTTTTTTTCTTCTCTCTTTTTTTTAAAACAACCTTGGGTCGCCTCAAGAGGTTTTCAACCCAATAGTGGGACTTAGGTACCTCATGGAGGTTTTCAGCTGAGTCTATTTATTTTTTTTCTTTTCTTTTTTATGTTTTTTCAGGGACTTGGTGAGGTGGAAGCTGAGACTTGCTCCACCACCATCACTGTCTTGTTGATGCTATTGATGAATTCTTTCTTTGACAAGGGCTTTTTGTATATCTTTAATCTATACCCATTGACAAGTAAAAGGATAGCCTCTACATCAAAGGTTCTTATCTGTACAACACCATTATCATGACAATTTTCTATGACATAAGGCCCTAACCATCTAGTCCTTAACTTACCTTTAAAATCCTTGTATTGGGAATCATACAACAAATCCCAATCACCTTCTTGAAACTGTTTGTCCTTTATATTCTTTTCATGCCAAATTTTCCTTTAAAGTTGAGTCATCTCTGTGTGCATGACGACCTGCATCCTAAATTCATCTAACCCATTCAACTAGAGAAATGTTTCTTGTTGTGCCGTGGTGAGATCTAGATCCAGTTGTGCTTCCATTGTTAAGGTGTTGTATTCAAATTCAATCGACAATAGGGCTTTCTTCCCATAAACCAGCTCATAGGGAGTGAACCCAGTGGTGGTCTTCCAAGTGGTATTGTAGGCCCAAGTGGCCTCAACTAATCTACCTGCCCAATCCTTTCTTCTGATGCTAATCACTTTGGTCAGAATTCCTTCCAGTGCTTTGTTGGTTACCTCCACTTTCCCATTAGCCTATGGGTGGTAAGGAGTGGATGTTCTGTGCTTGATCTTGTGTTGGCTTAACAAATTCTCAATCATGTGAGATGTAAATTGACTGCCTTGATCAGTGACCAATTCTCTAGGGTACCCAAACTTATAAAACACATTTTCCCTTAAGAATTCAACCAATTTTTCTTCTTTTGCTACTTTGATGGCCTTGGCTTTAACCAACTTGGTTAAATACTCAGTGCACACAATGATGTATTAATTTTGTCTAGATGGAGGGTCAATGGGTTCAATGAAATCCATGCCTCACTTGTCAAATGGCTCGAAAGTCACTTGAGGTTGCAGATGAATTTCATCCCTTGGGGTAGGTTTCCCCATCCTTTGGCACCGATCACACTGATTGGTATACCTCCTCACATATTTTTGAAGAGTGGGCCAGTAATAACCAATTTGCAATACCTTGAATGTTGTTCTTTTGGATGCAAAGTGAACTCCACAAGGCCCATCATGATAGGGAAGAAGGATTTCAAAGACTTCCTCCTCCGTGACACATCTTCTCAGAATTTGATCTGGGCCTAGTTTGAAGAGGTTTCCCCCAATCCAAGTGAATGGGGTTCTCTTCCTTACGATCTTTCTCTTTTCCTTGGAGGACAAATTTGGTGGAAACTATGCAAACACCAAGTAATTTTCTATCTCAACAAACCATGGAGAGAGAACTGAAATGGTGAATAAGTGTTCATCTGGTAACTGATCATCAACCATTCCTTACTCCTTTGCAGCCAAAGTCAATCTGGATAAAAAGTTTGCAACAACATTCTCCTTGTCAGGCTTATCAATAATAGTTAAATCAAACTATGGAAATAAAAGTAACCATCTAATAATTCAGGCGTTTACATCAAGTTTATTCATCAAGTATTTAATTGCAACATGGTCAATATGTACAAATGTTTGGTAACCAATAATGTAATGCCTAAATTTATTCAATGAATGCACAATAGCTAGGAGCTATTTTTCAGTCATTATGTAGTTCAGCTCAGCTTTTGACAGATTCTTACTAATGAAGTAAATGGCATAAGGTAGCTTGTCATATATCTAGCCTAAATCTGCTCCTATGGCTTTGTGAGAGGCATTAGCATGAATATGGAAAGGAAGAGCCCAATTTGGGCCTCAGAGAATAGGTGCAGTAGTCAACTTGTCCTTTAGGGTGTCCAAGGCTTCTTGACAACTTTCTGACCATAAAATTTTGAAATGTTTGGCCAATAACCCAAATAGAGGAGAAGTTAACTTGCTGAAATCTTTTATAAATCTCCTATAGTATCTGTCTAAACCTAAGAAGCTTCTGACATCCCTCTGTTTTTGCGGAGCTAGGACCCTTTGGATGATGGCTATCTTATTTGGGTCTACCTGCAGTCCTTTCTGGGATATTTCATAACCTAGAACAGTCCCTGCAGTCATCAAGAACTCATATTTTTCAATACTAATGGATAAGTTCATTTCAATACATTTGTTCATCACCTGACCCAGGTTGGAGAGAGCCTCATGAAAATCACATCCATAGGGTGTAAAGTCATCCATATAAATTTCTACTGCATCATGGACTATCTCGGCAAAGATACTCAGGACTATCCTCCGAAAAGTGGCAGGGGCATTACATAGACCAAAAGGAAGGACCCTATAAGAAAAAGTACCCCAAGGAAAAGTGAAGGTGGTTTTATCCTAGTCCTCTGTGCTAATCTAGATTTGGTTGTACCTGCTGAACCCATCTAAGAAAGAGAAAAGTTTTTTCCCTGCCAGGCCATCTAACACTTGGTCAATGAAAGGTAGAGGGAAATGGTACTTCTTTGTTGCTTTGTTTAACTCTCTGTAATCAACACAAATCCTCCACTTCCCATTTTTCTTTGGAACCAACACCAAAGGAGACACCCACTCACTGTCCGAGATAGGGTAAATGAATCCTGCATCCAACATCTTTTGCAGTTCTTCTTTGACTATATCCTTGAGAGATGGATTCATTCTCCTTTGTGGTTGTCAGACTGGTTTGCAACCTTCTTTGATATAAACGTGGTAATTACACACCGAGGGGTGCACTCCCTTCATTTCTTTGTAACTCCAATTAGCAAAGGCATCCAAATGCTTCCTTAGCATGTTACATAACTCTTCTTCTTGGTGTATAGAAATAGGGGTTGATTTTCAAAGTTCTTTCAGGGCCGAATTCTATGGTCTTGACACGATTAGGGTTTGAATCAGCTAAGCATAGATCAATCCAATGGTTTCTCTTGGTTTCCTTCACTACTTCTTCTAAGGACAAGGTGTTGGGAGTTGGATTTTGGAGGATGTGTTCAATCAAATCATCTTCATCAGGTTGTCCTCCTCCCATGGAAGTTTCTAGGGTATAGAGTTGGGCGGAGTAGACTTCATATTCTTCCTCCTCTTCTAGCCATAAAGGTAAATCATGTTCTAAAGATGGATGAGCAGGAGGGTACAAGACCAACTTCTTGGATAGATGCCCATTTTTTATAGTCATGTTTCCAGCCCTGCAGCTGATGTAGGCATCAACAGTGGCTAACCAAGGCCTCCCAAGTATGAGAGGATAACCATTAAACTTGGCCTTAGGCTGGAGAACTAGGAAGTCTGCAGGGTACTCCCAGGAGTCAATGGAGACCATCACATCCTCAACAAATCCCTCAGGGCCATTGTGGATTGGTCTGCAAGTTGCACGACTGTCATGGTCTTTCTTAATGAACCCTAGAGATTCAACTTGAGCATGGTGTCCTTAGTCATTACATTAATGGCAGCCCCAAGATCTATCAAGGTACATGGGACAATGGTTTCACTAATGTGCACATCTACCACAGGGCTTCCAGGGTCCAAATATTTTGGGCAAATTACTTGCCCCAGCATTAAGTTGAACAACTGTCCAATGACATTAATGGCAGGGGTGTCTCTTTTTCACCTCCCTGGATGTTTGAAACACTTCTCTTTAATCAGCTTGTTTTAAATGGGTACATTCTTAATGGCTTGGAGAAGTGGAATTTTGACACATAAATTTTTCAATTCACCCAGAAGTTCATTCTCTTCTGGGGTAGGCTGGACTAGATGAGTTAATCTTTCAGGAAAGGGTGGTGGATTCACTCTAGGCATACTTTCCTCTCTTTCCTCCTCACTCTCCCTAGGTGGAGATGGAGGTTGGTTGTCCGAGAGTACTCTCCTAGACCTCAGGTTGATTTCCTGAATTTCCACAGCATAAGCAGGGTAGGATGTCTCTCCACTGTAGACCTGTTGTGCCTGTCTGTTGTTCGGGTTCGGATTTGGTTGGGCAGGCATCTGAGGTTGTTTAGGTGGAGCAGGGTGTAAAATTTGTGGTTGAGTAGGAGGTGAAGGCAATAAAGATGGAGCATTTTTGTATGGGGGCCTCCACCCCTGGGGTGGTGCATTCCACTGAGGCTGTGGAGGAGTATAGGGCTAAACTGGTTGGTTGGTCGGCTGGGAATGGTACTAAGTTGCAAAAGACCAAGGAGAAGGTGTAGGTCAGGAGGGATGAGCAGGGGGAGCCCAAGAGGGAATGTATGTGTTTTGGTTAGGGTTGTAATATGCATAGGATGACCCTTGCATACCCTACTGGTATGGTCGAGGCCCATGAGGCCTCCTTTGATCTATGTAGCAGAGTTGTTCAGTCACCCCTTCAGTTCCTTGATACAAAACTTTTAGTCCAGGTAGAGAAGAGCACTTGTCTATGGAGTGGTTTTCTTCACAGACCGAGCAGATTTCTATAAGGTTTAATGGACATTCATTCCTAGAGTGCCTCCTTCTGGGGTAGAAGATGGCTAATGCTCTCTCTTCTTCCTCCTGCTTTCTCTTGATGTGCATAATGTCCATCTGTAGGGCAAGGGTTTGTATCATTTCACTCTTGAAATCTTCCAACATATTTCCAATTTCATGTTTTATAGATGTGTTGGAAGAGGATGAGTTGGCCACTGTTTGACTACCCCTATCCTTTTTCCTAGCTACCCTAGAATGGTTCTTAATGATGGTCTTGATATCTTCATAAGGTACATGGTAGATGGACCCCTTCTGATAGTAAGTTTAGGGTATCTAGAAGATCTTCCCTGACCCCCCCGAGTAAGACTAACTTCAGTGACTCAGGATCAAGTGTGCATCTGGCCCTTTTGTAGCTAAGCTGGAATCTTTCCTCATAATCCTCTAAGGACTCATCATGCCCCAAGGTCATTCTAAAAATTTTCTCTTTAGTGTCTTTGGACCTGTAGTAGTCCCTATACTTGTTGTTGAAAGCTTGTTGCATCTGAGCCCAGGTGGTGATGTTATCCCCAGGTAAACCCATGAACTAGCACAGAGCTGCATCCTTAAGAGTGGATGGAATAATTTCAACTTCTGATCATCAGTGATGTAATCATAATTTCTGCATATGACAGTGAAATCAAACAAGAAAGTATTTGGATCTTCTGAGGTCAGGCCATGGAAGTGAGGAAGAGAAGAGGGGCTTATGTTTTTCATCTTGGCATCCCCATTAGTTTCTCTAATGGGAAAAGAACCCTCAATTATTTCTCTATCTCCTCTGTCATTTCTATTTTTAGCCATTAGTTCAGTTGGAATGGGTTCTCCTTCTTCTTCTCCCCCTGTAGGCTCTTCAAAAATCTCTGGTTGTTTGCCTAAGGGGTCCTCCAATTCACAGCCACCAAAGAAGAGGGAAGGTTGGATGTTTGAAGTGGTGGGGCTATTTGGTAGAAATTTTCCTAAGTTATCCTTATTCCTACGAGGCATGAAAAAAGTTTTTTTGTTTTGTTTTATTTTTCAATCTTTAAGACTAATTACAGAATTGAAATGACAAACTAAATTAAAACTAACTGCTAAATGAACTTACTTGTAGAATGGAAAGGAAAGAAAACTAACTTACAACTACTTTTTCAAAAATGAAGCTAATAACATAATCGAAGAGATAAGAAATGGATGAAAGAAAGCATAAATCACATCTACTCAGACACATCCCTGGCAATGGCGCCAAAAAGTGATGAGCACTAGTATTGCAGCAAGAATGTTGCAACTCCTGGGGCTACCAACTTTACTTTATCAACCCAGGGTTTATACAAACTTGGAGGTGATAGTGTTGTATACACAAGTAGATGAAATGGGTCCACTCTTTGTCACTGCTGAGCTGGTGATAGACCAATAGGTTTTCTCAAACCAACCTTCTATTGATTTAAAAGAAGTTTGATTACCAATGGAGAAAGGGGAATTTTACCCTAATTGAAAGAATTGAAATATTATCTACTGCAGTAATGAAAGACTGGAATAAATTCTTTAAACACACCACCCATATAGCTATTTGTTAAGAGATCTTGCTTCAGAAGAATTCTAAGCTAACACATGTGTAACCCTAACTATCTTAAGCATGCATTCTGAGATAATCAAATACTTTACTATTGCACATATGAATGAACACAATAACATTTTTTCTCTTTGTCCTTTTCGTGAAAACATGAATGCTAATTCTTCTTGATTGTATGGCAGGTGGGTTAGGTGTGGAGGGGAATGGTTGTGAAGGGTCAGATGGCTTGAGAGGCAAGAAGGGTCTTCTCCTATCATTCTTGATGCATTTTTCACAAATCGGCCTCAAAACAAGCCACTACAGGTCCTCCCACAGGATGTCCTAATGCGCCTACAATATCCCCTGTATTCCTGCAAGATCACGCCGAAAGCATGAGGAGTGATTTAGACAGTGATATAGGGCTTAGGGAAGGCAAACGATGGAAGTAATAAGGCAAGGGAGTGGCTAGGACTTCCTCAGAACTCAAACAAAAGTTTGTAGGATGGCTGGATTTGCTCAACAAGCATAACAAGTTGTTCTTATGAAATGATGACTCTGCTTATGGACTTAGTGGCTTTTGGAAATCATGGATGAATGACGTTGGGCTGGGGATGCTGACATGAGGTATTCATGCACTATCTGAATTCCTGCAATACACATCATTGGCATCTGCCCATATGTCATGTCAAAACAAGAAATATCTTCCACAACATAAGAAAACATAATTTCATCATTCATTTGCCTAGTTCATGCATGGAAATACTTGCAACCTATTGTGAAATGCCATGAAATATAATAAAAAGTTGGAGATATCATAAATAACAACTGAAACCTATCCTTGAAAATTGAAAAGATGTTGGCCTAATTAGAAAAAAACCCTAAATTCCATAAGAAATCAAAATTCTGTCTTTTTGGGCTGAATGGGAGTTTTTCCTTCAAACCATGGTCCCCGAAGGGAGGAGCGACGCAAGATCCACCTGTTATCATCCTTTTTGGTATTCCTTTATCTCTATAAATCTATTGCTAAAGCTATGCACAAATGGAAGAAAACTAATCAAATTCACCAATGCTTGCAATGAAACAATCTCAAAATCAATTCGACAAGTAATATATGAAATAACTTAAGAATACAAGTACAATAAGAGGAACCTCTGCTACTAGGGTTAGGTCCTAACCCAAGAACTTCAGCCCTCTGAATCAACTCAGTGTTGGATCAAGGAAATGCTCATTCTCATTGTCATATAAAAAAATACATAACATTGTTTTGCCACAATCCTTCAACTCAAAAATGCTTATTTCTATTGCATAAAAAATCTGAATCCTAATGAGGCTCTAGGCCTCCTTTTTTATACAACTGAAGTCTCCAAGAACTTCCTTAAATCTAGGGAGACTTGGCTCCCAAACTCAAGATGAACTGGTTCTTAACTATCACTGACTCAACTGCCAATGATCTTCATGACTCGGTTGCCTGCAACTCCGAGCTAGTGTGATTTGATTGAGGGATATTCGAATGAGTGAGGATTTAATGAGGAAGATCCATCTCCTATAATCTCTCATTCTTGTCTCATTTGAGTTCCTGCACCTTAATTAGCCAAAATTGCCATGATTTTCTCCCAATAACTTGCAATCAATGCAGATTAGACCACTAGATATAACATCTTACTTTTACTCATCTCATTAAGAAAAATATAATTAAAACATGTAAGGAATTATGGAAAGAGTTATTTTAGTAAGCTTGGAGGTGTATTAAGGTCCATATAGTTACCCAATGATGGGCCTCATCAGTGCAGTCATATAATCAACCTGGACCATATAACCAATGAGGAAGTGGTTAAGGAATGATGGGAAGAGGACCTATGGGACCAAGCCAAGGAAGAGGAGGATTTGGAAGGGATAGAGGGCTATTTGATTTAATTTAATTATGGAAAAATAGGAAATATTGAAAGGGATTTCCCCAATCCTTGCTCAAATTGTACTTATTGTAGAGAACTTTACCATGCAATACAAGATTATTCCTACTTATTACGAAATGAAAAGAGAATAAAGGACATAATATCTAGATGATCATTGCTAAAGTATGCAAATACCAATCACATGTGGGTGTATTTATGGGGGGAGGCACAAAGGCTAGGATGAATATTGCAAAGAAAACAAATACAAATCAATAGTGGCTAAGGAAGGTTGTAGGTCCTCCAGTAAAATTTGATCCACTTATTGAAAAGAAAACATATAAGGGCGCATGCAAAGAGCTTGTTGCATCAAAATGGAATATTTTGAAAGAGGTTCTAGTGTAGGATATGCCTCCAATTTATGATGTAACAACTACCACAGAACCTAAAGTTGGAGAAAGTGTTATAAAAACCTTCTTGAAAATTTGTTTAGACCTATTGAAGGATAAAAATGCACTAGAGAAGTTCTGCAAATTGATAGATCAATGTGCCAAAGAACTAGAAGTACTTACAATGCATACCCCATGATGCGCATTTAATCAGTTCACGTGCAAAAAGAAGACAAGTTGGGAGTTCATATTTAGCGTGCAGGCAGGTGATTATGATATGGGCAACATTATTCTAGATTTGGGGTCAAATATAAACATTATGCCAAAGAAGACATGGGAAATGATGGGAAAACATAAACTGAATTGGCCTTCTATTCAATTGAGGTTGGAAAAAAAATATCGAATATTCCCCATTGGCGAGTTGTCTAATGTGGAAGTGGATATTGATGGACTTAAGAGTTTTGCAGACTTTGAAGTCATAGAAATAGTGGATGACATAGATCCATATCCCGCACTATTATGCATTGATTGGGAATTTTATAATAAATTCATCATAAATTTCAAAAAGAGGTAGATGGCATTTGAGTCTATGGATGTTAGAGTAATTGCGCCATTGGATCTCGGGGAAAGGGATAGATACGTGGAACCTGTATGTGATGAGATATGTGCGAAATATTTAGATAACATTTACAACATAAGTATAGGATAGGAGGATTATGTCAATCCTACCATAGATGGTGTGTTGAGATGGCACAATATTGGTTCTTGCTTGTAATATTATGAAGTTTCTTTCGAGAACTAGAATTTCATGAGGTATCAACTAGGAGGTGCACACGCATTACTCATGTAGTACACTGGATTGGAATTGATATGCAAGATCCTCTAAGGTATGATTCGTTATCCAATGTTTTATCTTTTGTACAAGAATTTAAAATATATATACTTGATCATTTATGCGTATTAGTTGTAAATGTTGCCTTGAGAGAAACTTTGGCACACTAGTGGGTTTGCCACAAGAATAATATTAAGACTTGGCAACAATGTAAGAATTTACTATGTATTTGCTTTGGCTCAATATTAGATATTAAGGGAGTGAAATATGCCAGGTTAGATTATCCAACAACCCATCTGAAGAGTTGGGTTGCTTCTTGGAATAGAAGAAAGATACTGTAGGAGGAGTGGGTCCATAGGTTTATTCATACTTTAGATGTTATTCCTAAGAATTGGTATAGTGAGCTCAAAGTGAGCAGAGGACTAATAGAATGATAAGATATGGAACAAAGTTTCAAATCCACATTTAGTTTTGTATTTGAGGATGTTGCACTTAATAAATACTTGAAGGTCTTGAAAGAAAATATCTTTGTGCCCAAATGTTGTATTGTGTACAGGTTAGTACCTCTAGTCAAGCGCATTAACATTCACAAAAACAGAAAGAACTTATGGAGTGCTACAATATTGTAGAAGGATTAGTTGATGATGATGAAGACCAAAGAAATTTTCAAATTCTAGAAAAATAAGGAGACCACATAGTATCAGGACCCAAGTAGGAGATAAAATACTATTCCAAGCCCATTATGACTAAGAAAGTGAATATTGGAACTATGCATAATCTGAAATTGGACATTATAGGGGATTATTGGGATAATGAGATAGTGGAAAAAGTGGTTAATTTGATGAGAGAAGGCTAGGATCTACTCCCCAAAACTTTTGCAGAAATGAGGGGGATAGTAGGAGAATTGGGAGAAATGAAAATCCCCTTGAAACTAGGTGCTAAACCTGTTAAGAAGATACCTTACCGGTTGAAACCAATTTACAATAAGAAGGTGAAATAAGAGTTATAAAAAATGCTAGAGGTAAGCCAGTAGAGGAATCTGAGTGGATTAGTCTTATGGTGGTTCATAATAAAAATATAGGATAAATTGGAAATTGTGTAGACTTGAGGAAGCTTAATTATGCATGTGTGCATGATATTTCCCCAACCCTTTTATAGATGAGGTCTATGTATATAAATAAATAATCGATTTTTTGTGTTGCGGAATAGATAGTTTTAAATTTTTGTTGCAAAAGTAGTAGTTGTATGTTTTTTTTGTGGAAAATAAAGCCACTGCGTGAAGGGAAATACTGCACATAGAGGGATGTATCACACAAGTCTATTTTGGTTATGTGCAGTGGGTGATGTTGGGGGAAATTGTGGCTAAGTGGAAGAGACCTATCAAGCATAAAGTAAAAAAAGGGCAGAATGCACTAGTAACAAAGGTGATCGTTGGTCACGTTGGTAGGGTACTTGGCTGAATATGATTTCAATGGACCCTTAATTAACTTCTATATTAGATTAGATTTCCAAAATCATAAATGATTACCAATGAGACATTTGTGCACTACTAAAATCTGAACTAAAATCCAATGGTTGTCCGTTGATTTTTTGATGAACTTACATAGGTACTTCTATGTAATGTGGATTCCAGTTTCTTCGGTGTAATTTTGTTGGATAATTTGATGAAATTTTTTTCCTTGGATACACTGGTATTCTAATGAATGTGGCTCCTAGTTTCGTTGGTGTAGTTTTATTAAATAATATGACGAACATGTTCTCGATGGTTATCCAACACCCCTTCGTCGGATATCCTTGTCAGAATTAGTCATTATTTTACACATAATCGTCAAATATCCAACCAATGTTTTTAAGAGGGCTTTGGATATATGACAAACAATTCCATTGATTTTTTAATAAAAAAAGGTCAGATAATCCAACAAAGGTTCATCAGATATGTGTTCGTCACATGTTTGATGAACCTGTAGCTATTAAAAAAATTAATAATCTCCATTTTCTCTCTTGAAAGTGAAGTTTTACTAAGCCAATTTAGTTTCTTAGAAAGTGCTCTCAAGCCAACTCAAATTGTATAGAGGCTCCACAAAGTCAAATGGGAATTATGATACACTCCCAAATACCTAATGCTTTTACATCACTTATATAAAATCCTAACTAGTAGCACTCTTAATCAAATGGGTCTTCAACGCAATAGAAGTAGATGAAAGTTATAATGCAATTACAAAACAATTATTTTATATGGAACCTAACATGAAAAAATAGGCTAGAAAGGTTTAAAGCTCCTTGAGGGGATATATTCAAAGGTTTCTTGAAATGAAAAGGATATTAATTCTAACGAGTATATCCTTTAACAAGATATCCATTTGGTGGACTCTAATTTTACACAAGGAACATAGACAAAAATAAGGATACTATCCAAAGCAATCTAAGTTATCCTGATCTCAATCCACCACAATCCATGTTGGCAAGATAATTTCCAGCTATAGATATGAGTAGATATATTATCCAATAAACCTTAAAAAGGGAAATGATTGTAATAATACACAATATAATTAGAACTTAATGATGTATCTGAAACATATCAGTGAAATAAAATGCAATTGTGGATATTGCTATAACCTATCAAAAGAATATACAAGAAAGAAAAATCCATTATGCTTAACATGAGAGCCAAAAGGTTCTACAAAGTGGTAGAATAGTTCATTGGTTGCCCCATCCAAATTTACAAGTTAGCTTGTGAAACATTGAGCAACAACTAGCTTCATTGATAATCACTCCACCTCTTAACATTTTAAACAAATTGGCCCTTTGTATTTATTATCATATAATTGTATGGAACACCTTTAGATTTTACCATTTTTTTAATTACAAAAGAATAATTAACTTGTTATACATTTTGTGAACTAATCGAAATCATAGGCCAAATGTGTAAGCAACTCTTTTGTTATTCTGATGTGGAGAGAAATTAAATTTAAAGGTTGTTCTCAACTAACAATATTTCTAGGATTTCATTAGCGTGTATGTACAGGTTTGGTCTATCATAAATATCTTATACTTGCTATACTATCAAAGGTTGCAAGTAATTTTTTAAAACTAAGACTCAAATTTGGCCTCATATTTAGATAAGGATCTGCTCAAACTCAACTTAGACTTGGCTTTGAATCGGGAGTAGATTGAATTTTATGACTCAATTTATTAAAAAATCATAAAATTATTAGGATTCTAATGAAAAATAAATAAAACTAAGACTTGGATTTGGCCTCAATTGAGGATCTGCTCAAACTCGACTTGAACTTGGTTTTGAAATGGACAAGTTTGAATTTTATGATTCAATTTACTAAAGAATACATAAATTATTAGAATTCAAATGAAAATATTATGTTTTCAATATCCCAAACCATTATAGATAATACATGTAAGTATGAAAATATGAAAATCACACCAAGTGAAATATTCATCTAAAACAAAATACTTAATGAATGAGGTCTTAAATGGCCTCTAAATTACAAAACACAATATAATACAAGCTATTGGCCTACTTATCCCTAAGCAGCATCACAAATCATCAAACTCACCACCACCATGACTGGAAATCTATCACAAACAATCTCCAAACTCACTCTAAATCACAAATCTTCAATTCCTCTCAAAAAACTCTAAATGTTCAAAAATACCCATTGAGAGATATGCAAGACAAATAGAGGGGGAGGTATTTTCGTGAATTTTTACTATACATGCATCACTAACATGCTCTTAAACTCTGAATAAAATATCGTGAAGGAAAGAAAACAAGAAAAAATGGGCCTTTAGCAAAACTGGAATAAATGCTAAAATAGGAAAACAAAAATGTAAACAATCACAAAAAAATGACAATTACCAATTTAAATGTATTCATTCACAAAGTTACTGGGTCATTTTAGGTGCAAAGCCATGCAATACATATTCACATTAGACCTCGGTATCATATTGTTAAGATCCTCTTGAAATCCCTTTCTTATAATGGACCTTAAAAGATGGTTAATGTATTGAATTAATTGTCTACATAAACACAAATCCACAACATACAACCAAGTTGAAAATGATTCAATCAAAAGCTGCAAACGATTTTTAAAAATTCAGCTTAGAAAAAATCCACAAGACCATAGTGTAAGTATTAGATTCAGTCTAGGAAAATACTTAATTGAAGAAATCATTCAAAATGAGGGGTTTTATTTTCCTTACCAACATTTCTACTTGATGCTGGAAATTTTTTCCACCCATTACTAGAGAGTTTGAGTCATTTTCCAAGAGACGAACTTGGGACAAGGTTAACTTGGAAATAGATCTAAGTTGTGTTTGAAATAAAATACTTGGAAGACCTTGTGTTTTTTACATTATGGATTTGAAGAAGCAAAGTGAAAAACCCAATGTAACCAAAAACAATAACTAAAGGATTAAATTGCAAATTTTAATATATAATCCTAATGGAAATGATACAATAATCCAAGGTTTATATAAGTGAGTTTGTTTCGTACATGCCTAACACTTTTCTCACATTAAGTTGCTTAGCCATTGAATATTCAATTTCTCAATCAAGGTGTAGGCTAAGAAGAGATGTTCATTTCAAGTCTACTAATGTCAGAGAATTGGTAATTGAGGTTTTAGAGCCCTATTATCAAAACACTCAAAAATAGACTTAGAAAACAGAGCAAATATTTCAATGTAAATAAAAAATACAATTAAATTTTCTACTGAAATAACTTTCAAAATATAAAGAGGTCTAAGAGATTTCTCCAAAAGTAAATCTTCTACTACGAAAACAAAACTCAATTCTTTCAATTTGTCCCATTCATTACATCTCATTCATAGCAATTCTAGCTTGTTTCAAGCACAACTACCTCCTTGAACAATATATGAGACACAATGTTTAAGGTAGTTTTACAAGATGACTAAATTTTCACAACAATGTGCAAAAAAATTCAATGTATAGAGACTAGAAAAATGAACATTATACACATGAAATAAAAACTTTCAATCTCATTTATTGCAATATTATTCTTATTGCAAATATTCCAAATGCATACATGAGAAACCTCATCTTATAAAAACCAATCCAAAAGAAATATTTTCTTATAATGTTTCTGCAGTTTCAGTCATTGCATTTTATTTTCTACTTATAATAAAATAGTGAAAATCTACATAGATTCTCTAGCTCCAAATCCCAAATATCCAGTATTTTCTAGAAGCCTAGTTTCCCCAAAGACCCTGTTCATTTATAAAATAAAAATAAATTTGAGAACTAAAATATATAGAGATGCTTACAAAATATAATTTGATTGTTCTATGCCATATAAGTGGCCAAACAATATGCACTTTCTACTCAAAATTTCCCAAACATACACATTACAAATGAAGGATGCTACATATATTGTAATTTGGAATCAAAAATGATTTTTAATCATATATACATGTATATGCAATAATAATAATAATAATAATCCAAGGATAGGTCAAAACAATTATCCTAGTGCAAAAAAAAATTGTTTATAGGAAATATTGTGATATGAAAAGTATCAAGGATTTTTTCCCACTTATCAATCTAAAAAGTATGAACAATTATGAAGTTTTTAGGAGCAAATTGCCCCTTTCAACAATGGGGAAAATAAATCCCACGGGGAGCAACTCATTTGGAAATCATCATGTTATGAAGTATTATGTAAACCATGAGATTCAATATTAAAATCCCCCATGGATCAACCTACAAAAAAAAAATGGGGAAAATAAATTAAATTAAGGGAAGAATCATACTGACCATACATAAGGTAATCCAAACTACACTGCTTATACATTTATTGTTCACACGATCATATATGCCTTCTGAGTAAAATTGTAAATCCAAAAAAAAAGGAAAGGGATATTAAAGTAAATGAGAAAATAAGAAATAAAATTATAATTCACACAAATAGATTTCAACTTAGGAGAAAATAAAAAGAATAGATATGGAAAGAGATCACCAAATTTAGTGCAAGGCATTCACAACAAAATATTTAAAACAAGAGCTCAGTGATAGTATATTTATGACATATCCTCTACCAAGAGCACCTTCAAGAGAGTGAATAAAAAAGAAAAAAATATACACTATGAATTGCCTTCTAAATTCGAGCACAAAGAATAAGTATGCTTGAAGGTCAACAAGCCCTTTAAAGTTGAAACAAAATGTCACTTCTCACATAAACAATTGATACAAAAATATTATGACATGTAAGTAAATGATAACTAGAAACAAAAAAAATCTAAAAGATAAAAGACTTTGAAATTGCCTAATAGTCATTTACAACACCAAATTCTAAAGATTTATGAAGTGCTAACCTTTTTTGTCTTAAAATATTACAAATAGAATTGATGCTAATATGTTTCATCTGATAGGAAAAGGTAAGTGTTTAGCTTGTTCTAGGAATTTTTGGCATATTTGAAGAGCTTAAGAGATATAGCCTTTATTCTCATCAAGTGCTCTTCTTATCAAGAAATCTTATATAAATCATGGCTTAGTAGCTCCCTATGAGAACAAGCTCTCTTATGAGTTCCCATAGCAATTTCAAAAATTTTGCTGAGAAATAATGATCTATCACAAGTAAAACTATAAAAAAAATAGTCGGTATGATATTTCCTGGACTATAAATTTTTAATTAATAAGGTGTGCAACACTAACATGCAATTATCAACTAAATCATAAATTGTATAGAACTTGAAAATTGTTGTCACCAACATCATTAGATATTAAGTAAATAACTAGTGTAATCATTATCTCAGTAGCTACATTTTCTAGATAATGACTTGTCTCCTTTTTAGGTGCTTCAAAGAAACACTAACCCTCATAAAGGATTTGGATAGCTCTGACATATTATCAACTTTAGATATAGCCTCAGAATATTCATCCTGCACCACTCATGATTATCTTTACATTCTTAGTGAGACATACAAGGGAAAATAAATATAAATCATGAAAATTGTATGTAGTCTATTCACATTTCAAATCCATTCTTTCAAATAATATTAATAAAATAAGTCGATAACATGAGAATCTAAACAAAATTGTGAATTGGGTCTAGCAAGGGTGGTTGGGAATAATGATTGTTATACTCCACACATAGATTAAATTGCCACAAGTGAAATGTTTGGTTGTTAACAAGTATATTGTTGAAATGGCCTTGAGCCTTATGTTGATGAAGCCTCAAGTTTCAGCATAGTCCAATTTACAATGTGTACCATCCTTCGAATAAGGGAATGTGCCTGGCGGGTTTCCCCATGATATATCTTTCAAAGAAAGAAAACAAAGAGTATCCAAAAAAATAAAAGGATCCATCACCACATTTACACTCACACAATCTATGATTAAAATAAAGAAACCTACATCCAAAACATTGTCTTGAAGTGGGTTTAAGAATCACTTCACCTCTGTCACAAACTAAGGAAAACCCATATTTGTCATCGTAAAGAATCCACAATTTCCATGTATCATCTTTGTCTTCTACACCTCCAAGCTCTACCTTTTGTGTAGCATCCTTCCAAAAAATGCATATTGTGATGCATCAAAACTATTAATAAATATGAAAGTATGCAA
This sequence comes from Pinus tabuliformis, assembly GCA_031772625.1. Lineage (NCBI taxonomy): Eukaryota > Viridiplantae > Streptophyta > Pinopsida > Pinales > Pinaceae > Pinus > Pinus tabuliformis. Next base: position 900,407,028 of record CM062808.1, read on the forward strand.
AACAAATTAGATAAACCTAATATTCAATATGAAAAATCCACCAAACATAAGAAAGAAAATCAAATTAGTAAATTAATCCCTTCCAATTTTCTTTAAGAAAATTCTCAGGCCAAAGCACATTCACTATTAAAAAATATCCCTAGAGTGTGCTAGCAAGGGCATTCTCACAAATCATTTCAATAGGTTAAATATTAATTCAATCCTTAATCCTTTAGTGTAACATCACTAATTTATTTTAGAAAATGAAATTCAACCCTGAAAATCCATAAAAATTGACTCCAAGGTGATTTTGTACGGACACTATGAAACACTATGAATTCTTGATTGCAACACATTTTGTAATAAACCTTAGGAGACAAATGATGAACAGATGACACCAAAAATCGGTAAACCATTAGTCTCAGCAACCAGACCCTTTTGAGCATAGTGGCTCAAAACTAAACTTTTGGATAATATTATTTTATATAATTTAGAAACAAAAATCAGTCAACTAGGATATCAAATTCTATGAATTATTTCTTACAGAGTTCAGAAATTTAAAATTTGAAATTTATTTATGTATAAATAAACAAATAACTGATAAATCTATTCAAATATCAAGGTCATGAAAGCATTTTTTCCATCATTTTTCAACAACCAAAAAAATGAATACTTATGGGCATTCTCTTCCATTAAAGTCTTCAAATCCTTTGTGTACTCCTTTGGTATCTTCAAAGTCATTCATCTTGATTTTTTTTCATCTTATAATAACACTATTTAACCTAAATAACCCAATAAATTCTACTTAACGTCACTAAATTTATCATTAAGCATTTAAATCGTTACAATCCCAATCTAAAAACTTCTTACCAAATAAATCTCAAAGTCGTGGATACTGCAAGATACAAAAAAAGATCTTCTGAAAATATGATACAAGAAGAAGAATGTATCTTCTGGAAATATGATACAAAATTATACAACAAACTATAAGATGAAAACACAAAATTCCTGCAAAATACCACAAAGGAGCTTTGGAGAAGCATAACAATTGCGTGTATGCAGAGCTCTTGACCTCAATCCAACGCCTAAATCTCCCTCCAATTTGAATCTTGGAACTAAGGCTTCAGAGAACAGTTGGCCAAAACTAAAGAAACATCACAACTACGAATGCGAAGAATTACAGCAAAAGATGGCAAAACCTTCCCAAGAAACAAAAATATTTATACTGAAAACCTTTCTAGATTCGATATTGAGACCTAGCCATGGGACAAAGAATAAGAACCTTATATAGACTCCAACCTTGGAAACTTGAAATGGGTCCATGAATCCAATGAATTTAAGGCAATTTGGATTTTCAAATACAATAAATTGAAATGGGTCCATGAATCCAATGAATTTAAGGCAATTTGGATTTTCAAATACAATAAATCTTGGAGCTTCCGAGCCAATTAGGGTTGGGGTTACCTAAGAATTCTTCCCTAGCAACATTAAAAGTAAGACATTGAATGAAGGTTAGCACAAAAATTAGTTGCATTGGGGATTGAACTTGGGTCTCTCCAAATGAATCTCAATATATTTAGCACTTAGCCACAACCCGCGTGACAATACTTAAAGTATTTCTAATATGCTCGTGAAGAACATAAAAATATCCAGCTCTCCATCCGCTATTATTTTGGATGTTTGTGGCACGTAGCATTGACATCACCTAACCTTTCAACATTGTCAATGTTATTGATGGTCCAAGAACTTAAAATTGTATTTAAAATAACCTAAGGGTTAGAACAAAATTAATTTCCAATAAAAGAAGCTAGGTGTCTTTGGTATTTTAGAGTTTGGGTCCTCCTTAAGGTTAGGGCTTTAGGGTTTAGTGTTATATCAAATTCATTTTATGGATTTTGCATTACTGGGACAAATTGGATCATTATATTCTTTTTCATTAATCTCAATGCATTCAGAGTGGGAAAAGTGGAGGAATAGGCTCATAGGACCATTTTTATCGACGGGACCCAGTTTGGAAAAACAGGGTTTGAAATTTTCCAAGAGAATTCTGAGGCATCAAACAACGTTTTTTGGGTGTAAAACTTTGTCTCTTCTATAACAAACATTTTCATGTTATTCTAAACACAAAGATCTTTCCAACGACACAAGAAGTGTGTCAACTGGAGTCTGTATGCGAAAGTTATTCCACTCAAAAGTTGACCTTCATGTTTTCACCACCATGGTTCAAGAGGATGTCGCGTCAGCCCCCATTATTCATGGAAAATGGGCTAGCCACTTGCTTTCAATGTAAAAGACTCTAGAAGAGTCTATATTGTAACTCTAGTAAAGAGTTGAGGTAGTCAAACTTAACCACTAGTAGGCTATCGAGTTGTGTTATAATCAGGCGATTAGGAGGAAGAGGCATTCCATTCTTTTGAGTGCATTTGTTCCATAGTTAAGAAAAAATAACCAAAAGGGATAGGATCTAGAGCACACAGAGAGGATTTATGTACTATAGCAGCCCATGGGTCAGAGGCCATACTTATTTGTACATGAAACGATATTTCTAAACATAAAAAGGGAGTAAAGCAGCCTCACCTTCTAGCTAGGTTTTCTCCCGAAAGGGTTTCAGAGCATATCTTGTGTCTTATGTGCGTGTGTGAGCTTTTATTTTGATGTTTGCTATTTTCTGTGTAATTTCCATTCGCATGCAAGCAATAGTTGTAGTAAAATATATAGATCTAAAAATTTAATAAAACTATAACAGTGTAGAATTTTAGATTTTTAATATAATAGTATTAGATTTGTTGTGACGAATTGTTGAGTGTAATATCCACGGCGATTTACGAGTCAATTAATATTGAAATGAAAGGCATATAATTCAGACAAATGGATTAAATAAAGAATCAAACTAGAAAATGTGTTGTGATATGCTTCTCCACTACCAATATGATTCCCCACTTCTTTTTCAACCCCATTGTGGTGGAATCAGGCTGCAAACAAAATAAAAGAATATACAAGTTCATTGATTGAAAATAAAAAAAATGTATGGGCATTCAATGAATAGAGAAATATATTGAACCTTGATCGCTTCCATGTCATATTCGACTTGGAAGAGTCACCCTCTAGAGAAAAGGTGTTGAATCTTCTTCCATACTCACTCCTAAAACCCAAAAGTAATCAAAACTTGAAAAGAAAAGAAAAAATCTTCGAACTACGAAATGTATGCAAGTGAGGGCTAAGGACGAAGATCAAGAGGAACCAACATAGTGAGAAACAGGATGTTGTATCTATTGTAGATAAATTTGTAGTTGCAAGGCCTTTTGATGTTGCACTAAGCTAAGAAGTCAAGCTTTCATATGTTTCCAGATCTTCATATGTTCAAGCAACGATATAACGTTACTTCTTGAATAATTCAATGAAGGTTTTCCATTCTCCATGAGAGAAATAAGTATCGAAATTGATAAACACAAGGTCATCCTCTGTTATGAGATTGATCTATTCATGCAATGATGTGGAACTTTGAGTCTTTGTGTTTGGGGGTCCCTGAAACTAATTTTGTAAGTCGAACAACTTTTCAAGAGAAACAACACATTTGAGTATGGGGTTCCCCTTCTGCTTGTCAAATTCTTCTAGCAAAACCTTAGCACATTCGTCTCCATCTATTTTCGCATCCTTAAACACATCCGCATTGGCGATAAAGTCTAGTATCTATTGATTTTCATTGAAAACACAAAAAATAGTTATGTTATCTGAAACAAATAGTTTATAAACAATTTCAATAGAAAATTAATCCCTAAGCAGTGTAAACCTAGCAGTAGCATTAGGTAATGTATCAATAGTGGCATTGTTAATTCTTGGAACTAATTTAATACCAAAAGCGTTAAATTCAGAAATCAACTTCCGTACCTCCCGTTGGTAATTCTTTAGATGTGGTGAAAGAGAGTAAATAGTATTGCGTACCTGTCTTGTAATGATTTCAGAATCACCAATTACCTTTAGAAATTCCACCTTGAGGTCAATGGATTTATTCAACCGAGGAATCAATGCCTCATACTCTACATTATTGTTAGTGCATTGAAACTCTAATCAACAAAAAATTTAAAATTTATTTTTCTAGGTGTCCATCATGATATAGTTGATGCTAGATCCATCCTGAGTCTCAAATGCTTCATAGGTGACAAAGTCCATGTATGACTACAATGAGAATCTAAGATAAACCTATTTACATCTAAAGTACAAATTTCATTACAATCAGCTAGAGGGCAGGTAAGGAGTTCCAACTACATAACTGATAAAGCTAGCGATTGTATGGTTTCGTAACAACCAATGTGGGATTCTAAGAAACATGTCCTCAATTCTTCCTGAGCAATGTTGATTGGCCCATTAGGTGCTTCCAACTCTATCCCCATGTAGAGTCATGTATGGCTTACTATTGACTCTGATCTAATTGTTCATTCCCTTATGAGGGAGCCAAAAATGGGACCAGTTTGTATTGAAATACCCTCGTAGCTTACTAGACTAGTGTTTGCTTAACAATAACCCATATCCTTCAGGGATATCAATAACCATAATATCTATGAACTAGTGAACTCTTGAGTCATAAGACAATCTAATTAATACATTTTTTTCAACTTGTTGGTTGCTAAATTTGCCTACTTTGTATCTTCCTTTTTATCCCTTTCCTTCATCTATTTCATGTCTTTGCGAGGTTAATTTGTATCTTAAGCAATGAAGGTATATATATTTGTCATGTCTTTGTGAAATATTAATCGATGAAGTGTAGTCCTAGGGAAGCACTGCTTATGCGACTTGCTAACTTAGGTTTCTTTGCAAATTCGAAAGGATGATGAACAGCAGGCTAGAATTCAGCATATAGTTATGGATGCGTTTACAGTGCTAATCTCAGGATGCTGGCTATAAAAATGTTCAACCAATGAGAGCCTGTTGGACCAATGCATTTGCTATCTTTGTATTTTTTTTTTTCCTCAAATGACCGTTGTGTATTTGTAGGCAGACAACTATCATAATCTCTGGAAAATCGTTGATACTATTCTTGTCATATTGAAATGTATAAGTAAGGATACAAAGGCATAAAAGCTAGCTAGGGAGCTAGAGGGAGAGAGACACGAGAGCACTAAATGTAACAACATACTTCTATATTTTCCTTTTGATTAATGCAATCTTGATCTTATGAAGTATTAACTAGTCTTCGATCTTTTTCCACAACCCTGATTGGAGAGTTGGTCCCATTCCCTTGATCAGGGGTTGTTGGATTAGTGGTGTGTGTAGATTTATTCATGTTATGATTATTTATTTATCGTTGTAATGGTTCATTAATTTTGTGTTGTTGTGAATCTTAATTTACTGTTACTTTGATTGTTGTCACTGTTATTGCTTGTTGTTACACATTGTTATATTGTTGATTGAATGCTCAATGCTGGGTAGGGAAATTGTGGCCTGCATAGACTTTGCACGGTAGCCTTGAAACAATCAGATGAGCCCCGGGTTGAAAATTAATGTGGAAAAGGGTTAATTCTATAATTCATATCTGAACACCAATATTTTGGCGCCATTGTCGGGGAGGTTGTCAAGGCGTGAAAGTACGACCAGTATTGACCATAGGACCACTCTCTTGCCCTGGAAAGGGAAGTTATTTTTACCCTGTTCCAAGTCTTGAGCATTAGATTGCTTTGGTTGTTTCAATTTCTTGTTTTTTGGTTGATTATAGGAACTTCTCTCTCATCCTGGGAAGGGAAGTGTTTACCCTATTTCAAGTCCTCAGCTTAGATTTTGTGGTTGATTTTTTTCTCTTTCTTTTGTCTTCTTGATTCTAAGGGCCATTCTCTCATCTTGGGAAGGGAAGTCTCCACACTGTTCCAAGTTCTAATCTTTAGATTTTTTTGAATGTATTTCTTTTTCTTCCTGATTGCATGAATAGAGATCCAAATAAAAGGGGCACAGGAAGACCCCCAAGGAGAGGGAATAAAGATTTAGGCAGAGTTACGTATATCCAACAAATCATTTCAAGAGCCGATTCAGTGGCATCATCACGAGATGTTGTTAGGTTCAGATCTCATACGATATATCACACGAGATCTAGAGGGCAATCAGTTTCACAAATAGAACCTTTCCCAATAACAAAAGAAAAATTCAAGGAAGAAGAAGTAGGAAGCAGAGGATCAGAGGAATTGGGCATTACAAGTTCAAAAGAAGAGGAAAACTTGAGGGAATTCACTCCACTATTTGATCGAGGAAGTGATGTTAGACAAGCTCAACCCCACATCGTAGAACAACTATAACCTGTTGATATTCCAAGTGAATATTGGAATATATCATGGCTCATCCAACTTCCACAATCAAATTCCCAATTGGAGATATTAAAGGTGATGCGCCTATGAATCCTATTAATTTGAAAACATTACCTAATTTCCATGGTCTCTCTTCTAAAGATCTGGACACATTCCTCTTTGAATTCGACATTATCTGTCGTGAATATGATTATATTTATTATGCTCATAATTGAAGATATTCCCTGCTACTCTGAAAGGAACAACTCTAAGATGGTTTATGGGTTTAGGGGGAAAATGTATTACAACATGGGATGACATGAAGAAAATTTTCCTTGAAAAATATGAGGACTACTGCAAATCTCGAGATATTAAAGAGGAAATCTTTAAGATTGTGCAGAAAGAGGATGAGAACATGGAGGAGTTTGTAGAACACTTTAAATATAGTCTGCGAAGATCGAGCCATAGTCATCTACATAAGGGTATCTTAAAGATAATATTTCTCTGGGCACCAAGGGAGGAATCTTTGGAACTCCTAAATGTGGTAGGTAAGGGATATATCTCAAAGGAAGAATTCAACATCATATGTGAGTTGTGCATCAAATGCTCATGCGGAGCTACGAGGCATAAGAAAGGAGTACGAACTCTCAAGACATCGAGCAATGGGGTTACAAAAGCAGAAATTGGAAACTTGTTGGATAATTTGAGGACTGATGTTCTAAGCACACTGTCCTCATAGCTGGATGTTCTGTAGGGAAAATAGAAACAAAATGTGTTGGTAGACCTAGGAGATGCAATTAATGTTATAACTTGCATCTGCACTCACCTTGGGCCTGCTTAATCTTAAACCAACTCCTACAGTCCTAGAATTGGCAAACTGATCCACTATAAGACCAATAGGGAAGTTAGAAGATGTGACTATTTCTATAGACTCATGGAAATACCCTATCGATCCTCTGGTGTTGCGTACTCAATCTCCAGCCAGGGGGTATCCTTTGATTCTTGGTAGGCCTTGGCTTGCTACCACAGATGCTTACATTTGGTGTCGATCGAGAAATATCCAATGGGGAAAATACAAAGAACCTTGTTCTTTACCCACCAGCAGAACCAAGCCCATCAATAAAACCAGGGTATACTTTAGCACAAAAAATTCCACACTCGGATGAGCCTGAACTTGGAAATGAAGATATTAGACCAATTCTTACTATTGGTGAAGCTCTCTATTTTAAGGATGATATGGAAGGTGATGCTATTAGAAAATTTATCAGTAGTCCCAACTTCGTTTCTGATCCAACCCACCAGATATTAGAATATGTTATGAGTTGAACCACCCAGGAAACCATTAAACCAAAACCGAAGTTGAAAATGTTCCTGTTATCGTACCCCATAACATTATTCCTGCAGAAATAGATCCAGGGAAAACGCTAAATGTTAATCCTAATCTCTCACCTTCCCAGGTTGTACAATTGTTTAAAGTCCTTCGGGATCAGAAGGAAGCCTTTGCTTGGGAATATATAGATATGAAAGGGATCCTTGCTGATCTATGTGCCCATCATATATACATAAAAGACGAATTCCAACCTGTTAGACAACCACAAAGAAGGACGAATCCTACCTTGAAGAACATTGTCAAAGAAGAACTACAAAAGCTACTAGATGTTGGGATTATTTATCCAATCTCAAACAGTCAAAGGGTATCCCCACTAGTCATTGTTCCAAAGAAAAATGGAAAGTGGTGAATCTGCGTTGATTACAGAGAATTGAATAAATCCACTCAAAAAGGTCACTTTCCCTTACCTTTTATTGACGAGGCCCTCGACACATTAGCCAGGAAGAAATTATTCTCCTTCCTGGACGGATTTAGTGGATATAACCAAATCTAGATAGCTCCTAAGGATCAGGATAAGACTACTTTTACTTGTCCTTGGGGAACTTTTGCATACTGATTCCTTCCATTTGGCCTATGTAATGCACCAGCTATCTTTCAATGGGCAATACTGGGAATTTTTTCTAATCTAGTTAATAACAGTGTTGAAATATACATGGATGACTTTACGCCATATGGGGATTCTTTCGAAGAAGGTCTAGAGAACTTAGAGAAAGTACTTAAAATATGAAAATAGATACATATTTCTCTTAGTACAATAAAATTTCATATGACGATGGAAGAATGAATAGTTTTGGGGCACCTACTTTCAGCTGCAGGAATACAGGTTGATCATGCCAAAGTTGAGGTAATCTTAAATTTTCCTACACCAAAGACACCAACGACAGTACATAGATTTATTGGTTATGATGGCTATTATAGATGTTTCATAGAGAAATTTTCTAAAAGCATTTCCAATGTTCCAATTATTACCTAAAGATGTAGAATTTGTGTGGACAGATGCATGTGAAGCAGTTTTCTCGAAAATAAAAGAACTAGTTTGTAAAGCTATGATATTACATGGTCCTGACTGGAAACACCCATTTCATATCTCTACAGATACTTGTAATACAGAAGTAGGGGAAATCTTGGGACAGCAGGAGGACAAGAAACTGTATGTGATTTACTATGTCAGCAAGAACTTAACTCCAGCAGAACTTAATTATACGTTAACTGAAAAAGAGTTTTTGGGTGTATCCCACTTTCGTGCACACTAATCATTCAACCATAAGGTATATGATGAACAAACCCATAACTCCTGGACGAGTTACAAGATGGTTATTATTGATCCAAGAATTTGATATTACCACTATAGATAAACCAAGAAAAGATAATGTGGTAGCAGATTTCTTGTCTAGGCTGAATACTAATGATGAAGGTACACCTATAGAGGATAGTTTTCTGGATGAACATTTTTTTGTAATTTCTACTCACACCCCATGGTATGCATATCTTGCTAACTATCTTGTTACAAGAAAAGTACCTCATCATTTGTCATAGATGGAACGCCGAAAAATTATCCATCATAGTGCTCATTACTCATGGATAGAGGGATACCTATTCTATACAGGACCTGATCAGCAAATCTAGCGCTGTGTAGGTGAGGATGACATCTATGACATTCTAAAATCTTCCCACGATGTTCCTTGCAGAGGGAATTTTGTGGACAAGAGGATAGGTCATAAGGTGTTGCATATGGGATACTATTGGCCCTCTATTTTTTGTGATGCTAAGAAATATGCTCGAGGGTGCGATAGCTGTTAACGAATGGGTCATCTTGGTCGATCGGATGAGATGTCACTACAACGTCAATTAGTTCTTGAGCCCTTTGAGAAATGGGATATCAATTTCGTTGTGTCGTTCAAGCCTCCTTCACATTAGAAAGTTCATATTCTTGTCTGCACAGACTATGTGACAAAATGGGTAGAAGCAAAAGTTGTTGTGAAGGATACTGAACAGGTTGTATCAGACTTTTTATTTGAATAAATCCTCGTACAATAGGGAGCTCCTAGAGAGATAGTTTCAGACGGAGGGGAACAGTTCACATCACATCTGATAGGAGCACTCATGAAAAAGTATGGAATCAAGCATAGGGTGACTTCTCCATATCATCCCCATGGGAATGGTCAAGTCGATAAAACAAATAAGGTACTAGAGAATATCCTCACAAATATTGTAGCGAAACATCACCAAAATTGGGTTGAAAAACCTCTTGAAGCAATTTGGGTGTATAGAACGACATGGCGGAATATAACATCATTTTCACCATATGAAATTGTGTATGGGAAATCTCCTTTATTTCTGGTGGAATTCAAAATTAAGATGTTCAGGACAACTCTTGAAGTAGGTTTAGATATTTTTGTAGCCCCGAAACACCGACTGGAACAACTAAATGTGTTAGATGAAATTCATTTGACAGTTGTACAAAATACTGTTGCAATTCAGTAGCAATAAACTAAGTGGCACGACAAATTCATCAAGAAAAAGGTGTTTCAAAAAGGAGATTGGGCGTTACTCTATGACTATCAGCTTAAGGACTTTAAAAGAAAGCTCTGCTCTAGATGGATGGGACTGTATGAAGTTGACACAGTGTTCGATAATGGAACTGTTAAACTTGTCACAATCGATGAGGCACATACTCCTTTGTTTGTAAACGAACATCACCTCAGATTTTATCACTGTCCAACTTCTAGGGACTCCTTTATTAAGAATTTCTCTGATAATTCTAGTTTTGAAATTTTTTGTGCAGAGAACTCTTCCTCTACACCTCTTACTTAATCATATATATATATATATATATATATATATATATATATATATATATATATATATATATATATTGTTACTGCATTGGTGCTGATACTTCGTCGATGTTGTTACTTCACTGGTGTTGTTACTCCATCGGTGTTGTTACTCCATCATTGTTGTTACTCCATCGATGTTGTTACTTCTCCAATGTTGTTACTCCACCGATGTTGCTACTTCACTGGTGTTGATGCTCCTCTGATGCTATTACTATGTCGATGATGTTACTCCACCGATGTTGTTACTCCACTGATGTTGTTACTCCGCTAGTGTTGTTACTCCGTAGTTGTTGTTACTATGCCAATGTTACTTCGTTGGTGTTGTTACTTCGCTGATGTTACTCCACTGGTGTTATTACTCCACCCCATGTTGATACTTCGCCAAGTTAAGTTGCCAGGTATGTCCCCGACTGACTCCATGGATTTGATTGGTATTTCACTTATGACATGACCAACCATGACTGAGAATGGTCATACCTTAGTTGGGGGGAGGTATCACATTTAATATCAAAGGTATTATATTTAATAGCAATGTTGTCATGTCATCATTGTTATTAAACCTTGTGTCAACTCGTACATCCCACGATTATTACCACTGTAATCATTATCAATCCATAACCCCCACCAAACCCTACACACTTATGCACGCACATTGAAACTTGAATCATGTACAACGACATTAATTTGCGGTCTTTTCCAACGTGTCGGATTTAATTACCATAATTATCACGAATTTACCATCGGTTTTCCCATAATCCTTGTCCAGATTTCCTTGTTACCGCATTGCTTGTTATCCCTATCACTGCAAACTTTACTGGCTAACAAACCCCCCTCAACGGTTTGCTGCTACTCTGAGTGATTCTACAGAGTAACTGACAGAATGGGTGGTCAAGCTATTAGGCATGAGCTGGAAGATACAGTACAGGTTCGGCGTCACCCGAATGTATGGCATATTTTTCAGGATGTCAGATGGCACATCTACTTTGAGAGGTTGCATGGGTTCAATGAAGGCATAACAGTCGAGTTTGCATTGAATTTGGAAGGGAATTATTCCAAAGTCCACGGGCTGGACATTCCTGTAACAGAAGAGATTATATCAATTGTTAGTGGATTACCACAAGGAGGGCATAAATGGTTTGCCCGGAAAACGCCCTTGCCAAAATATCTGGAATTGTTCTTGCAGGCAGGAAAAACCGTGGTTCAGAAGGGGAGAGGATATGACCGAAAATCATTGACACATCCTTGGGCCAAGGTTGCATACTTCATCATGCGATACATTACCTTTGAAGGTTGTCTTTCTACTCTATTTAAATATCATTTTAAGCTTCTAGCATGTCTTCCATTCCATCAATTGCATTCTCTAGATATTCCATTTTTCCTGTGGAACAATCTTCAATTAATGGCATGGTCTGCTTGTCGATCGTGCCAAGTATTGGCAGTCCTCACAAACCATGGACTTGTCAAGTTGTTGGTGGTGCATGCCCTATTACAGACCCCTATAATTTGCCACAATTTGTTGAACTAGCAGAAGAGGAGCTCGCGACTATGATTCTAGCAAGGGTTGAGGAAGAATTGTTGGAAGAGGAAGGAGCCGTAGTTGATGCTGCTTCACAAGAACCAACGTCAATGGCCAAACAATTGGGGTAAATGGGGGAACAGGTGAGGAAAGAAGCAAAGGAAGGAAGGGAGGAAGAAATGAAAGAACAACTAGCCAATACGGGGGATAGATATGGAATTGGAGAAACTGAGACAAAAGACGTTGAAATAATTGAAATTGAAGAGGTTACTCCTCATTCTCCACTCCCCGCTTCCTTGCCAAAAGGGGCAAGGAAATTCTGCTCTCCTACCTACACAGTAAGAGAAAGAAACTCTCCTCTGATATTAAAGTTTGTAGGAGCACTTGCAGGAGAAAGCACCACTATTGACACTGATCCACAAGAACCAGTGTCAACTGTTGAGCCAATGGGAGAGGAAGATACCATTGACACTATTACATAAGAACCAGTATCGACTGGTGAGTAAACTGTTGAAATTATTGTCAGCATTGTTACACAAAAACCAGTGTTGACTGATGATCATATTGAAGAAATTATTGTCGACACTATTACACAAGAAACAATGTCGACTAGTGAGCGAATTTAAGAAAGGGGTATTGTTGACACTGCACCACGAGAACTAGTGTCAACCCCCGTGTTGTTGGAAAGAGACATGGATGTTGGCACTGACCCGCAAGGGTCAGAATTGATTCTTGAGCATGTGGAAGGAGAAAACGGGGCGACGTAATAGCCACAAGAAGAAAATGTTGATGATACTACCCTTCAGGAACCTGTAGTGGCTCCTAAGCCATTTGGAGGAAATGTGGAGGTATCGTGAACTGTAGAAGAAGGCACTAAATCTGCTCCTCAAGTTGTTGAATAAGTGGAAGAAATAAGGGTGAAATAGGAACTAACTAATGAGTTCGTTGATGTCAATATGCCAAACCCAACACCGGATGTGAGATAGATGGAGGAGGTCATTATTAAATAGGAATTCTTTGAAAAATGTGCAAAAAGGAAGGCCCCTATCCAAGACAAGTATTATGCTTGCAAAGATGGGTGAGAAGGAAAAAGAGGAACATCGATCAAGCTACCACGACTCCTGGAGCTGAAATAACTTTGGCAGTAGTACATACTTAAGAAAGGTCGACGATCTCGGTAGCTGCATAGACTGAGTCATTTTTGCATTTGATTGAGTCTCAGGAGTTTCTATTGACTGCAGAAATTCAGAAATGGAGAACCACTTGTTCTCATCTTCAAAAGGGATCTAACTCTTTGGAAGAGCACCAGAAAGAAATGAAAGGAATTCTAGAACAAGTAGCAAAAGTGGTGGCTGATCATGTCACCCAAATAGAAAAATCTAAGAAGAAACAAGAAAAACAAAATAAAAATATTGAAGAATTAAGAGGGCAAGTTCAACTACTTAAGGATGAAAAGGATGAATTTTTTGCCCTAATGCAGCAGGTAATGGAGTGCCGACCTCCTGATAATTGCTATGCTTTGTTTCTTCACGGGGAATATTTATTTATGTGTCTAGAAAGTACCCACCAGGAAATTAGCCACAATGTAGAAGACCCTATGCAGTTCATGCTCTACTAAACTAACACTTGATGTGCGAACTTTATATGCATAATTACATCCTAGAGAATGACCAATTGTTCAATCCAGTACCGTATGTGGGAGACATTCGCTGAGAGAATTTACTTCCTTCATGATTAATCAGGTTAAATGGATATTTATAACATAAATCAAACGTTTCTGCAGCTAGAAGGATGAAAGGACCAGATATTGACAACACAGAAATGGTGTGTTGACATGTGCATGAGGTAGATCCTTACTTGTCATGAGGAAGCCTAGGACACCTATCAGAAACGATGGATGTTTTCATCATCAACAGTGCGGGTGCATGAACCTTTTGGGGCCCCTAATTTTTCTCAGGATTTGGAGTGAATCCCTTGATATATCACATGTATCTGACACTGTGGAACCCGATGGATAGGTTTGATTTAAGTTTCCCATTATTTGGTTGCCTTCTGAGCAGTACACACCAGCCTATGTGACGACAGAAGACTGGTGGAAGGACGTCATTTGTACCGGTGGTTTCAAAATTCCTGGGATGGATATGGATGCAAGATACAACCTTGCACAGCTTCATGTGAACCACAGTAGTTCCAACCTAGACCTGCGCAGAAAGTGAGCTGCATGAGAACATGTAGAGAAGCCATTTGGGGGGAGATGTTGGTTGCTAAATTTGCCTACTTTTTATCCACCTTTTTATACCTCTCCTTCACCTATTTCATGTCTTTGTGAGGTTAATTTGTATCTCGAGCAACGAGGGTACATCTATTTCTCATGTCTTTGTGAAATATTAATCGATGAAGCATAGTCCTAGGGGAACATTGCTTATGCGACTTTCTAACTCAAGTTACTTTGTAGATTCGAAAGGATGATTATCAATAGGATACAATTCAACGTATGGTTATTGATGAGTTAGCAACGCTAATCTTAGGATGCTATCTGTAACGATGCTCAACCGATGAGAGCCTGTTGGACCAATGCATTTTATATCTTTGTATTTTGTTTCTACCTCAAACGATTGTTGTGTATTTGTAGGTAGACAACTGCCATAGTCTATGGGAAATCGTTGATACTATTCTTGTCATATTGAAATGTATAAGTAAGGTTATAGAGGCAGAAAATATAGCTAGGGAGCTAGAGGGAGAGAGACACGAGAGTTCCGAATGTAACAACAGAGTTATGTATTTTCCTTTTGATTAATGTAATCTTGATCTTTTGAACTAATAACTAGTCTTCGATCTTTTGCCACAACCTCGATCAAAGAGTTGGGCCCACTCTCCTGATCAGGTGTTGTTGGATTAGTGGTGTGTGTAGATTTATTTATATTATTATTATTTCTTTATCGTTGTAATGGGTCATTAAGTTTGTGTTGTTGTGAATCTTAACTTTCTATTACTCTGATTGATTTCATTATTATTGCTTGTTGTTACACATTGTTATATTGTTGATTGAATGCTCAATGCTAGCTAGGGAAATTGTGGCCTGCATACTTTGCATGGTAGCCTTGAAACAATCAGACAAGCCCCAGGTTGACAATTAATGTGGAAAAGGGTGAATTCTATAGTTCATATATGAACACCAACACAACTCTCCAACAAATTTAGCTTGCCATTTGTCAAGTTGAATGATTTCCATGTTTGTCTTTTCCAATTCAACATTAAGCTTGTTGCAAACCGATAAAGGCATGAAGTTCGTGGAAGCATCATAATCAACAATATATTTATGCACATTATAATTAAAGATTTCAAAAGTCAATAGGAAATCAGGAGTTGAAGACTAAGAATTAGAATTTGCAGCATTGACAATGGATTCAAGATTTATCGATGATTTAGACTGACCAACAGATGTATCCATGGAAGAAATAATATCTTTACTATTGGAAGTCATGGGAGAAAAGGTATTGATGATCAATTCCCTCTTCTTGGGAAACTTGCCTAATTCATAGAGTGATATATTTTCCCTAGTCTTCTTGATATCTTCAATAATGTTGTATCCAATATTAGAAGATACAGTATCCTCCTTATATGGTTGAATAGAATTAGTTGGTTGAGAAGGCTTGATAACAACTTCAAGACAACAACTTTGAGAGTGTTATAATTACTTCTAGTGTTTTCTGACATATTCTTCCAGGAATACTTGATTGAAGATTTAGAAATTAAAGGTTGGGCAAGGTTATTCAGGGGAAAAATCCTTCTTAACAATGTCTTTTTCTTGTCTTCTAAGCTGGGTTCAACTATCAGTCCTTTACTCCTCAAATTATAAGTATTTGGAGGTTTAGGAGGAGTTTCCCCAACTAGGGCTTCTTGAATAGACTGGACCTCACCATCTCTAACAACTTCAAATGTTATCACAAATGAATTAGAATTGTCTTGAGAAGAAGAAGCTTCTTATTCTTCATATTCCGCTTGCTTATGTTCACCTCCAGTTATCTGATCATCAAGCACTTTATTCACCATAAAGTTCATATTATGTACCCATTATGGGCACATCTTCTCTAAATGAGAATCTTGGTGGAAAGTGCAACAGTTGTCTCGTACATCTAGCTATGATGGTTTATTTATGGAAGATAAGGAGACCTTTCACCTTCCATGACATTTCATCTACCTTTAATGACTTTCACTTTCGATATGACTCTTCCTATTATAGGGCTAATGTGTTCTCAACAAAATACAATTTACATTAATATTAAGAAAATAAAACATTTCCAATCAACCAATCTTGTAATAGAGAGATATGGAACATTAATTTGTAACTCTTAGACCAAGTATGCTTGCCATAGCTTGTACTCCACCATAAGAGTTAGGACCTTGTGTTGCAACTCATCCACATGCCTTTGTATGCACTCTAGTTGTTGGCTTAGGGGGGCCTGACCCGGGTTCAGAAAGCCCTACACTACACATGTTTAGGTTTTCTAGGATATCTTCCCTAATCCCTCTAAGAAGGACTAACTTGAGTGATTTAGGATCAAGGCTGCAGCTAGCCCTTTTGTAACCTTCCTCATAATCTTCCAAGGATTAATCATGTCCCAAGGTCATTCTAAAGATTTCCTCTTTGGTGTCCTTGGACCTACAGTAGTCCCTATACTTTTCATTGAAGGATTGATGCATTTGAGCCCAGGTTGTGATGTTGTCCCCAGGTAAACCCATGAACCAGCGCAAGGTTGCATCCTTAAGGGTGGCTAGGAACAACTTCAACTTCTGGTCATTAGAGGTATAATCATAAGTTCTGCAGATGAAAACAAACTCAAACAAAAAGGTATCAGGGTATTTTGAGGTTAATCCATGGAAGTGAGGAAGGGAAGAGGGGCTTATGTTTTTCATCCTAGCATCTCCATTAGTCTCTCTAATGGGAAAAGCATGCTCATTTCTGTTTTCAGTCCTATTTTTGTTTTCAGCCATGTTGTAAGTGTGTGGAATGGTTTCTTCTTCTTATTCCCCAATAGGCACTTCAAAGATCTATGGTTGTTCACCCAATGGGTTCAAAGATCTATGACATCGCCGAAGAAGAGGGAAGGTTGACAGCTTGATGGTGTGAGGGTATTTAGCAAGAATTTGCCTAAATTGTCTCTACTCCTACGAGACATGAAAGTAATTTTTTTCGTTTTATGTGTGTTTTCAGAATTAATTGCAAAACATAAAGGAAAGCAAAATAACATCTACCTACTAAATGAAAATTAGAAAGAAAAGCAGAAATTACATCTACCTAGACACCTCCTCGACAATGGCGCCAAAAAGTGATGGGCATCACTATTGCAACAAGGATGTTGTAACTCCTAGGGCTACCAACTTTACTTTATCAACCCGGGGTTTTGTACAAACTTGGAGGTGACAGTGCTATATACACATCAGATGCAACATTCTACTCATGTCACTTCTCAACTAGGGTGTTAGACCACTAGGGTTCCAGGCCAGTCTTCTATTGACTAGAAGGAGTCTGACTACTGACAGTGAATGTAAATCTAGTTCTAATGCAAGAAATTAAATGCTTACCTATTTAGGAAATGAAATTTACTGAATGGTAAATGCTATGAAATTCCATAAATCATCTAGCTAGGAAATGACACAAATTACTTACAAAAAAGAACTATGCTAACCTTGCAATTTATCCTCTAGATATTAGGACTATTTGGAAATGGAAAGTTGTTCTATCATTCTAGGACTCATACATACATGCACTAACTATCTCATTTTACATTTGCAGAAAAAGAATCTTTTAATTGCTAAATTCAGAAATGTAAATGCTATGATATTATGTCTAATCTTGCAGAGGGAGAAGGCATGGGAGATCTGATCTTAGGTGCCACTAATGGGCATGGAATCCAATATTAGGGCCTGACCTGCTCTTATACTACCATCTTTTGTCAAAACAGGGTCAAATAGGATGCTACAGGAGATCCTATAACTGCTACAGGAATTTAGCTGAAGGGCTTGGGGGGGAAGAAAAGTGAGATGAGTTGTTGGAGAGTTGTATGATGGTGATATAAGGTGTAGGGAAGGTGAACATTACCTAAGAATAAGCCCAACACTCGAAGGAGGTTGGATTTGAAAAAGGTGGCTTGCTCATGGTGGCTGCAAAACAGAGGTTCGGACTATGGGCTGGTATGCCTTGGTAGAAGGTGGAGATGACCTAGGTGAATCTGGTTAGATGAGTTCCTCCATGCAGATCAATAATCCCTACAACAAAACCTATTTTTCTTTTCATTTATGCATCACTACATGTCAACATGGAAAAACAGGAATTGAAGTTGAGAAAGTTGATCTTTCTATTGTTAAGGACTAGATCTATGAAATGGAATGCCTTTTAAGCTACATAAAATTTAAGATAACAACGACAGATGCTTCCAAGAAATCATAAACAGGGATCTAGCTAAGAATGAACCCTAAGTTATGCAATGACCAAAAGACAAACTCTGTTTTTGGGGTTGTGAGAGTGGGGCCCTCTAATCATGATCCCATGAGGGAGATGAGATAGAGGCCACTGTCACAATATTTTTTGAAGTACTTCCTTCACTACTACACCACTAATCTACCTCTTCAAACTAATGGAAAATAGGTTAAGCAATAATTCAAATACTTATTAAGCTAAACAAAACATAAATAAACTTCAGCAACTAACTATCATTTTAATCTAAGAATACAGATAAAAAAAGATGAACTTATGCTGCTAGGGTTGGGCCCTAACCCAAGAGCTTCAGCCCTCTGAGTCAACTCAGTGTTGGATCAAGGTAGAATTTCTCATTATCATCAAAATGTCAAATACAAAATAACAATAATAGTCATAATGTTTTTGCTCAAAATGGCCTCTTGGCTACAACAAAAAATTGAATCTGAATGAGTCCCTTGACTCTCTTATTTATACAAAACTAGAGCTCCCAACAGCTCCCTAGAAAATAGGGAGACTTGTCTCCCTAACTCGAGAATGACTCTTTCTTAACTCTCACCAGCTTGGTTGCCAATGGACTTGATTTGCTTGGTTGCTAGTAACTCTGAGTTGATGAGATATGGTGGAGGAATCTTCGAATGATTTGAGGAGTTAAGGAGGGAGACCAATCTCCTAAAATCTCTCTTTCTTTCCCACTTTGAGTTCCTGCACTTACTTTAACCCAAAACTGCTCCAATTCTTGCATTTAATACATATTAGGCCACATGACATAGTAACTCACCTTTACCCTTCTCACTAAATAAAATATAACAAAATATGTAAAAAAAAATGTGTGAAAAGTCAATTTTAATAAGCTAGAGAGTGGCATTGTGACCCATATAGTTTACCTATTGATGAGCCTCATCACTCGTCATTAAAGTACCTAGCTATTGAGAGGTCAATTGTATTTAAATTGACTTTATAGGAATATATGCATCATCAAATCTATTTTTAGGTGCACATTAATTGAGTTGAAGCTCTTAGTTGACCTAGGACCTTAGTTGTTTTAGCCTATATGATCTTCAAAATTCTATCTTCTTGCAAATTTGAAACAAAAATGTCCAAAAAAGTAATTTCTAGCATAAATACAAGAGGTCATATTTACATTTGTTCAACTACCTACCCACCATTTTTAGAAACAAAGGAGAGGAACATGAGCAATAGGGGGAGAAAAGAGAGGGTCGATATAATTTTGATTTTTCTATTATGTTATATCTATGTTCATTATTAGTGCATTTTTGTTAGCAATTATAAGCAAGCTACAATCTAAGGTCCAACATTAGGGTGGAAGCAAAGGTGCTTCCCTCAACATTTATTTTTTTTGTGTATTTTCTTCATATATGTATTTCTTTAGAATGTCTCAATGACTACCACTTCTATAATCGTAGAAACCCTTTAGACATCTAAGTGTGGAGCCATTAAAGGCTTTGAAGATCTAGCGTTTCATACAAACTAAATTTAAATTGTTTTGAACAACATACCTTCTTCAAAAAATCATGCTTATATGAAGCGAGGGTAATTGGTAAACGATTTGGGTTAACTTTGGTTGTATATAAATGTCTATCAATGAATAAATCCTTCTTAGAGCATACCTGAAGTTGTCTTTCTCTATGAATATTATTTTTCTTTCCCATCCACTTTTATTAGTTTATAAGCATGTTTCAGTATTCTTTTTGCATGTTCAATTATTGTACTTATTCAAGACTTATTTACTAATTATGATTAATTTCCATATACTTATAGTTCATGGGGTTTATGAATATATTCACAAATTTAATTATTCATTTTAAACTTTGGTTTGCTTCTACACATAGAATCTATTTTTGCATCTTATTTTATATTCAAACTATCATTATGTATTTTCCATCTTATTTTCTTAAAAAGAAATTAGAATTTATTTGAATTAATTGATAATTATTATGATATTTCATGCATTTCTAGTTTATTTATGCGCTAAAATTTCAAGGTTTGGACAGTAATTTAATTAAACAATGCAAGGCAAATAATTATTGATTTAATGTATACAATACAATTTATACACACACAAAACTATATGATTAGTACCCTTCAAGGGAAGGACTTTGTTGACCTATCTAATTAATTAATCTAATCAAGTAGTTACTAAGTTTAGGGATTAAAATTTAACCTAGGTTTCCCTGTTTGTTTTTACACTTGAGGGCCCTTCAAGGGTATTTTCAATGTTGTTATTGATTCTCATTTTGAGCACTTCCCCTTGATTCAAAGATGGTATCCAATATAAAGCAAGTAATGTAGACTTGGTGCACTTGACCCCAAGGTAATCAAACTAATGGCTTGCAAAACATTCTAAATTAATGAAAACATATTAGAAAAATGTAACCAATAGATTTGGTTAATGCTTGAGGATTGGGATCATCTTGTTGACTTAAACTATTTCAAAATAGATATATCACCTTAAAAAATAATATAAAATTATTATCTACACATTGACTTAAACTTCATATCTTTATTTAGACTATAACTTTACTTTGCCATGCTTTGAACGTAGTGGTAATAAATTACATATTACATTCAAATTAATAAATCAACTAAAACATTAAATGATAATGTTTCAAACCAAAAATTATATAATTCCCATCATTTATAAATTGTGCACCCACAGTGTCACCTCCACTTCCACCCACATCCAATAAAATGCATAGTTTCAACTCACATTACCACTCATAGTTATAATTGGGGATTGAGAGTGAAACTTCACATTTTATTATGGGTGAGGTTGGGGGCTAAACCTAAGCATTGTCATGGATGATGGTGGGCGGAAAAATTATGTATTTGATTGTGGATGGACTCTAAGTGGTGAAATTGTGTATTTCTTTATGGGTGGGGGTGCAAAGTGAAATTGTGCACTTTTATTCACTATGGGTGGAGGGTAAAGTTGTACTTTTTAGTGGTGAAACAAATGCACAGTTTTATCCCCAACCCCCATCACTGTGAAATGCATAATTTCTCCCTTCACCCCATACACAATAAAATATACAATTTCACCCTCCATACCACCCATAGTTTCAAATGTATAATTTCTCGCACTATCTCCACCTATAGTTTCACCTTGGGTGGGGGCTAAAACTATGCATTTTAAAACACAACGTTTCATCCCCACCCCATGTTCATCTTATGTAATTATGTATTATGGTGGATGAGGTAATGGAACTATGCATTTTAATATGAATGGTTTCAAATGCACAATATCACCACACATCCTCATTCTCACCAGATTTGATTATATATCATTAAGGTGGGGAATAAAACATGTATTTCAAAATGTACAATTTCATATATTATTGCTAACCCATTTAATAGGATAAAGGTGAAAATATGCATTTTAAAATATAAAGTGTTAAAAACTCATCATTTTTAATTATATATTCATAAAAATCATTCTTAAATATTATCTAATTTCTAATTAAATACATAAAAATATCACCCTTAAATTATAAATTTTTTAACAATATTTATATTTAAATTTATTATTATATAAACTCTCTATTTATATTTATCTTTAAATATATTTTATTAATATTTATAATTATTTAGAACAAATTGTATGATTGATTAAAACTCCTGTTGGAGACGCGTAGCGATTTTTTTGGGGGAGGAATTGATCACACAGAAGAAAGGAAGGCCCTTCCGCGTTATCGCTTTGGTGGGGGGCGGTGTTTCACGAGTAGGAAAAGTTATGTACTCATCGAAGTTTATTATATCGAAGTTTGCAAATTCGTTTTTATTATAGAATAATAAATTATAGTATATTTATTTATCTGGTAAATGATTTAGATGAATTTTAAAATAATGATAAAATGTTATGTAAGGCTATAATTCGTTTATGTCATTAGATACGGGCAAAGCAAAAGGATACCGCTTTTAACGCAATCTACATTTTATTAACTATTTATAAGTTATATATTTAGGAAAAATATTATGAATCATTTGTTTCCTCATATCATATATTATTTAAATAAAATTTATCATTTCAGATTATTATATTTATACTTTAAATAAATTATTTTTATTTTATTTCAAAATATTATTTATAAATTTAAAAAATAAAAAAATATTATCCATTTTATCTTTTATCTTATATATTATTTAGTTTAAAAGTTATAATTTCAAACTATCATAATTGTGTTTTTAAATATATTTGTTTTATTTTTTATTTATTTTAAATTTTAAATTATATTTAATTAAAAAATATAATTTTAAATTATTATAATTATATATTTTTAAATAATATTATTTGATTTAGTCTATTTTTTTGAGAGATTTTTCAGCCTAAATCACATGGAATATCATTTGTGGATACGTTTCGAACCAACTAGTGTGGTTCATCGTCAGGACAAGTTGAACCACACTAGTTGGTTCGAAACGCGTCGACAAATGATATTCTATGTGATTTACGCTGAATAATCTCTCATAAATTGATATGGATCACAGAAGCCTCAATTCGACAATTGATTTAGTCTAGTTTAATTATTATATATTTTCAAATTTTTGAAACAAAAAATAATGTTTAATTAAATTTTATTGTTGTTTAAAATGTTTTTTAGCTATATATAAATTTAACACTTTGAAAAAATTAATAATATATTTAAATTAAACTAAAACTATATATGTAAATATTACAACATTTCATTTCATCTTATTTTAAGATTTAGATTTTCTTGTCATAATATTTTGGATTAGATTTCCAATTAACAAATTCAACCTAAAATTTTATCAATAAATTTTATTCTTTAAAATTTTAATATATTGAATTTTCTTTATTGTTAAATATTAAAAAAAATTAAAATTATATGGTTTTTAATTTTTAATATAATTTAATTAAATTTAAATATTTAATATTTATTTTTATATTAGAATTATGTTTTTTTATTCATATTTAGATCACAAAGGAAAAAAGAATTCACACTTATTTCTTCTTGTTCATATGTTTTGCATTAATTTTGATGAAAATTTGCTCACAGGGTGGTACTTTTAAGTCATTTCGTGATGTGAAGGTCACCAATTGGAAATTCCATGGGCAAAAATCCAGTCATGTTAACGGTTGGTGTTCTAACCATGTTAAGGGTTGGTGTTGCCCATGCCAGGTTTGATCCTTGGGAGATTTTGATGGCTTAGATGCCCCTAGGTAGTGGCTTCTCAAGCCACAGGTGAAGCCAGATATAATATCTAATGAGATGAACTCAAACCACTTCGCGAAGAAGCAATCTGTCCCATGGGCTATCTTTAGCCTCATGAATGTTAAAATCATTTATTTCTTCTTTATATATATATATATATATATATATAAGCATAGTCTAACTTATAGACAAAAGGGTCTTTTTCACTAAAATCCCGAAAATACAATTTCAATCAAATTTGTGGGTTGTTGTTGTTTAAAATACATTTTTGAATACAATACTATACCATGAAAAACCCTGAAGACACTCAAATTCTACAGTTTGAACAACTTAAATTGGAGTTTCTAAAAATATCTACCAAATTTTCGTTAAAATTAACCAAAACTAAAAACTAAAAAAAAATTATATATATATATATATATGGCACATTTTTATATTTTTTTTAAATGTGAAATAAATAAAATTCTATAATCACTAAATGTATAATATTTAAACTTAAATATAAGTTAATTAAATTTAATATTTAAAATATAATAACAATATTTTGGTGAAAATGAAATCTTTACTTTTAATTCTTATAACAAAAATAAATATTTTTAATTATTTATTTTCCTCTATTATATGAAATGAATATATCTATTTCAGTAAAGTCAATTCAATATAAGTTCTTTTAGAGTACTAAGTCTAATAAAAATATTAAAGTTCCAAAAAAACCCAATTTTCTCTTTATTGAAAATTTTTGGCTCCTCTATTTTATTTATGTCAAATCAATACACTTATTTCCCTCCTCTTATATAATTTCAATATACTCATTTTAATAAAATCAAGTTAATATGAGTGACTCCCTCAAGTCAACATAAGTAACTCACAAGCATTAGTATAGTCTAATAAAAACATTAAAGTTGGAGAAAAATGCAAATTTTCACTTTACCTAAGAAAAATCCCCCAATCGCTGTATTGTCTTATTGTACTATATTTTCCCTTAATAGAATTAGCTTTTACTAAGAAAAAAAAAAAGAAAAATCCCCCAAAATTTTGGTAATGCAGAAAAATCTTACTTTTCTTGTGTCTTCAAACTACTCCAAATCACATAGTTTTTTGCCACGCTTGCCACAAAATCGTGCTGGAATTTCTCACCATCATCAATGCTCATTACTCAAGTTCAATTCCACCATTAACATATATTCTATACTCCAATGCACTCCAAATGCGTGTTTTTCCCATCTCATGCAAATATACTCTGACATGCCTTCACACATGCATCTAGCTTGGCACGTACAATGCTCACATCAACAATTCGAACCTCGCCTTCTAGCACATTCAAGTGGAGATCAAAATCATTTTCATTCTCCAGTTTCAAATACAATGTTGTTGAAGTTTCTTCGAAGGATAAACTTACAAATTCCACCTTCTCCAAATCAGCATTAAGTTTGTAAGGCGCAAGAATCTCTCCCTCATAAGGTAGAGAGAGAGTTAATTGTCTTCTACGTCATTCTATATGCATCCTTTGACAATATTTTGCAAATGAAATTCATGATTAGACATGTGTTGAATCCTCTTCACAGGATCCTACTACAATATGTACAAAATACTTCACCAGGTTCACTTCATTCAAATTGTTTAATCCTTGTACTGGATTTCTTTTAAAAATTATAGATTAATCAATAAATCTATCATTAGTTTCAGACTCCACACATATATTGAAACTCTTCTAGTTTAACCTCAGATTGCACATAGACTCTAAAGTTATGTTAATTCTAGATTTTACACAAAGACTAGAATCCTTATATATTCAAACAAAGGTAATTCATGAACATAATTACATGAAATCCTATTTCATTTCACAAATGTGTATATAAAATTCTACTCAGAAATATGTGTTCCTCTCTATAGTTTGATTTCACATTCATTTGGCCATCATCTTTTCCTCACACTTACTCTATTTTTTATTGTCCATAGGATTACAATAGATATAATTTAGAAACATCGCAGATTTTTTCAGATTTTAAAATCACTCCATAAATCATATTTTCCTAACTCCTAAAATCACTCAATCTACCCTTATAATCACTCCATAAATCACCCTTAACTTTCTTGTGCTTTTTATGATAATTAAAGAAACTAAAATTATTTATAATAAGGAATTATAATTCCTTCTCCATGTCAAACCCCCTTTGAAGCTTTGTCTCCAAAAGGATTTGATAGCTTTGGGAGTGAGAATTCTCCCGATTCCCAAAGTAGAAAAATTTATGACCTCCTAGACATAAGCCTTTGAATTAACAATCCTCATGGATCCCACATCTTGTTCTGCAGTTTTCCATGCATTTTGACTTCAAAATATTTCAAATTCAACTGGATGTTATTGTTGATGTTGCTTCCTTCACTGTATCTTCTTTTGGGATTCATCTTCATAAGTTCCCATAGCTCATTTATTTCGATATCCAACTCATCCATTTGTGGTTGGATCTTCTCTTGCATAAGATTATCATAAATCTTATCCCACTCTGCTTCGACATACATCTTCCAACAAATGCTTAAAAAATTTATATGCCTTCTCCACTGCTGCTCTACAACAGATTCATTGTTGTCTTCTTCAAAATTCTCCATTTTGATTTCATATTTCATCTCAACAATACTTTGTTGCATTTCCTCTTCATTTATGCCACTATTGTATTGCACTTTGAGTTTCTCCTCAAAATCAGCCAAGCCTGCAAATTGTATGTAGTCCTCACTACATGTATCCTTTTTCATCCATTCCTCTAATAACCTTATTTCTTCCTTAAAATATCTAAACATTTTCTTTGAATGTTGTACTTGAGACTCGATTTCATCTTAAGTGTATGCTTCCTCTACATCTTCAACATGTTCTTCCTCTTCTTCAATAATTGGTTGATTAGAAGGATTGATGAATCCTATCTGCTTTCTTTTGATAGGTAGATCCTCATCAACTTTCACAATGTAGTCAACTATCATGTGTAGTATTTTATTATAACACTTGTACCCTTTGCTTCTTTAGAGTACCCTAAGAATATTCCTTCGTCTACCCTAACATCAAACTTTCCCAATTTCTCGTCATTATTTTTAATATAACACTTAATGTTGAACACTTTCAATTGTTTATTGATGTTGGTTTTCCACGCCATAACTTATAGGTTGTCTTGTAATAATTAGGTCTGAGATGTGCTTTGTTTAGCATGTGAATTGTTGTGTGAATAGATTCAACTCAATAGGTCTGTGGTATGTTTCTTTCATGCATCATAGCTCTAGCCATTTGTTGTACTGACCAGTTCTTCCTTTAAACAACTCCATTTTGTTGGGAGTGTATGCAATAGTATATTGTCTCCTTATTCTATGTTCATAACAAAAATCTACAAATTCATTTGATGTGAAATCTCCTCCTCTCTCTAATCATATGTGCTTTAACTCATAGGCTGTTTGGTTCTTTGCTAATGCTTTGAATAACTTGAATTTCTCAATGCTTGTTATCTATATATCAAGAAGGATACATGTGTTAGTCTAGAAAATTAGTCAATCGCTAACATGAAGTAATACTCACCTCCAAGTTATTTTGTTATAGAAGGTCTGCATAGGTCCATATGTACTAGCTAAAAAGGCTTGCTAGTTGATAGTTGATCTTTAATCTTGAAAGAAACATGAACTTGTTTCTCCATTTGACATGAATTGCAGATACAATTTTATGGCTTTGTGATTTTGGGCAAGTCTCTTATAGTTCTCTTTTTGTTGAGTCTAATGATATGGTTGAGGTTTAAATGCCCTATTCTTATATGCCACAGCCAACACTCATCTTGTTTCCCCGAATGACATTCTTTACTATATTCCTTCAAAACATATACAATGATTTCTATTCAGATTCCATTGGCTAGTATCTTTCATGTTTTAGCTGACTCTATTTCACATTCCCGAGCCTTAAAGATGACATTATATCCTCTACTGCACATCTGGTTCACACAACAATTTATGTTTCAGTTCAATCACAAATAATACATCATGTGCTTTGCCTCAGCCATTATTCAAGCTTACTCTACCTTTTCCCATTATTTTCCCTAGTGCATCATTATCAAAGGTGACATTGCCAAATTTGTTTCCATTTAGAGTCAGAAACTTGCTCTTGTCTCCAGTCATATGTTTGGAGTAACCATTGTTCACATATCGCTAATTGTTCTAGTTATGAACATCAAGAACTAGACTACACTTATTGGTTTCCTTCTCTTCCTTTTATTTTTCCACAACATGGATTCCTCTATCCTATGATTGTCCTAAGACTATGGTTTGAAGTTTATGAGTTGACAGTCATAATACTTATGTCCAAAATTGTGGCAACAACAATATTTAGTGACATCAAAAAGTAGGGAAAATGGATTATTGTTCTGATATATACTCTTTAGTTCACAACATTATGGACAATTTTTTTGCACAAAAAACAATATCCATAGAAGAAATTTTCATACATGGGAAAAGATGGTTCTTGTGAATATGATCTCTTTGACATTTGATAGTTTTGTCTTCTGAAAAAATAAGGCTTCTAGTAACTTATTGCTAGCTTGTCAAATATTCTTGTGTGTTGTAGCCGAGTAAGATTTTTCATTTTTTGCTCCTCAGTGGGATTTATCTTTTATTATCATTGAGTAGTGTTGTTCCTTTGTTCTTGTTGAGGTGCATTGTTTCCATTGTTATTTCTGAGGTGTGTTGTTGAAATCATTATAATTTAGGTGCTAATTGTTGTCATTATATCCTATGGCATACTTTAGTGAAGTTGACAGTGTTTTTATCCTCTGTCTTTTGCTTAGTGGTTTCTCCTTCATAGCCCAAACTAGATTTCATAGGCAAAAATATCTGAGTATTCAATGTCTCATCCAACTTTTTAGATCCCCCAATGTATTTAAAGTTCATATTTAACTCAACTTCTTCTTTCTCTAACTTCTTTCTTGTAACAACTATTTCTTCTTCCAGTTTCTCACATTCTTTCCCTTTTTCTTTTAATTGTTGTCATAGGATGTCTTCAACTTTTTTTGTCTCTTCTAACTCAACCTTTTATTTGGAGAATCTCTCATACTTAGGCTCTTCTTTAACATATTTAATCAAAATTTCATTTTGTTTTCTATTCTTTTGTTTGAGTCTGTCAATTTTTTCTAAATAATTATTTAGCTCTTCTTCAAGGTAAACTTCACCCTCTTATTCTTCACTCGACTCACAATCATTAATTTTTTGAGATTAAGATTTTAGATCCATAAGTATAAATTCACTAATTCCTTCTTCATCAGAAGATTCATTTATATCACCAGAGGAATTATTATCTTCTTGTGTATACAATATTTCTTTTTAAAACTTTTCTCATTCTTTATTATATTATATTTGTTCATTTATTTACCTTTTGATTTATTTCTTCCTTCTTAAAAGGACATTTTGAGGCATAATTACCTACTCTTCCACAATTAAAGCACTTAAAGGGAAGCTTGTATTTATACTTACCAATCCCTTTCTTCAGCCTTCTCACAAATTTTGCTTCTTCTTCATCTGAGTCTGAAAATGAGCACTCCTGGACTTCTATAGATTTATTATTTGTTTTGAATGTTTCATCCCTTATTGTTGATTTTCCTTTTGTGATCATCATTTCGTATGATGTTAGAGAGCCAAGAAATTCATCCATTGTTAGGGTTTTAATGTTAGAAATTTCTTCAATCGTTATAGTTTGGGATTTAACTTAGCAGGGAGTGATCTCAACACTTTTTGGACTATGGTGGATTCCTTAATGGTTTCATCAAGACCTCTCATAACATTTACTATTTCACAAACTCGAAGAAAGAATTTTTCTATATCTTCATCATCACTCATTCTCAAGGACTCAAACTGCATTTTGTAACTTGTAATTTAGCCATTTTTACTTTACCATCTCCTTCATGAATGTTTTTTAGTTTATCCCACCTTTTTTTAGCAGTCTTACAGTGCATTACTTTTACAAATTCTAATTTAGCTAGTCCACTTAGGATAGCATTCAAGGCTTTGGTATTGCATGAAAAGTCCAATTTATCATCATTATTAACAATGATGGGTGGTTTCTCATACCCATACTCTATTGCACTTGGAACATCTACTCAAAGGGACATCAAATATGTCTTCATTCTAACTTTCCAAAAGTATAATTAGTACCAGTAAACAAAGGATCTTTTCTTATAGAACACCCTTTATCACTAGCCATTACTATGAGTTAGATCTTCCTTTCAGATGTTAGGTTGATGCAAAAAGAATTGGCTCTGATACCAATTGTTGAAAACTAGGCAATTACTAGGGGGGGTGAATAAGTAGTTATGTCTTTTATATGAAAAATTTCAAATTATTTTAATAGCCTTTTAGCCTTTTCTTTTATAATTAGTAGAATTATATCAGTGTTCAACAATTAACTATGAATTCATAAGCAAATACACAAGAAAGGCATTTAGCACATGTAGACACTAGATATAAGTGGAAACCCATAAAGGGAGGAAACCACAATTTTTTTGTTGTGATGTAAAGGCAACCACCAGCTCCATTTTTTAAATTAATTTTGTAGGCTTCTACCTACAGGAGGCTTCAACCTTTATTTTCTTCTGTGAGCTACAACTTGTTGGGAGAACCCACTCCCTCTTCTACAAACTCCAACTTGCTCTTTTTCAGGCTATTACCTGAGAGGAGACACCAATCCCTTGAAAAGATTTTAATATTTACTTTGTTGATTTATTTGGTCTTTGAATTATGAGTTCCTTCTTATCTCTATTTTGTACTTTGTTTATGCTCCTTTACAGATGCCTATCTCTTGCTCTTTCTCTTCAATTTTGGTTCACTACTTCTCTTCTTCCTCTTCTTTCTTTTTCAAACAATTCATGAACTAGGTCTCACAAATTTCAATCAACTAACAATTCTGCCATCCAAAAATGCATCTCTTTATAGACATAACTCTCGCTGACTGTTTGTATTCTAATGCAAGGATTTGAAGAGGTTTAGTTTGTCTTACCATCTCCAAATAGTCAATTCATTTCAAATACTTATCAACATTGTTGTCTTTTACTCAAAATTAAATCTACATTTGAAGTGGAAATAATAAATATTATCAAATGATATGTAACTTCTAGATTGCCTGCCAATACTTTGCCTTCATCACTAGTTGGTTAAGGTTTTTTCACTTCTATAAGTCAGCATAATGACTCATTTTCTCCAGCACTCCAATATAAACATATTCTTCTCACCTCGGTTTTAGTTTGAAAAGGGAGGTTTGGATTGCTCTAAATTCAAGTTAGACTTTTTCCACATACTTTCTCTTGGTACAGCTTCAAATCTGAAACATGCTACAAGATTTTCCTTTAAACATTGATATAGATATATAGGATTTCAAATCACCGAATGTAGTGATCTACCTAAACTTTTGAGCTTGTCCTTCTGAATTAGCTTTACTTCAGGGTCACTCCTTGTGCATGATTCAAGAGACATATCACTCCATCGATAGGAACAACACCTACTACACGTGTTGGTATTTATGACAACATGTATCATGGACCTTTGTTTGGTTGTAGATTTCCCTGAGAGATGTCTTGCTTACAAAGATGTTGGACTACTTTCATCATCTATTGTATTCATAAAATACTATGATCATGTTTATGTTCCTTGAGAGATGCCTTATTTGCAAAGGTGCTAGACTACTTTCATCATATAACGTATTCATGGAAGGCTTTGAACTTGTTTCTTTTCCCTGAGAGATGTCTTGATTACAAACAAACTGATTACTATCTCTCCACTTCCTTGGCACCTGAGAATGGTCATATATAGCCATATTGAATTGACTTGTTTTTTATGGGGCCAACCCACGTAACACACTTCCTCCAAATACCGATGCGGGAGTACAATGGCAGTTAATGATGGACAACAGATTTTTTATGCAAATCGATTCGTCGGCTGTTGAAATTAATGATAGGGATTGTGATTGGTACGTTTTCCTCTGGTTGTTTGACAACTGTCCCTCCTTGGGATTCCTCGAGCCTGCTTTGGTATGGGCATTTCAAACCCGCGCCCAAGTCATTCACTTGTTCGTTCTCCCGGTTCTGTGAGCTATGCGCTTTTGGTGGTTCTTCGTGGTTTCGATATGGAACTCTGTTGCTGCGTCCTTTGGTTCAGGGCTTCGGCCGATAATCTTCCCTCTTCGTCCAGCAGTGGCTGTAACCAATCGGTAAATTCAATCTCTTGTATGGTCTGTGTTAAATTTTGACTGTTCGTTGGGTGTCTGTGGCTTTCTGTTATGTCCCTGCGTCCCTTCTCTTTGGTATGCATTTTTAAGGTTTGTGTCTTCCTCGGTCATCGTGGTCGTTTGCTGGTTGGAGCTGCTTTAGGTGGCAACCAAAACTGGCAGAATCTGGTGTCAACCTTCTTCGGTTCCTCTGTCATCACAGGGTAAGTTCATTCGGCTCCATGCTATCAATATCTGCTCCTTTTCCCTCAGTCAACTAATGTTTCGGCTCCTTGTGAGCAGGAGAACCTGGTGGAACTGTTACGGCTGCGGCTTGCCTTCGTCAGGTAAAAAAAAAATGAGATTTATTTGCTTTGTTATGTTGCGAGTCCTCTTTTCTTTCTACTGTCGGCACTTATTTCGTTTGTTGTTTGTTGTTGCAGGTATGGCCGCTCGAGGGTCTCAGCGTCTGGCAATTTGGCTGCTCCAACTGGACACGGGTAGTGTCGTTCTCTGTTTTCTGGTTGCTTCTGTTCGGCCTTAGGCTATGACTGTTAGGGTCTGTGTAATTATGATTTACTAGTCACTGTTTGTACACAGTTTCGTTGTAGATTGACACTGGGCTCCTTCTCTGTCTGGTTACCGTAATGGGTCGAGGGTTCTAACCCCGTGCCGTGTTCAAAATCCCCGCTTGGTCATAGGCATGGACAATGTATTT
Organism: Pinus tabuliformis; assembly: GCA_031772625.1. NCBI lineage: Eukaryota > Viridiplantae > Streptophyta > Pinopsida > Pinales > Pinaceae > Pinus > Pinus tabuliformis. The sequence goes on from CM062808.1 coordinate 900,439,625, forward strand.
GTGGAATGGGTCCTCATCTCTTTTGTTTCTAACAAGATATATATATATATATATATATATATATATATATATATATATATATATATATATATCTGTGTGTGTGTGTGTGTGTGTGTGTGTATAAATGAACCAGAATTCTAGTTTCTCGACTGTATTAAATTAAGTATGGAACTGTTATTGGTTATTCATTCGCTTACCTGGAAATCTTGGAATTTAGTTGCTTGTTTGGGCTCGCTGGTTCCACCCCTTTGATGTTCAATTGTGTACATGGTCTTGAGGATTGTATGATTGGCTCCCACTGCACGTTCCTTGGATTTTTTCGCAACCTGTGTGCTTACATTCAATTTCTAAGATTGTTATGACTCCTGTCGCGTCATAAGTCTATGAGGAAAATCACCAACAAACTATACTGTATATAAATGAATGCAATTTCATACAACATAGACGGTCTTTGGGACATTGGATAGGAAATGTGCACCGAAATTATGATTTTTCTTTTTCTTTTTTTCTTATTTCTCTGACAATCGAACCTTGCATTGCGTTCTGTCTCTCTCTTAAAAACACTGTTAGGAAACTGTTACTAACTACTGTTAGTTATGTCCGATCAGTTACATCAGTTATTTTTTGTACATAACTTTTCATTGTCGTTCAGCATTATTACAAAGGAGGAAATAACTGTTTAAAACATTGACTCTAACTAATCCTGCTGTTCCTAATTACTGTTCACTAATTTAACTTCAACAACTTAATGAAATAAAAGTAAAAGATAAAAGATGCAATCATGTTATCCATTCAATAAGTTTACTCCTCCGTCCCCTTCAGAGACCAAACCGCCTTCATTTTGTCTTTGTCCTATCAGCCAGATGCTCTTGCATCAGGCTCCCGGGGTAAGAGAAAATCATGGCTCCGTTCCATGAGCTCCTCCACAAAATAACCAGCCTTCTGTATCTGCGCCACGTCAAGCCACGAACTGTCCTCAATTGGACAGTTCTTCCACTTGATTAGGTATCGTAGATACTCCTTCCTGCGAGTCTTCTTAGCTACCTGGGTATCGAGAATCCTCTCGATCTCATGGGGCTAAATCGAAGGCATGTGCCTCATCCAGGAACTGTCTCCAATTTGGGTGTCCCGTTCTGGCCGTACCACACTGTCTTCCTCTGCATTGGCAGTATATGGGAACAGGTCCGCCACATTGAAAATAGGTGATATGCCTATATTAGGTGGCAGCTGGATTTCATAAGCGTTGGCTGAGAACTTACGCAAAATCTTGCAGGGACTAATCTTCTTAAATTTTAGCTTATTGTACGCACCCTTAGGAAACCGTTCTTTGCGCAAGTGTGCAAGGACCTCGTCACCAACGTTAAATTGGATTTCCTGTCGCTTTAAATCTGCCTGTTGTTTGTATTTCTGCACGTTTTCCTACAACTTTAACTTCACCCGTTCGTGTAGTTTACTCATTGCTTCAGCAAAGTCTTCTCCAGCAGCACTCCTCCGCTCCAACTTTCCCAAATCTCGCAGTTCGTTTATCCCCCAAGGATGCATACCATATAAGATTTGAAATGGACTGTGTCCGGTGCTGCGTTTTGGCAAATTATTATAAGCGAATTCTGCCTGAGCGAGAGCACGATCCCATAACCATGAATTTTCCCCAGTAAAACTCCGTAACAAATTTCCCAAACTCCTGTTCACCACTTCCGTTTCTCCATTAGTCTGCGGATGATACATAGAACTGAAATTCAGCTGTGTGTCCAACTTTTTCCACCGGGTGCGCCAAAAGTGTCCTGTGAATTTTATGTCCCTACCAGAACTAATAGATTTGGGTAGGCCGTGTAATCTAACAATATCTATGAAAAACAGGTGAGCTACATGAGTAGCATCACTAGTTTTCTGACAAGAGATGAAATGCGCCATCTTTGAAAATCGGTTGACCACCACCATTACCGAGTCATATCCTCACTGCGTTCTAGGCAGTCCCAAGACAAAGTCAATGCTGACTGAGTTCCACAGCCTACTTGGAATAGGTAGTGGCATGTAAAGTCCAGTATTATGACTATGTCCTTTCGCTAGTTGGCAGACTTTACACCTATTCACATATCATTGTACATCCCTGCGCATTCTAGGCCAGTAATAAAAGTGTCTGAGCTGCTCCAAAGTTTTGTCTATGCCGAAATGACCGGCTAGACCCATACTATGTTTCTCCCGTATAATATTTTCCCTCATCAAATAGTCCAGGATACATAACTATCCACCTCTGAATAATAGTCCTTCCTGCAAATTGTAGTCCAACCATGGACTTGTATTTCTCAGCACGGAATTTTGGCAGGCTTCAAAGGCTTCCTTGAAGTCTGTGTCGGTTTGGTACAAATCCTTTAATTGTTCGAATCCCATCACCTGTATTGTACTTTCCTGTAAGAGAAAAGCTCTTCTGCTCAAGGCATTTTGCACTTTATTGGCTTGCTCACTGATGTGTTTTAGCACGAAGGTGAAACTCTGCAGATACTCTACCCATTTGGCGTGCTTATGGTTTAATTTGTGCTGTTGCATTACATATTGCAGCGCTAAATTATCAGAAAATAATACAAACTCGTTGCCTAGCAGGTAGTGTCTCCAATGCTTTAAAGCTTGGACCACGGCATAAAATTCCTTGTCATACGAGGAATATTTCTGCCTGCTCTCGTTCAATTTCTCACTAAAGAATGCCACAGGTCTATCTTCCTGACTGAGCACAGTGCCAATAGCTGTCCCACTTGCATCGCATCGAACCTGGAAAAGCTTGTTAAAATCTGGTAGCCTTAAAATCGGCCTCTCTGTAATCTTCCGCTTCAAAAGCTGAAAATTGTTCTCTGCTACTCTGGTCCAACAAAAAGGCTGACTGGCCTTTTTGATGGTGTCTAGCATCAGCGCACAGATTTCACTAAAATTCCTTATAAACTTGCGGTAAAAACTCGCCAACCCGTGAAAGCTACGTACCTCAAACAAGCTCTTTGGTGACAGCTAATTGACGATTGCTGCGATCTTTTCTGGATCCATCTTCAATTCATTTTCTGCGATTACAAACCCCAAATAAACTAGTTCCTTCTGCAGGAAAGTACATTTCTTCAAGTTTATCAGCAGTTTGTTCTGCTGTAACTTCTCTAGCACTCTTTGAACATGTTGAAGGTGCTCTTCTTTCGTTCTGCTGAAAATCAAAATATCATCAAGATATACTATCACAAACTTACCGATAAATTCTTTTAACATCTCATTCATCAACCTCATAAAAGTAATAGGAGCGTTACTCAAACCGAACGGCATGAATAGCCACTCGTACAACCCTTCATTAGTTTTGAAGGTTGTCTTCCACTCGTCTCCTTCTCTGATCCTGATCTGATGATAACCACTCTTCAGATCAATATTTGTAAAATAAGCTGCGCCACTGAGACAATCCATCATATCATCCATTCTGGGTAAGGGAAATTTGTATCAAATAGTGATTTTATTGATAATTCGTGAATCCGTAAACATCCGCCATTCTCCACCCTTCTTAGGTGCGAGTACTGTTGGTACCACACAAGGGCTCAAGCTTTCTCTGATCAGCCCCCTTGTCCAGCATCTCTTGCACCTGTTTGCGAATCTCTTCATTATCTTTCGAGCTCATTCGATACGCTGCTTTATTTGGTAGGCTTGCTCTGGGTATGAAATCGATATGATGGCTGATGCTCCTCTTGGGAGGCAACTTGTCCAGTAATTCATCAACTACAATGTCCTTAAATTCTTCTAACATCTCCTGAATCACTGCAGGGAATTCAGACATTTCTATGTTCAACAACACAGCCTTAGTTCTCCTTACGACCGCATAATTCACTTCGTTTTCCTTAATCTATTTAATAAACTGTTTTCCTCCTACCAATAATGCTTTTGTTCCACTTGCTTTTGTTGTATCCTCTTCTTTGATGGGTTCAAGCGTATGCTTGACTCCATCTTTCACAAATTTGTAACAATTCGTCTTCCCATCGTGCATCACCTTCCGATCATACTGCCATAGTCTCCCCAATTGTATATGGCACACGTCCATTGGCATGATATCGCAGACAACCTTGTCCTAGTACTTGCCAATGTGAAATTCAACCTCGCACTGTTCATCAACTAATAGCTGGTGGCCTTTCTGCAGCCACGACACCTTGTAAGGTGTGGGATGTTTAAGTCGCCTCAATCCCATCTTCTCCACCATCTCGGTGGCAACTAAATTGTTTGTACTCCCACTGTCTATGATCAATTTACAGCACTTTCCATGTGATTTGCAAACTGTTCGGAACAGTGCCTTCCGTTGGGTCTGCTCAGCCGTCTCCTTGGCTAGCTTCAACAGTACCTTATTTAAAACCAAAGCCTCTCATGTTTCTGCCACATTTTCCACCTCCTGGGGCAGTGCCTCAGCCTCCTCAGGCTGTGCAACAAATGTTCCTCTCTGGCCAGCGTGCTTTGCTTCCGGGCATTCGAAGGATCTGTGCCCCCACTTGTGGCACCTGTAGCACTGGACATTAGCTCCCCTTCCTCGACCATTCCCTCTCCCTCGCTGATATGGCTGACCTCCTCTCGTGCTATCTTCCTTCTCTGCTGTTCCTGAAGCCCTGGAGCTACTGCCCTCTTCGTTGTTAGTAGTAGTTCTCCCTCTGCCGTAGGACTGTCCTCGTCCTCTGCCATTTCCTCGTCCTCTCCTATTATTTTGTTTTCTATTAATCTTTTCCTCGGCCTTTACAGCACTCTAAAAGGTTTCTTCTATGTTCCGTGGAGAAAGAATACTGATCTCATCCAGTATTTCTAGCCTCAAACCGTTCACATATCTCGCTGTCTTCTTTGGAGTATCATCAGTATAACCAGCCCTCAGGTTTACACGATAAATTTCTTCTGTGTATTCCTTTACGGTCATACCTTTCTGTCTTAAGTTTTGTACCCGTCGGTAGAGCTCAACCTGATAATCTTTAGGCAGGAATCTGCCTTTCAGTTTTGCCACCATCCTTGGCCACTTCCTTATCAGTAGCTTGTTCATTCTCCTTCTGTCTGCCTGGACACTGTCCCACCATAAGGCGGCGTGTCCCTTTAACTTGGTTGCAGCAAATCTGACCCTTTTGTCCTCACTGATCTCTTCGTTTTCAAAATACTTATCTAACTCACTTATCCAGTCTAGCAGAACATCTGCGGACAAACTGCCATCATAGTTAGGAATCTCTGGTTTGGGTTTGTTGCTGGCTAGCAATACCGATCTCAATAGTTTTAACTCTGGGGCTTCTTCATCTGATCCGTCTGTAGTAGTTACTACCTCCTCCTCACTGTCATCCCCAAGTTCTGGGTCTCTTCTCCTTCCTGCCTCCACTACTTCTAAGCGAGCAGTAAGGGCCCTTAATTCTTCCCTCAAGCCCTCATCTGCTGCTCTGCGCACACCTCTTCCACGTCCTCATCTTTGAACCTCCATATTCTGATTCCTTCAACTCCTTGCTCTGATACCATTTGATGGGTCCATCCCACGTAACACACATCCTCCGAATACCGATGCGGGAGTACAACGAAAGTTAATGATGGACAACAGATTTTTTATGCAAATCGATTCGTCGGCTGTTGAAATTAATTATAGGGATTGTGATTGGTACGTTTTCCTCTGGTTGTTTGACAACTGTCCCTCCTTGGGATTCCTCGAGCCTGCTTTGGTATGGGCGTTTCAAACCCATGCCCAAGTCATTCACTTGTTCGTCGGTGTTTCTTCGTGGTTTCGATATGGAACTCTGTTGCTGCGTCCTTTGGTTCAGGGCTTCGGCCGATAATCTTCCCTCTTCGTCCAGAAGTGGTTGTAACCAATCAGTAAATTCAATCTCTTGTATGGTATGTGTTAAATTTTGACTGTTCGTCGGGTGTTTGTGGCTTTCTGTTACGTCCCTGCGTCCCTTCTCTTTGGTATGCGTTTTTAATGTTTGTGTCTTCCTCGGTCGTCATGGTCGTTTGCTGGTTGGTGCTGCTTCAGGTGGCAACCAAAACTGGTAGAATCTGGTGTCAACCTTCTTCGGTTCCTCCGTCATCACAGGGTAAGTTCATTTGGCTCCATGCTATCGATATCTGCTCCTTTTCCCTCATTCAACTAATGTTTCGGCTCCTTGTGAGCAGGAGAACCTGGTGGAGCTGTTACGGCTGCGGCTTGCCTTCGTCAGGTAAAAAAAAACTGAGATTTATTTGCTTTGTTATGTTGTGAGTCCTCTTTTCTTTCTACTGTCGGCACTTATTTCGTTTGTTGTTTGTTGTTGCAGGTATGGCCGCTCGAGGGTCTCGGCGTCTGGCAATTTGGCTGCTCCAACTAGACACGGGTAGTGTCGTTCTCTATTTTCTGGTTGCTTCTGTTCGGCCTTAGGCTATGATTGTTAGGGTCTATGTAATTATGATTTACTAGTCACTGTTTGTACACAGTTTCACTGTAGATTGACATTGGGCTCCTTCTCTGTCTGGTTACTGTAATGGGTCGAGGGTTCTAACGCCATGCCATGTTCAAAATCCCCGCTTGGTCATAGGCATGGACAATGTATTTGTGGAATGGGTCCTCATCTCTTTCGTTTCTAACAGGATATATATATATATATATATATATATATATATATATATATATATATATATATATATATATATGAACCAAAATTCTAGTTTCTCGACTGTATTAAATTAAGTATGGAACTATTATTGGTTATTCATTCGCTCACCTGGAAATCTTGGAATTTAGTTTCTTGTTTGGGCTCGCTAGTTCCACCCCTTTGATGTTCAATTGTGTACGTGGTCTTGAGGACTGTATGATTGGCTCCCACTGCACGTTCCTTGGATTTGTTCACAACCTGTGTGCTTACATTCAATTTCTAAGTTCGTTATGACCCCAGTCGTGTCATCAGCCTGTGAGGAAAATAACCAACAAACTATATTGTATATAGGGGTGATTTTAGGGGCGAATGTTCGCCCTTTGGCGAAATTAAGGGGTTTTAAATTTTTAGTGGGCGATTATGTATCATAGTACACTTTTACAAATCACCTCAAATAGCCCACCTTCTTTTAAGGGAGAGGGTAAAAAAGGTAAATTTAGCCCTTGAAATTAGGAGTTACAACCTTCCATTCCCCCATTTTCAAGAATAGGTTTTATTTAAGTGAATCCATTCGCCCATTTTCAAGAATAGGTTTTATTTAAGTGAATCCTATGGGCCAAAGGCCCAAATACCATATTTATAATGGAGGTATGGTAAATTAATAAAAATATAAATAAATGAGAAGTATGGTAAATAAATATTTTTTTTTTAATATTTACTCCATAAGTCACCTTATATACATGCAAGGGTGTAAACAAATAAAAATATAAGTAAAGTGGAGGTATGGTAAATAAATAAAACGTTTTTTTATACTTACTCAAAAGGTATGGTAAATAAATAAAAATATAAATAAACTAGACGCATGGTAAATAAATAAAACCTCTTTTTATATTTAGTTCATAACCCTCGTTCTATTTATGAAGGCTCAAGAAAGAGGTTTTATTTAAGTGAATCCTATGGGCCATATACCATATTTGTAAAATAGGTATGGTAAATTAATAAAAATATAAATAAACGAGAGGTATGGTAAACAAATAAAACATTTTTTTATATCTACTCCATAAGTCACCTTATATTTAAGAACACTCAAAAAATGCGTTATATTTAGGTGAAACCTATGGGCAAAATACTATGGGACAAATACCATGGACTAGATTGTTATTAATACCATGCAAAAAAACATTATTAACCCTAATATTAGTATTAATAAAAATAAAAATGGCACATGGTATTGACCCATGGTATTCACCTGGAATGTAGTCTATTTAAATGGGGGAATTAAACCAGCATAGATCCATCTTTACTCTGGATCTACTAACCCCCGAAAGGTATCAAATATCGGTAATTTTGATTTTAAAAGATATTTTAAAGAAATGCAATGATTTCATTTGTGTATTCAATAAACACAAGATTTTATAATTGAGCAAAATATTCGCCATGCCTGGTGAGAGATTCGCCAAAAAATTATATATAGATATCATATTATTGATAAAATCGCCTTCCATTTTTCCTATATACCATGGAGATTTGCCCATTTATTATACATGTAAATTTAGGGGGGCTTCTTAAAATTTTCCCTGATTGTATATAAACGAATGCAATTTCATACAACATAGACGGTCTTTGGGACGTTGGATAGGAAATGTGCACCAAAATTATGATTCTTTTTTTTTTTTTCTTGTTTCTCTGACAACCGAACCTTACATTGTGTTTTGTTTCTCTCTTAAAAACACTGTTAGGAAACTGTTACTAACTGCTATTAGTTATGTCCGATCAGTTACATCAGTTATTTTTTGTACAGAACTTTTCATTGTCGTTCAACATTATTACAAAGGTGAAATTAACTGTTTAAAACATTGACTCTAACTAATCCTACTGTTCCTAATTACTGTTCACTAATTTAACTTCAACAACTTAATGAAATAAAAGTAAAAGATAAAAGATGCAAGCATGTTATCCATTCAGTAAGTTTAATCCTTCGTCCCCTTCAGAGACCAAACCGCCTTCATTTTGTCTTTGTCCTATCAGCTAGATGCTCCTGCATCAGGCTCCCGGGGTAAGAGAAAATCATGGCTCCGTTCCATGAGCTCCTCCACAGAATAACCAGCCTTCTGTATCTGCGCCGCGTCGAGCCACGAACTATCCTCAATTGGACGGTTCTTCCACTTGACGAGGTATTGTAGATACTCCTTCCTGCGAGTCTTCTTGGCTACCTGGGTATCGAGAATCCTCTCGATCTCATGGGGCTGAACCGAAGGCATGTGCCTCATCCAAGAACTGTCTCCAATTTGGGTGTCCCATTCTGGCCGTACCACACTATCTTCCTCTGCGTTGGCAGTATATGGGAACAGGTCCGCCACATTGAAAATAGGTGATATGCCTATATCAGGTGGCAGCTGGATTTCATAAGCGTTGGCTGAGAACTTACGCAAAATCTTGCAGGGACCAATCTTCTTAAATTTTAGCTTATTGTATGCGCCCTTAGGAAACCGTTCTTTGCGCAAGTGTGCAAGGACCTCGTCACCAACGTTAAATTGGATTTCCCGTCGCTTTAAATCTGCCTGTTGTTTGTATTTCTGCATGTTGTCCTGCAACTTTAACTTCACCCGTTCGTGTAGTTCACTCATCGCTTCAGCAAAGTCTTCTCCATCAGCACTCCTCTACTCCAACTTTCCCAAATCTCGCAGTTCCTGTATCCCCCGAGGATGCATACCATATAATATTTTAAATGGACTGTGTCTGATGCTGCGATTTGGTGAATCGTTATAAGCGAATTCTGCCTGAGCGAGAGCACGATCCCATAACCGTGAATTTTCCCCAGTCAAACTCCGTAACAAATTTCCCAAACTCCTGTTCACCACTTCCGTTTGTCCATCAGTCTGCGGATGATACGCAGAACTGAAATTCAATTGTGTGTCCAACTTTTTCCACAGGGTGCGCCAAAAGTGTCCTGTGAATTTTACGTCCCTGTCAGAAACAATAGATCTGGGTAGGTCGTGTAATCTAACAATATCTGTGAAAAACAGGTGAGCTACATGAGTAGCATCACTAGTTTTCCGACAAGGGATGAAATGCGCCATTTTTGAAAATCTGTCGACCACCACCATTACCGAGTCATATCCTCGCTGCGTTCTACACAGTCCCAAGACAAAGCCAATGCTGACTGAATCCCACGGCCTACTTGGAATAGGTAGTGGCGTGTAAAGTCCAATATTATGACTATGTCCTTTCGCTAGTTGGCAGACTTTACACCTGTTCACATATCGTTGTACATCCCTGCGCATTCTAGGCCAGTAATAAAAGTGTCCGAGCTGCTCCAAAGTTTTGTCTATGCCGAAATGACCGGCTAGACCCCTACTATGTTTCTCCCGTATAATATTTTCCCTCATCGAACAGTCTGGGATACATAACTGTCCACCTCTGAATAATAGTCCTTCCTGCAAATTGTAGTCCAACCATGGACTTGTATTTCTCAGCACGGAATTTTGGCAGGCTTCAAAGGCTTCCTTGAAGTCTGTGTCAGTCTGGTACAAATCCTTTAAGTGTTCGAATCCCATCACCTGTATTGTACTTTCCTGTAAGAGAAAAGCTCTTCTGCTCAAGGCATATGCCACTTTATTGGCTTACCCACTGATGTGTTTTAGCACGAAGGTGAAACTATGCAAATACTCTACCCATTTGGTGTGCTTATTGTTTAATTTGTGCTGTTGCATTACATATTTCAGCGCTGAATTATCAGAAAATAATACAAACTCGTTGCCCAGCAGGTAGTGTCTCCAATGCTTTAAAGCTTAGACCACGGCATAAAATTCCTTGTCATACGAGGAATATTTCTGCCTGCTCTCGTTCAATTTCTCACTAAAGAATGCCACAGGTCTATCTTCTTGACAGAGCACAGTGCCAATAGCTATCCCACTTGCATTGCATCGAACCTAGAAAAGCTTGTTAAAATCTGGTAGCCTTAAAATCGGCCTCTCTGTAATCTTCCGCTTCAAAAGCTAAAAACTGTTCTCTGCTGCTCTAGTCCAACAAAAAGGCTGACTGGCCTTTTTGATGGTGTCTAGCATCGGTGCGTAGATTTCACTAAAATTCCTTATAAACTTGCGGTAAAAACTCGCCAACCCATGAAAGCTACGTACCTCAAACAAGCTCTTTAGTGACAACCAATTGACGATTGCTGCGATCTTTTCTAGATCCATCTTCAATTCATTTTCTGCAACTACAAACCCCAAATAAACTAGTTCCTTCTGCAGGAAAGTACATTTCTTCAAGTTTATCAGCAGTTTGTTCTGTTGTAACTTCTCTAGCACTCTTCGAACATGTTGAAGGTGCTCTTCTTTCGTTCTGCTGAAAATCAAAATATCATCAAGATATACTATCACAAACTTACCGATAAATTCTTTTAACATCTCATTCATCAACCTCATAAAAGTACTAGGAGCGTTACTCAAACCGAACGGCATGACTAGCCACTCGTACAACCCTTCATTGGTTTTGAAGGCTGTCTTCCACTCATCTCCTTCTCTGATCCTGATCTGATGATAACCACTCTTCAGATCAATCTTTGTAAAATAAGCTGCGCCACTGAGACAATCCATCATATCATCCATTCTGGGTAAGGGAAATTTGTATCAAATAGTGATTTTATTGATAGCTCGTGAATCCGTACACATCCGCCATTCTCCACCCTTCTTAGGCGCGAGTACTGTTGGTACCGCACAAGGGCTCAAGCTTTCTCTGATCAGCCCCTTGTCCAGCAGCTCTTGCACCTGTTTGCGAATCTCTTCATTATCTTTCGGGCTCATTCGATACGCTGCTTTATTTGGTAGGCTTGCTCCGGGTATGAAATCGATATGATGGCTGATGCTCCTCTTGGGAGGCAACTTGTCCAGTAAGTCATCAACTACAATGTCCTTAAATTCTTCTAACATCTCCTGAATCGCTGCAGGCAATTCAGACATTTCTGTGTTCAACAACACAGCCTTAGTTCTCCTTACGACCGCATAATTCACTTCATTTTCTTCAATCTATTTAATAAAATGTTTTCCTCCTACCAATAATTCTTTTTTTCCACTTGCTTTTGTTGTATCCTCTCCTTTGATGGGTACAAGCATATGCTTGACTCCATCTTTCACAAATTTGTAACAATTCGTCTTCCCATCGTGCATCACCTTCCGATCATACTGCCACGGTCTCCCTAGCAGTATATGGCACACATCCATTGGCATGATATCGCAGACAACCTTGTCCTGGTACTTGCCAATGTGAAATTCAACCTCGCACTGTTCATCAACTAATAGCTGGTGGCCTTTCTGTAGCCACGACACCTTGTAAGGTGTGGTATGTTTAAGTCACCTCAATCCCAGCTTCTCCACCATCTCAGTGGCAACTAAATTGTTTGTACTCCCACTGTCTATGATCAATTTACAACACTTTCCATGTGATTTGCAAACTGTTCGGAACAGTGCCTTCCGTTGGGTCTGCTCAGCCGTCTCCTTGGCTGGCTTCAACAGTACTTTATTTAAAACCAAATCCTCTCCTGTTTCTGCCACATTTTCCACCTCCTGGGGCAGTGCCTCAGCTTCCTCAGGCTGTGCAACAAATGTTCCCCTCTAGCCAGCGTGCTCTGCTTCCGGGCATTCGAAGGATCTGTGCCCCCACTTGTGGCACCTGTAGCACTGGACATTAGCTCCCCTTCCTCGGCCATTCCCTCTTCCTCGCTGATATGGCCGACCTCCTCTCGTGCTATCTCCCTTCTCTGCTGTTCCTGAAGCCCTGGAGCTGCTACCCTCTTCGTTGTTAGTGGCAGTTCTCCCTCTGCCGTAGGACTGTCCTCATCCTCTGCCATTTCCTCGTCCTCTCCTGTTATTCTGTTTTCTATTAATCTTTTCCTCAGCCTTTACAACACTCTGAAAGGCTTCTTCTATGTTCCGCGGAGAAAGAATACTGATCTCATCCAGTATTTCCAGCCTCAAACCGTTCACATATCTCGTTGTCTTCTTTGGAGTATCATCAGTATAACCAGCCCTCAGGTTTACACGATAAAATTCTTCTGTGTATTCCTTTACGGACATACCTTTCTATCTTAAGTTTTGTACCCGTCGGTAGAGCTCAACCTGATCATATTTAGGCAGGAATTTGCCTTTCAGTTTTGCCACCATCCTTGGCCACTTCCTTATCGGTAGCTTGTTCATTCTCCTTCTGTCTGCCTGGACATTGTCCCACCATAAGGCGGCGTGTCCCTTTAACTTGGTTGCAGCAAATCTGACCCTTTTGTCCTCACTGATCTCTTCATTTTAAAAATACTTATCTAACTCACTTATCCAGTCCAGCAGAACATCTGCGGACAGACTGCCATCATAGTTAGGAATCTCCGGTTTGGGTTTGCTGCTGGCTAGAAATACCGATCTCAACAGTTTTAACTATGGGGCTTCTTCATCTGATCCATCTGTAGCAGTTACTGCCTCCTCCTCACTGTCATCCCCAAGTTCTGGGTCTCTTCTCCTTCCTGCCTCCACTGCTTCTAAGCGAGCAGTAAGGGCCCTTAATTCTTCCCTCAAGCCCTCATCTGCTGCTCTACGCGCACCTCTTCCACGTCCTCGTCTTTGAACCTCCATATTCCGATTCATTCAACTCCTTGCTCTGATACCACTTGACGGGGCCAGCCCACGTAACACACTTCCTCCGAATATCGATGCGGGAGTACAATGGCAGTTAATGATGGACAACAAATTTTTTATGCAAATCAATTCGTCGGTTGTTGAAATTAATGATAGGGATTGTGATTGGTATGTTTTCCTCTGGTTGTTCGACAACTGTCACTCCTTGGGATTCCTCGATCCAGCTTTGGTATGGGCGTTTCAAACCCGCGCCCAAGTCATTCACTTGTTCGTTCTCCCGGTTTTGTGAGCTATGTGCTTTCGGTGGTTCTTCATGGTTTCGATATGGAACTCTGTTGCTGCGTCCTTTGGTTTAGGGCTTCGGCCAATAATCTTCCCTCTTCGTCCAACAGTGGCTGTAACCAATCAGTAAATTCAATCTCTTGTATGGTCTGTGTTAAATTTTGATTGTTTGTCGGGTGTCTGTGGCTTTCTGTTACGTCCCTGCGTCCCTTCTCTTTGGTATGTGTTTTTAATGTCTCTGTCTTCCTCAGTCGTCGTGGTTGTTTGCTGGTTGGAGCTACTTCAGGTGGCAACCAAAACTGGCAGAATCTGGTGTCAACCTTCTTCGGTTCCTCCGTCATCATAGGGTAAGTTCATTCGGCTCCATGCTATCAATATCTGCTCCTTTTCCCTCAGTCAACTAATGTTTCGGCTCCTTGTGAGCAGGAGAACCTGGTGGAACTGTTAAGGTTGTGGCTTGCCTTCGTCAGGTTAAAAAACTGAGATTTATTTGCTTTGTTATGTTGTGAGTCCTCTTTTCTTTCTGCTATCGGCACTTATTTCGTTTTTTGTTTGTTGTTACAGGTATGGCCGCTCGAGGGTCTCGGCGTCTGGCAATTTGGCTGCTCCAATTGGACACGGGTAGTGTCGTTCTCTGTTTTCTGGTTGCTTCTGTTTGGCCTTAGGCTATAACTGTTAGGGTCTGTGTAATTATGATTTACTAGTCACTGTTTGTACATAGTTTCACTGTAGATTGACACTGGGCTCCTTCTCTGTCTGGTTATCGTAATGGGTCGAGGGTTCTAACCTCGTACCATGTTCAAAATCCCCGCTTGGTCATAGGCATGGACAATGTATTTGTGGAATGGGTCCTCACCTCTTTTGTTTCTAACAAGATATATATATATATATATATATATATATATATATATATATATTTATATATATATGAACCAGAATTCTAGTTTCTCGACTGTATTAAATTAAGTATGGAACTGTTATTGGTTATTCATTCGCTTACCTGGCAATCTTGGAATTTAGTTGCTTGTTTGGGCTCGCTAGTTCCACCCCTTTGATGTTCAATTGTGTACGTGGTCTTGAGGACTGTATGATTGGCTCCCACTGCACGTTCCTTGGATTTGTTTGCAACCTGTGTGCTTACATTCAATTTCTAAGTTCGTTATGACTCCAGTCGCGTCATAAGCCTGTGAGGAAAATCACCAACAAACTATACTGTATATAAACGAATGCAATTTCATACAACATAGACGGTCTTTGGGACGTTGGATAGGAAATGTGCACCGAAATTATGATTCTTCTTTTTTTTTTTTCTTATTTCTCTGACAACCGAACCTTGCATTGTGTTCTGTCTCTCTCTTAAAAACACTGTTAGGAAACTGTTACTAACTGTTGTTAGTTATGTCCGATCAGTTACATCAGTTATTTTTTGTACAGAACTTTTCATTGTCGTTCAGCATTATTACAAAGGTGAAATTAACTATTTAAAACATTGACTCTAACTAATCCTATTGTTCCTAATTACTGTTCACTAATTTAACTTAAACAACTTAATGAAATAAAAGTAAAAGATAAAAGATGCAAGCATGTTATCCATTCAGTAAGTTTACTCCTCCGTCCCCTTCAGAGACCAAACCGCCTTCATTTTGTCTTTGTCCTGTCAGCCAGATGCTCCTGCATCAGTTTTACATTGACAAAAGTATTCAAAATTTGGTTTATATTTGTTCCATGTGTAATTGATAATTAGCAGATTGAATCCTCAAACACTTTGTCTCCAAATTGATTGGGGTATTATGCACCATTAAAAAGAAAATTGAACTCCTTTGCTGGGTTGATATTTCCACAGGTTATCATAATGAATTGCTTAGGTGCATTGATGGTTCAACTCCTGTTTGGTATTGATCCTTTATTCCTTTGCAACTTTCAGACCTAAGTGTCTCCCTCATTTCTTCTTATAGGAGGAAGAGACTCACTTGGAGTTTGCTCAATGATCCATTGATAGTTACCTCAATCAGTGTCATATTGAAACAATGCTCAATGCTTACCAAACAATCTATTGGAATTTTAAAAAGGCTATGGGACAATTGTTGATTTGAGAGCCAAAAACATATGAACTTCTCTTTGAAACTTAAGCTTGACATCAATATAGGTTTTAGATTAATGAAATGGAGTATGTCCTTGGTGGAACTGTTATCAGCTTCCAGAGTGCCCTTATTTCCTTTAATATTGTTACCCATGTTATCTTTATATACCTCACTATACTTATACTCAAATTTATGGAATAGATCATTCATGAGGTCATAGGTGGAAAGACTATTGAGGGTTCTATCATACGTGCTTCTAATGCAAAATTCGAAAATGGAATCAAGGCCAACTTCATTAGTCTCTGCATTACGATAATTTCTTTTCATTTCATTTGTACCCCATGTAGACATGGGAGAATCTACAGAGATTAAAAGAAAAGTTGCTACAAGTCCTACATATGCTAACTCGGATTGGAGCCTTGTTTATGTCTCAGGCTGAAACAAAGTAACCCTCATATACTTCTTAGACTAATATTGATTACCTGTATCAAGATGAGGATGATAAGCATAAGCATTGTGAGGATGATACTAGTGCTAATGTGGGCTTATTCTTGTTAACTAACCTTTGACATCAATGCAAGATACAACATCAATGCCAAAACCTTCAACAATTACATCAATAATGAGCACTTTTATCCAATTAAAACATCAACTTGCCCTTTTTTAAGCAAAATGTAACACGACAAGGAACTTGTTGGTGAATTTGTATAAAGATTTGCAATTTGGGGCGTCCAAATAATGAGTGTCTATGAATTCAAATTAAGGGGATTGGAAAAAAAGATGTCGTGGACTAACTCATCAAAGAAATAGAGATGGAGATTGGGTATTAAGAATTGTTGTCGATCATATTTTGTTCATTATTATTTTTTAAGTTATCAAGAAGTTAGAAATCTCTTATAAAATCTTGAGAATTTTATCACCTCACATATCTATTTTATATTTTGTTTTGGAAATATACATTTTATTTGAAATAGAAAACATTCAACATGTAATAATAATATTATTTAATTTAACCAAACATTTTTTTATAACATTATTTTAACATTTTCTATTTTTTTAATATCTAAAATTATAATTTGTAATTACTAGTAATATTTTTTAAGATTATAAATATTACATTCCTAAAAGCAATAAAATTATTCAAAAAAAAAATAAAGATGGTATTTAATCCATACACGTATATATATACACATAATTTTAAAACGTTCAAGGTATTTCGATATGAAAAAATATGTGTGCAAATAATAATTCTAGAATTAATATTATCCATCAATATATGATAATACTAATGATTCCTACTTTAATCCAAACGATCTTGTCATATTCTAATAAAAAATGGTGACCCAGATCGGACAGTGATAAAGAGAAATGTCGGGATTGACTTGACTTGAGTGGGCATATGGTTCAATAAATTGCCTGCAAATTTCTTCGCTGCACGAAGAAATCGCGGGTATTCTCAAAATTTAGCGAATAAATTGGGTGGAAATCGCAATATTATGAGATTCCAATGTACTGTACTTCAAATTTCGTGAGAGAAAAGCACAATATGATCAGATTTTAATAAAAAATGTCTGATGTGACTTGACCTGAATGACTAAATTAGAAGAAATGCTTCTATTGATTTGACTTGAGTGGGGGATTAAAGTGGGTGGAAATTTTTTTCAACGGAGAGAAAAATGGTTGATCAAAGAATGTCTGTACTGCTCGATTAAATAGGGTGCAACAAAATCACAATTTTATCAAATTCCAGAAATGGTGACCCAGATGGGAAAGTGATAAAGAGTTGAGTGGGCATATGGTTCAATAGATTGCCTGCAAATTTCTTCGCTGCACGAAAAAATCACGGGTATTCTCAAATTTTAGCGAATAAATTGGGTGGAAATTTCTGCAATAGGATGGAAATCGCAATACTATGAGATTCCATCGTACTGTAATTCAAATCTCGTGATCAGATTTTAATGAAAAATGTTTGATGTGACTTGACCTGAATGAATAAATCAGAAGAAATGCCTCTATTGACTTGACTTGAGTGGGGATTAAAGTGGGTGGAAATTTTTTTCAATGGAGAGAAAATCGCAATATTCTAAAATTGTAATGAAAAATGGTACTGCTGTTGGAAAATTGATCAATTTTATCAAATTCCAACGTCACGCTCTTCAAATATTGCCAAAGAAAATCAGCGTACGATCAGATTTTAATGAAAAAGTGAAAAGAGAAGTGATTTCAGTGGGCCAATAAATCACAGTGGGCGTAAATTTCTACAATAAAAAGAGGTGCAATGTTGTGAGGTCCTTTAAATATTGTGGGTTGTCCGCTCAAGAAATTTGAAAGAATTTCGAGGAAAAGGTAAAATCGTCGTACTGTTAGATTGCAATGCTTTTCAAAGGCTGTTGCAGGGAAAGTAAGCGATGTTCACACGAAGTTTATGAAAAAATGAAGGATATGCAATTGATTTCGACAACTCCACTCGTTATCGATGCCACTCTTGAGGTGTTTATAAATGTCTTTGAAATGGGATGGGGTAGATAACAATTGTTTTGTGTAATATTTTTTTGGGAGAATTTTTATTTATTTTTATTTTCGAATGTTAGTGCATTCACCAAAAAGTTGTGGACGAAGTTTGTGAATATCACTATTGATCAGTTGGAGTAATAACTAGATTCTAACATATTAGTCTGGTTCAATCTTATTATAGGCACAATTACACAATATAGATACCCAAGATAACCTACCTAAAGGGTTTCTATTAGCTTAAACTCATGAATTATGAATACAACCTAGAAGACTATAGAAGCAATTATTGGGCCCGTGTCAAACTCTATAATAATGATGGTTTCAGTGTGTAAACCCTTCGTGTGGATGTTTTTGGAGAGCATAAAAATGAATACTCTCTCCCAAATATCATATTCATAAAGAAAGGTAGGTGTGACCAATGAGTGAAAGAGACATATTTGCTCAAAAGTCCTAACATTGATGTTGGAAACATTACTTCTTAAGGGGAGTAATCATTTTGTAACCTTAAATTAAATAAGGTTCTACTATTAATATCACATTGAAGCATGGTGCAAGAATAATACTCTTAAATATATACAAGATGAGACCATCTCCACACACCCACTCCATTAAGTGAGAATGACATTAAATTTACCTCTATCTTCAAGGTGTTGAGAGGCATATCTCTTTTTCCCCAAGTTTCCATAAATCCCAAGGGAGTCACAAAAATATTAGATGTCTACCTATTTTTGAAGGAAAAGTAACATCAAAATAATGTAATGCCATTTACAAAAAGAAACATAGCAATATAAACTCTAAAAAACAAACAACCATGTGTATTTCCCAATGTGTCTGTTATGAATTCCTTTCATTCATTTAATGTAGAGCCTAATAAAAACTAAGGAAAGAAACGAAAAAATGATTTTAACTCCTATATTGCTTTGGAATCCTTCTATATTATCAAAAAGCTTGTATGCACTCTACCAATGGTGGATTTATAGTATTGAATACCCAGAAGCTTGAGCTTTCCATGAGTAGGTGTTGAGGCATCATTTGATATCCCTCACGAAAGTGTACAAAATATAAATAAAATCCACCCATGTAGTCGTAACCTCCTCAATGATAAAAGTCAAGATGAAGATGTGGGCACTAGTGCCATGATTTATTTGGAAACTCTCTTGTCTTTTAGCTCTTAATCATTTGTTCTCTACCCATGTTGAGTTGTAGATGTCTAAAGTTGTAGCAAATATCTCCACTAAAGGAAATATGGTCATAATTATGAGAATTGTTATATAGATGTCTAAAGTTGTAGAAAATATCTCCTTTAAAGGAAATATGTTCATAATTATGAGAATCATTATTTTTTTACACAATAGGAGAAAGGCGATTAGAATCTCGAGTTAAATATAATTAATTACTTATTATATTTATTTATTTATTATATTTCTCTCAGTTTAATTGTTAATGAATACATGTAGTTTCTTTTTTATTTTTATTTTATACTATTAAAAAATAAATGGGGTAATATATATATATATATATATATATATATATATATATATATATATATATATATATATATATATATAGGGCAAAAAGAAAATGTTGCAAAATGTAGTAATTTGTTCTATAACTAGCATACTCTCAAAGTAGGGGAGGTGAAAATTGAAGGGAATCAAATATATATGTGTTGTAAAAAGAAAATAGGAATTTGTATTAGAATCAAGTGATAGAAAAGATTTAAAATTGATATATTGTTGACATTTTTTACTTATTTTCAAGAGGATATAATGAATGCATTGTGTCTTAGTAATTTGAGTTGATTATATTAATTAAGATTATTTGCACTAATCTTGATTGCTAAAATACAGTTTATTATAGAGGTCAGTCTTCATATTGTAGTGATCCTATGGTGTCACACTAAAGAGAGGCTCAATCATTTAATACATGTTCCACCTTAAAAGCTCTAATGAAACTTCAATATGGGAACATATGAGTAAATCAAGGGATCATGTCATTTCCATTCATGAGGGTGACTAGACTAGGCTACCATCCATGTGCATACCCAGTTAATCCATGAGTAGTTTGAATTCCCATATCTCAATTATATTTTGAATTAGAATTAGATAGAGGAGGCAAGAATAAATCTCTAAGCTTGACTACACTAAGTGGGTGAGTAGGCTAAGTAGACATCGTCATAATAATCAAGGATCTTGTTGATATATCTAGTTAGAACTCATTCAGGTTAATAATTAGCATTTATATCGTTTGGAGGAATTAGGGTCCCAAATCCTATTATTCCTCATGTTAAGTACTAGTTTAAAATTTCTCTAAGCTAGAATATAATTCCAACATTTACAAAATTTCTTCATATTGTTGAATAAAATATTTAGTTCATTTTTTATTTAGAAAGTATTTGACAGGGCTCTAGAACTCACTTGTGTGGGACACACTAGTTATAAGAACCCTCCTTCCATTCCCATTGTTGTTAGATGAGTTTCTTGCATACATGTAGCTTATTATTTGTACTATTGGTAGTTCAATGTTATTAGCATTCTTATTAAGATAACATGTTCAATATGATTAGTTTCATGTTGTTTCCATTGCTTTTGACTATAATAATCAACAACATGGGTTGTGCACTTTGTAATTAATCATGAACATGCTAATTGCTACATTGTTTGATTTCACAATTTGAATATATAAATAGTAATTATTGATCTTACCCACTTTCTCATTTCATTAAGAGATGGTGTCAATCCCATCCGACTTCTAATAAACTATAGCAAGAGATGATAATTAGAACCTAGGTTGTGTAGAATGGAGTTAGAGTTGTTTCCATTGGAACCCCATTGATGAATATTTATAACTACAAAATAACATTAGGACTTTTAGATACTATATTTTTAGTAGATTAGACTTATGTAGTTTTGCGCATATAGTGCCCATAAACACCTTAGAAGTTTACATAGTTCCTGGATGATAATTGAAGTGAACCATGGGGTATAAAATATTATTGTTGTAATTTTGTTCCCCAACATAAAGTGTGCAATTTTTTGTTTTGGAATTGAACTTTAAAACAACTAGTGTTAGAGGAGTTGTGTTCATCGTCTACAATGAATCACTCTATCCTTTAGAAAAACTACAAACATGTTAAGTATTCTTTCTAATATCATTAGGTTTTTGTGATAAA
Organism: Pinus tabuliformis; assembly: GCA_031772625.1. Taxonomy (NCBI): domain Eukaryota; kingdom Viridiplantae; phylum Streptophyta; class Pinopsida; order Pinales; family Pinaceae; genus Pinus; species Pinus tabuliformis. Next base: position 900,460,881 of record CM062808.1, read on the forward strand.
AGTTATTACCTGAAAGGTTTTCCAAATATTCATAGTCCTTTTTTGAGTCTCAATGTTTCATACCAACTATTGTAAGCCAATAATAGGAAGGGATGTGAAAGAATGAATTTGTGGAGATAAATCATATTTTAAGTTCATATTAATGTAAATTTATAACTCAAATTATAATTATAAATAATAAGAAGGCCAACCATAGTGAATGCATTAGAACACATAGGATCATAGTTTTATGTACATACATAATGTGATGTGTGTGGTGTGGATGACTATGTTATGAGGTGGGGGGTGTTGTGCCACATCTGCTAATGATTATCCTTACCAGGGTGGTAGCCATGAGTGTTAGGTAAACTTGACTCAGTGAAAGAATCATGATGGTTTTTGGAACATGGCTTTGGTTTACCATGGTTTTGTACTTGTGGATTACACGTAATGAAGCCTTTAAAAGGATTGTGAATACTACACTGTAATGTGCCTCTAAGGTTAGTGGTTAAGTATCACTTGGCCATCTTGGTTAAGTTTGGCCAAGGGACACTAATAAAATATTCTTTTAATTGGTTTTTCCATGGATTGGGGTTTTCTAGGGTAAACATTGTGTTTTATGTGTTTTTTTGTTGTTGGTATATTTAACTTTCTCGATTAATTTCTCTCATTATTCTTTTAACATGGTAACACAGCCATGGGGTGAGCTCAAAGTTGAGAGAGAAGATTATTGTGTTTTGATTAGTAGGTGTCATAATGACAAGAGCCATGGATATGTGCAAGAAGGTGTACAATAAAATCCATGTCAAGCCTCTTACTCAAATTATATTCATGTCAAGGTTGCACTCAAATTGTTTGATGGAATGCTTCAAAGAGATTATTTATCATGGTTTATTTGCTTAAGATTGTAGATTTTCAACGGTGAAACAAGCGACCTATGGAAGAGAGAGATGTTGGATGTGTATTATAAACAATGAAGATAACAAAAACAACAATAATAATATTACAATGGAGTTGAAATTTTTTACATGTAAATGGGAATACTATTGTAAGACCTAGTAAGACATGCATACCTTGGGATATTACTAGTAAAGTTTGGAGTTAGAACTATGTGATAGAGGGGCATGTCAAATTATCAGATACCCTAGATGTAAAATTTGAGGGGGGTAGGGCCTAGAGGTAAGTAATGCTAGCTCACTTAGCCAGCTTGGTCAGTTTTGGCTAAGGGACGCTAATAGAATATTCTATTAGTTGATTTTTTGTTGGAGTGAGATTTTTTAGGATAACCATTGTGTTTATGTGTGGTTTTTTTAATTGGTAACTTTAACTTTCATAGTTAATTTCTTTTGATAATTTTTTTAACAATGCACCCCAACCTTTCCCCTCTCTAGGACCCCATCTTAAGAAATATTTATTTTAAAGTTCTAATCATAATTTAATTTTACATTTTCATTCATGAAGAAAATTTGGGTAGATCCACTCGAAGGGATCACATCCCTCTAGCGAAACTAATCAAAGCCTAACCTTGAGGGCATCGAGGAGAATTGACCCCATTGGAAAGGTGCTTTAGCAACAGGACCTCGACCAATTGAGCTAACCCTCAGGGCCAACCCTTTTATAATTTATAAATTATAAATGTTGATTTTTATTTATTTATTATGAAATGTGGCTATCTTTATTTATTATTTCTAATATAGATGCATTTCTATTTTATTATATAAATGTTTTTGTTGTTGTTATTATGATTATTATTCAACTTAATAATAATAATAATAATGAAAATAAGATATATATATATATATATATATATATATATATATATATATACATGAATTACAAAAAGGATAATTTGTTGGAATGTAAAAATAAATTATGATTATAACTTAACTAGTGCAACCATATAAATTAAATGACTCGTAAACACAGATAAACATCAATCGATGACAAACATTAAAACCCTTATGATACATCTCATGTTGCTAAAATAAAAAAATAAAAAAATCGTAAAAAATAACTAAATTGTTTATTTATTATTATTTTATTAATTATAAGAAGACTTAATATAGAAATTAAATATTTATACGGGATGGGGATGTGCAAGAACCTAGGACCTTCAGCTCGAAAATTGCAAAAATTTAAAACCTTTAGGGAATAGGTGCGGACTATGCTTGTAAGACGAATGCCCCCTACCACAATCCTCACCATTAGCTAATATCTATTGTCCCTCTTTGTCAACCCCACATCTACTGGTTATGTCCATAGTTGGAAGGTTCGTAAAATGTGTCTATGGTTCCTCAATAGGTTGTTGATGGTGTTGGACCCACCAATATTCAGGGGATCACCCCGGTATGAAGTCCCAACTAGACCTAACACCTTTTGGTGTGGGAGTCCCATTTGGTATGAGGGCCCGGTTTCCATTATCTTAAAGATTTGCCTCAGCTCTTGCTTGTCAGCATAGGAGAGTGGTATTCTTTATCTTCGAGTAGTGAGGTTCACGTGCCTGGTGATTGCTAGTGTCAATGGTTCTTTAACTGTAGAGGGAGAGGGTGGGAGTGAATCCCAAGTCGAATGGGAAGAACCCCCAACTCTATTAGGAACACACAACACAACAAGACGTGCACAACTTCCAGAAGAGCAGTCCACACGAATGCGGCAACCACAACACACAAGGAAAGATAACACGTACAACACACAATGGAGGAGTCCGTGCGAGTGTGACGGTTGTTATAGAAAGTTTATGTGAAAGGTCTGTCTGATGTACGGGGAGGTAACCAACATGGGCAGGACAAAATTAACAACTCATACAACAAATTTTCATTAATATATCTGTATTACAATAAGTAAATGAGTTCAAGTGTTAAACACACGTTAAAGAAACATGCATTACAAGTGTTCAAGATCAATCTCACAACAGTTACAATACATGTGTGAAAATGTGCTAGCTTGCTAGCAGGCTTCTGAGTTAAGCGAAAGTTCTAAGACAAATCGTTACACCATACATCACTAACCCTGTGGGCGAGGCATTGGAGCCACTACTTACTCCTCAAAGAAAAGATTACAGACTCTCAAGGCTATGTGGGAGGAGCCGAGGTGAAAAATCCTTTCCATGTACAAATGAGGGGGTATTTATAGCCAAGGGTGAAAGTGACCCTTGTGGCTGTTCGACTACCCTCATGACCATTTGAATTCCATGACCTTTCGACTTTACATGACTCTTCGTATGACAAGTGGGTCTCTTGGACTTCCACATTACATTACATTGATTGACAGTATGGTGCACATTAGAGATGTGGATGACATGACCCATGACAAGACTCGACATGACAATGCTAGTACATTCGTGTTGTTGTTGGTGTGAATATCGAGCTGCAGTGTTGCTGGGTGATGGATGTCCTCATGGTGTGTCATAGCTTCACCTTCGCATGGCAAAGTGCATGGAGTCTTTGACGGTTGTTGGGTTTGCTTGATGTTGCATTTGCACATTTCTCCTTGCTTGTATGTTGGCATGCTTGAAAGGTTCGTTCGTTCGTGAAAAGTGCATGTTCGTCCATCCGTCTGTGCCCAAACACATCCTTACATGTTCGTCTGTTCGTCCGTCTGTAAACACATCTTTGTATGATCGTCTGTTACATCTCTTTGCATGCATCGTTTTTTGGTCCATTGACAAACATGTCCTTCTGCATGTACTGCCTTTTTTCATCCCATCTGCCATCGCGACATGTTCATTTGTGTACCTGTATCTGTAGTCACTCATGACGAGACGACATCAAATCCATAAACCTCCTAGTCTACCATGATGCATGATCATTTCGGATGCAGGTGACCTGAAGAGGAGACAAGGTTGCGAGGTATGAGCTGGGATGGAGGCTCCGGGAACTTCTGGGGAAAACTGTGCAGGAGTCACTGGGTGATGGAGATGGGAAATCTGGATCGAAAGTGACTATCCACGGGGTCTGGCTTGGCTGGAGGGAAAAATTGCGCAATTTTTTAGAGGAGTAATCTAGGCTGCGGGAAGGCATGGTAGACAAAATCTGTGCAATTTCTGGAAGGAGCAGGAAACGGGAGCCTGACAGCCAAAATTATGCAATTCTTGGAGGGAACTTGTAGTCAGTTGCTGGGACATTGGTAGCAAAAACTACGCAATTCCTGGAGGGAACTAACAGTCTGCTGTTGGAGCTTAGCAACAAGAAAGCACAATTCCTGGAGGGAACTGGCAGTCAGTTGCTCGGAGCTGCTGGCGTGGAAAACTGTGTTGATGCTGGGAGGCTAGCCTGTTGATCACCTATATGCAGTTTCTGAGATGAGCGGACTACTGGGCAGTAGAGGGATTACTCATGAAAACTGTGCAGTTTTCTGGGTGAGCAGCCAGTCGACTGACTGGAGGGCTGGCTAGAATAGCTGCATAATTTTCTGAGGGAGACAGGGATAGGCACTGGGTGTCTATCCAACCTATCTACAAAATTTTCTCAGTCAGCGGACCGGGCAAGGTCTGCAGCCTCTACACAATTTTTTAGGGGAGTTAGTCCTGGGGTGTCTGTTGGGTCAAACTCTCTGGTTGACCAACATGAAGGTTGATTGATCACTTCTTGTGGGTAGTGTAGCTTGAAATGGATTGCTTGGTGCTTCTACGTTGTTCTAGGTAACAGTCGATAGAGTCGATGGTGGGGTGAAGGCTTGGATGTCAGAGGGGAATCTAGTCATTAAAACTTCAGCAAAATGACTAAGTGTGTGAATGAGTGAGAAGGTGGGTACGTGATCTTACAAACACACACTTACATGACTTAACAACGAGACAATTCAAACCATCTAGACACATATGCTCAACGTGACTGACCGACGGTGTGAGAGAAAAGCACGACACTTGTGATTGATCGTTGGTCGACCATGACGATGCTTTGCGTGACAATGTATATGACTCCGTATGTGAGTGCGACAGATGTTTACATAGAAAACACAACATGTACTGATGGCTTGGGTGCATGCGTTAAAGACAATCTCCCTAATCTACCTGCAAGTTCTTCTATATCTTGATCAATTTCCCTTTCTTCAGTTCTTGGCGCATCAGTCATTAAACTGATATTTCATTTCTTTTAAAAAAACACCACGGTCATGTTTTATTATCAAACAGTGGCTTTCGGGAATTCTTAAAAGAAATATCCCTTTTTGTGGACTTACGCATACAACAAATATATATTCACGTTATATATTCCTCTTGCATCGGCGACGTTTATAGACAGAATTTTACCATGGGCAAAGGCTTGTGTATATGTATCGCATCGGTGATAGTTATGTATCGCCGCCCTCTATGCTAGTTTCACCGATATATATATATATAAGTTGCAATCGCCAAAGCGATGGTCTTCTTCCCTTCGAATCAGCGGATCCGATGCACTAATACACGACCTTTAATAAATCGGTGGTTCCGCTTTTCAACAGTCGACTCACTTAACAACTCTTCTACCTCCGAGATAACGGACCTAGCGATACATATATGTTGCAATTTATATTAATTCGGCTCCAAATTCGGAACTCGGCCCTTTGTCACGCTATGGATCCTTTCGGACCAGAAGGCTTTGTAAATCGAGCATTCAACTATCAATTCCAACGAACCTCTTGACGCCGATATGGACTCGGATCAACGTGGGTAAGAAATTACAGTTATAAGATTTCAAATATACCACGGCCACTTAATGAAATTATGCAAGAGTTCTTGCTATAAGCAGAGACATATGCGCTATTATAAAATCGAGCCTGTATAAACCATAAAATGAAAAGGGAAACGATTCAATGATTAACATACAACATTTGCAGTGTGAGGAAATAGGAACCTTTCAACACCGTTGCACTATCCAATAATCGACGAGTACATATTACTCTACACATGCATATCACAGAGTCGTTTAATAAGAGACACCGAGAGAACAAAATTTTCCAAAATAATACTATGGCACTCGCCCCTCTCTTCTGTCTCCTAAGAGCTTTGCTGCCTCTTTATTTATAACTAAGGATAGGCCCTCTCAGTCCTTATCCGATACAAAGAAAAGCATGCTTTACAGGATGATTTAAAGCTTGATAAGCTATGTTACAAATAGCATGATTTATTGCTAGAATTTATTCTATTTTTAACTAAGAAAGCATAGAAATTGCAGGCTAAAGGACCCCACTCCCTTGTCTGTAAATTTTTTTTTTGGATTTTTGGAATAATTTGGAATATTTTTCCCCTCTGAGTCACATGCTCCCGCATCAGACTCCCGAGGACAAAATTCTTCATGGGCTCCTGTCCATGAGCTCATCCACAGATTTTCCCAATTTCTGTAGAATGTCTTCTGTAGTCCAAGTAGCTTCAGCAATCCGCTGTCCCTTCCATTTCACCAGATACTGGAAATAATCTCGTGCCCTTGTCTTCTTATACACTTTCTTGTCCAGAATTCTTTCTGGCTGTAAATCCTTGGCTGTGGGTAACTGTTTTACCCAGTCAATCTCTGGAGTCTCTTGATCCTGTGTTGTATCATCTACAGCTTCATTCTCATACTTGTACAAGTCTGCAATATTAAAAATTGGTGATATTCCCACACCAGGTGGTAATTCAATTTCATAAGCATTTGCAGAGAATTTCCTCAGTATCCTGCATGGTCCAATTTTCTTGGATTTTAACTTATTATACTTTCCCTTTGGAAATCTCTCTTTTCTGAGGTGTGCTAAAACCAAGTCTCCAACTTCAAAGTTCATTTCTCTTCTCCTCATGTCTACTCTGGTTTTATATTGAATGTTGTTGTCCTGTAGCTGTTGTTTCACCTGTTCATGTATCGCCTGCATTCTTGAAGCAAAGTCTTCACCTTCTGCACTTCTCATTTCTTCTTTTCCCAAATTCCTTAATTCAGATATTCCCCTTGGGTGCATTCCATAAACAATATAGAATGGGCTCTGTCATGTGCTCCTGTTCGGTGGATCATTATATGCATATTCAACTTGTGGTAACACTTGATCCCATTGCTTTAGATGCTCTGCAGTAGAGCTCCTCAAAAGATCGCCTAAACTTCTATTCACAACTTCAGTCTGTCCATCGGTTTGTGGATGATAGGAAGAACTGAAACTTAATTTAGTTCCTAGCTTCTTCCATAGTGTTCTCCAGAAATTTCCAACGAACTTTGAATCCCTGTCTGAAACAATACTTTTGGGCAATCCATGTAATCTTACAATTTCTCTAAAAAACAAGTTAGCAATGTGAGAAGCATCACTAGTTTTATAACATGGAATAAAGTGTGCCATTTTTTAAAATCTGTCCACTACAACAAAAATTGAATCATAGCCTCTTTGAGTCTTTGGCAATCCTGGCACAAAATCCATACTTACCATATCCCAAGGCCTGTCTCGAATTGGCAATGGAATATACAATCCTGTGTTCTGGCTCCTTCCTTTTGCATACTGGCAGTCTTTTCAATTTCTTACATACTTCTCTACTTCAGATTTCATTTTCGACCAGAAGTAAAATCTGTTGAGCTGTTCAAAGGTCTTCTCTCTACCAAAATGTCCTGCAAGTCCTCCACTATGCTTCTCTTTGATTAAATTCTCTCTCATTGAACAGTTGGGTATGCACATCTGATTTTTCTTAAATAACAATCCATCTTGTATAAAATAATCCAACCACTTACTCATGTCCGCCAAAACAGGATTTTTACAAGCCTCAAATGCCTCCTTAAAATATGAATCGGTCTCATATAATTCCTTAAGAAAATCAAACCCCAGTACGTGGATTTGACTTTCTTGCAGCAATACACTTCTCCTACTCAAGGCATCTGCGACTTTGTTTGACTGTCTAGTTATATTCTTTAACACAAAATGAAAGCCTTGAAGATATTCTACCCATTTAGCATGTCTCTGGCTGAGTTTTGGCTGCTGCATTATGAACTGCAATGCATGGTTATCTGAATAAAGAATAAATTCTTTCGACATTAAATAATGCCTCCACTTCTTTAGTGCGTGCACAACTGCGTAAAACTCCTTATCATAAGAAGAATACTTCCTTTTTGCATCATTTAGCTTTTCACTAAAATAATCTATTGGTCTATATTCTTGGCTTAAAACCCCTCCAATTGCTTCTGCACTGGCATCACACTTAACTTGAAAAGTTTTGTTAAAATCAGGAAGAACCAAAACAGGCTTTTCAGTTATTTTCTTCTTTAACAGCTGAAAATTCCTCTCTACTTCAACAATCCACTTAAATGGCTGCTTATCTTTCTTTATGGTCTCAATAATAGGTGCATTAATCTTACTAAAATTCTTAATGAATTTTCTGTAAAAACTAGCAAGACCATGAAAACTCCTTACCTCAAAAATACTCTTGGGTGAAGGCCACTCCACAATTGCTTTGATCTTTTCTGGATCCATCTTCAATCCTTCAGCTGAGATAACAAATCCCAAGTACACTAGCTCCTCTTTCATAAATAAACACTTCTTCAGATTCAACAATAATTTTTCTTGTTGTAGCTTCTGTAGAACATAATTTAAATGCCTCAAGTGTTCCTCCTTGGATCTGCTATAAACTAATATGTCGTCCAGATATACTATTACAAATTTACCAATGAATTCTTTAAGAACTTCATTCATAAGCCTCATGAATGTACTTGGTGCATTGGACAACCCAAAAGGAATCACTCTCCATTCATATAATCCTTCATTGGTCTTAAAAGCGGTTTTCCATTCATCCCCTTCTCTTACCCTTATCTGATGATAGCCACTTTTAAGATCTAACTTTGAAAAATATTTTGCACCAGACAAGCAATCCATTAAATCTTCAATTCTGGGTAATGGAAATCTGTACCTGATTGTAATCTTATTGGTGGCTCTTGAATTTGTACACATTCTCCAGCCTCCATCTTTCTTCGGGCTCAACACTGTTGGCACTGCACAAGGACTCAGGCTTTCTTTGATTAGCCCCTTGTCAAGCAATTCTTGCACCTGTTTCTCAACTTCTTCATTTTCTGCAGGAGTCATTCTATACGCTGCTTTGTTAGGTAGACTTGCTCCAGGAATCAAGTCTATATGATGAATGATTTTTCGAATTGGCGGTAATTCATTAGGAAAATCATCAACAATAATATCATAATAATTCTCCAGCATTTCTTGAATTTCAATGGGTAATTCAGAAATTTTAGTAGAATTCAATATTACCTTGGGCTTGCAAATTACAGCAAAATTTACCTCATTTTCTTCAATCTGCTTCAAGTATTCCTTCCCTCCAAGTAACAGAGTTTTTGGATCAGTCTTCTATCCCGGTACATCTTCTTCTTGCAAAGGCAACAATGTATGATTAACACCATCTTTTCCAAACTTGTAGGTGTTTCTCTTCCCGTCATGTATGGCTCCTCTGTCATATTGCCAAGGCCTCCCAAGCAATATGTGACACACGTCCATAGGCATCACATCACAAACAATTTTATCTTTATACTTGCCCACTTGAAATTCCACTTCACACTGTTCACTTACCAACAGTTGATGTCCCTTTTGTAACCATGACACCTTATAAGGTGTTGGGTGCTTCATTGTCTTCAGCTTCAATTTCTCCACTACTTTTGTAGAGACCAAATTATCAGTGCTGCCACTATCAATGATCATCTGGCAACATTTTCCTTGGACTTTGCACACTGTCCTGAATAAAGTTTTTCTTTGTGATGGTTCAACAACCACCTCCTTCATTGGCTTAAGTAAGACTTTATTAACCACTAGAGATTCTCCTCTTTCTGGTGTATTTTCTTCTTCTGCTACCGCTGCCGTTGGTGCTTCTTCTTCAGCTGGAGCAACAATTGCATTCCTCTGCTTTATGTCTGCATTCTCTGGGCACTCAAAAGCTCTGTGTCCCAGCTTGTTACATCTGTAACATCTTATTTCTCTGCCTCTTCCTCTGCCTCCTCTTCCTCTGGAAAAACTCCCTCTGCCTCTTGCATCACCTTCTCTGGGTGCATGCTAGGTTGAGCTACTGCTAGCTCCATCTCTAGGTGCTGTAGATCTTCCTCTACCACCTTGACTTCCTTTTCCTCTTAAAGTCCCTCTCCCTTTGGCAGACTGCTTCCTTATGAGTTTTTCCTCAGCTTTCAGCGCTATCTGATAGGCTTCCTCTACTGTTTTAGGAGACAACAGACTTATCTCATCCTGAGGCCATTCATATATCTAGCTACCTTCTCATCTGTGTCTTGGGCTTCTCCAGCTCTTATGCTTACTTTATAAAACTATTCTGTATATTCTTTTACTGTTAAAGCTCTCTGTCTAAGATTTTTCATTTGTCTAAACAATGTTTGCTGATAATTACTTGGCAAGAACTTACCTCTTAACTTTGCTACCATTTGGCTCCAGTTCTTGATAAGCTGTTTACCAAGTCTCTTCCTTTCCGCCTGCACACCATCCCACCAGAGTGCTGCATGGCCTTTTAACTTGGTGACAACAAACTTTACTTTCTTCTCATCCTCTGTTTCCTCGTAATCGAAGAATTTCTCCATGCTGTTAATCCAGTCGATCAATTCTTCTGGACTCAGTCCTCCTTGATATATCGGTACTAATTGGTTCCATGGCCTGGTTGTGGATTTCAACACTGACTAAAAGAATCTCATCTCAGGAGTAACCTGTACAACTTCCTCCTCTTCAGCAGCTTCAATTTCGGGCTCACTGACATCTCCATCATCTATATTTCTATCCGAAGTTAATGCATCCACTCTAGCTCGCAGCTCTTCTACTGTTTCCATTAGTTCAACATTTGCAGCAGGTCGTCCTCTTCCACCACGTCCTCGTCCTCTTCCAACTCTGAAAGCCATCCTTCTTCTGCTCCTGAGATTCAATTCAATGTCAGTTGTTGGCTCTGATACCACTAATGATGGCTTGGGTGCAGGAGTTAAAGACAATCTCCCTAATCTACCTGCAAGTTCTTCTATATCTTGATCAATTTCCATTTCTTCAGTTCTTGGCGCATCAGTCATTAAATTGATATTTCATTTCTTTTAAAAAAACACCACGGTCATGTTTTATTATCAAACAGTGGCTTTCGGGAATTCTTAAAAGAAATATCCCTTTTTGTGGACTTACACATACAACAAATATATATTCACGTTATATATTCCTCTTGCATCGGCGACGTTTATAGACAAAATTTTACCATGGGCAAAGGCTTGTGTATATGTATCGCATCGGTGATAGTTATGTATCGCCGCCCTCTATGCTAGTTTCGCCGATATATATATAAGTCGCAATTGCCAAAGCAATGGTCTTCTTCCCTTCGAATCAACGGATCCGATGCACTAATACACGGCCTTTAATAAATCGGTGGTTCCACTTTTCGACAATCGACTCACTTAACAACTCTTCTACCTCCGAGATAACAGACCTAGCGATACATATATGTTACAATTTATATTAATTCGGCTCCAAATTCGGAACTCAGCCCTTTGTCACGCTGTGGCTCCTTTCGGACCAGAAGGCTTTGTAAAGCGGGCATTCAACTATCAGTTCCAATGAACCTCTTGACGCCGATATGGACTCAGATCAACGTGGGTAAGAAATTACAGTTATAAGATTTCAAATATACCACGGCCACTTAATGAAATTATGCAAGAGTTCTTGCTATAAGCAGAGACATATGCGCTATTATAAAATCAAGCCTGTATAAACCATAAAATGAAAAGGGAAACGAATCAATGATTAACATACAACATTTGCAGTGTGAGGAAATAGGAACCTTTCAACACCGTCGCACTATCCAATAATCGACAAGTACATATTACTCTACACATGCATATCACAGAGTCGTTTTATAAGAGACACCGAGAGAACAATTTTTTCCAAAATAATACTATGGCGCTCGCCCCTCTCTTCTGTCTCCTGAGAGCTTTGCTGCCTCTTTATTTATAACTAAGGATAGGCCCTCTCGGTCCTTATCCGATACAAAGAAAAGCATGCTTTACAGGATGATTTAAAGCTTGATAAGCTCTGTTACAAATAACATGATTTATTGCTAGAATTTATTCTATTTTTAACTAAGAAAGCATAGAAATTGCAGGCTAAAGGACCCCACTCCCTTGCCTATAATTTTTTTTTTTTGGATTTTTGGAATAATTTGGAAGAATTTTCCCCTCTGAGTCACATGCTCCCGCATCATGTACACACGAAGCGAAGACCTTGTGGATGACCAGAACATGGCCATAAGCATGACATTGACATCAAGATGCAAAAGTTGTCGGTGGAATGATCAAGCAAGGTGGGTGCAAGGACTCACACGATCTCACAGAGTGAACCCTAGTGTGTGCAGTCATCAAGTAAAACTCTCAAAGGAGGCTCTGAAATTGGATGCAAGCCAAAAGTTTGGAGGGTGTTGCAGTCGCTACAACACTTAGCGACACACTGGTAGAACTCCAGCTTCTCTATATTGGTTTACTGTCAGCACGGGGCCTTAGTCTTTTGGGGAGCATTGAATCACTGTGCAGGTTACTTCGGTTTCCCCACTTACCCCATGGACATACACGGTTCACCTTTTTCCAACTCAGTCAAACATAATCAAAAGTTCAGATTGATCACAATGTTTTGAAATAGGGAAGGGTAGTTTAGCTCGTAAGTTGAAGATTTTTAGAGTATAAGTTTTCATCTCTGGTGTTACTCCACTACAAGTAGGCCTGGACAGTACCCCGACGAAGTCATGTAGGAAGACAAACATTCCTCCACTTCTAGCAAGCCTGGTTAATACCCCGGTGGAGTTGCATGCTTCACCTGTCTGCACATGAAGCCTTTCTCTTCTTTTGCCTTTGTATTTTTTAAGAGGACTATGCATAGGCACTTATTTATATTTGGGGCGGAAGAGGGATCCCGACTTATTGAGAGCAGAAGAGGTTGTTCCTTCAAAGAAGCATGTAAGACCTCTGACGTAGGTTTTCTCATTTAGATTTTTGCCTTCTCCATTTCTACTAGTTGGATGGGCTTGAATGCACAGAGCAAAAGGCTGAGTAAAGGCATGGGGCTTCCCAGTGTGGACACAGGTTCATGGTTGGACCAAAACTTCCCTTGCAGATGGCTCGTATTTTCTGGTTTCATCAGCCAAAGGTTACAACCAAGCACAGAGAAGACGAACATAAGACTGGCTAAGTGCTGCAGTGTCACAAATATCTTCTTATCTCAGCCACATACTCATTCAATATCCAGAACGCAGTAGATGGCAGCACTTATTTCCGGAAACGAAATTAGTAAGGTATTAAGAAACTCAAACAAATGAAAACAAAAATAGTAAGCAAGGAAAACAAAATGAAAACAAAGAAGGTAAGAAAGGAGAAAATGAAAACAACAAGCAGTAAGCAGACTATGTACATGTTAAGGGCGCGGCCTAGCCTACTGGAAGTAATGCTTGAGATCTTGACCGTTGATGGGAAGGTTGTCAATCCTCCCGTCAAGTGATTCCAGACAGTATATGTGTGGGCCAAGCTTCTCATGGACTATATACGGACCAATCCACAGGGACTGAAACTTCGTATGCTTGCCTTTGTCTTCATGGGACTTATCCCATTTCAAAATCAAGTCACCAACATCAAAATTAGCTTTCCCTACAAACTTCTTATCAAACCATCTCTTGATACGGTTTTGGTGGAGTGTAAATTTTTATTTTTCTTTCATCCTTTCTTCCTGAAGCTTGTGGAGTGTATCCATCCTACGATGAACTGACTAGAAAGGCTTTCCTTGGGATTCTTGGGATAGTTGGAGTGCAGGAAAGTAGATATTAGGTGGAAGGATGGCTTCTTTACCATAGACTAGGAAGTACAGTGAGGTATTCATAGAAGGTTTTGGTGTTACGTGGTCAACCCATATTTCATTCGTTAGAGTGGTATGCTAGTTGCACTACTAAGAGAAAACAAACTTTTTGATTATGTGAATGAGGTTTTTATTCATGGATTTATCTAGACGGTTTCCTTGCGGGTAGTAATGGGATGAGTGTTTCAGCATAATACCATTTTGTAATTCAAAATCATAAAGTTTTAAAGATGAAAAGTACGTTGCATTATAAAAAACAAGTGTTACCAAGACGTCAAAGCATGAGATGATGTTCTGTTGGAGGAAGTTCATGACCTCTTAGTCGTTCACTTGTTTGAGTGGAACTGCTTTTATCCACCGCATGAAGTAATCAATTACTATTAGAATGTAGCGGCGTTGTTTTGATGAATTTGGGAAAATCTCCCCAATGATGTCTAGGCCCCATTTTTGGAATGATTCAGTCACTGTTATAGGGTGCAATGGGTTGCTGATCTTTGTATTATGTCGGCACATTGCTGATAGACTGGGCACTTGCGGGCATAAGCATGTGCATCCTTGAATAATGTGGGCTAGTAGAAACTGGCTCGCATAACTTTGTGCATGGTGGAGTTCCCACAAAGTGACCCCTGGCAGGTCTGTCATGCATATCTTGTAATACCTTCTCTATTTCCTGTGCCTCCAGGCACCTGAGAAAAACTCTGTTGCTGTGCTTCTGGTAAAGAACTTTGTGCACCGACTGATATGCTAAATCTTTGAGAAGCAATGCCCTCTTCTATCTTATGAAAAAGTGAGAGGATATAGTGTTGTGATCAAGGTACTGGCACACATTTGCATACCAAGGGGTTCCGTCTTCAGTGGGTGTTGCTCGCCTTATGTCATACATCTCAACTTCCTGCTCCCAACCGACGAGCTCTTCTTCACTCTCTGAGACGTGTACTGCTTTGGCTGCCAGTCTGTAGAGCCCATGTCCTTTGATTGTGTGAACCAACTTGATTTCAAGATCATACTCTTGCAAGCCTATCATCCAGTTCGCACGTCGTTCACCCAGTTCTTGTTGTACAAGCAATGTGTGGACTGCTGGGTGAGGGACGTAGACTAGGCATTGGTTCTTCAGCAAGTAGGGCCTGAAGTGTTTCACTGCCTTGTAAATTGCATATTCTTGCTTGTCAATGGTGGGGTAGTTGAGTTCTGGTCCTTGCATGCTTACGCTCATGAAGGAGATGGGACGTTCATTGTTCATCTCGTCCTTCTGAGTGAGTACTGCAGTGAGCAAATTATTGGAGGCGAAGGTGTATAACAAGAAATCCTTCTTGAAGTCTGGGTTGTAGAGTGCAAGATCTTCTGCAATAGCCCACTTGATACAGGTGAATGCATACTTTTCCCTCTTTCCCTAGCTATAGACCGCATCTTTCTTGATCATGTCTTGCATGGGCTTGACAATCTGTACATAATTTGAGATGAACTTTCGGAGGAAGTTTATCTTGCCCAAGAAGGACTGCATGGCTTTCTTGTTGGCTGGGTGAGGGATTTGAGTAATAGTCTAGACCCGGTCCAGATCCACCTTGATCCCGCTTTTGGCAACAATGTGTATGAGAAAGTTCCCCTCAAACACTGCGAATACGCTCTTCTTGGGATTCAAGGAAATGTCGTATTTCTAGCATCACTCAAAATTTTTATTCAGATGGCATATGTGGTCCTCACATCTTCTTAAGAACACGATCACATCATCGAGGTATACCACTACACTTTGTTTGATGAGTTCACAAAAAATGATGTCCATGGCATGCTGAAAGGTTGCGCCTGCATTTACAAGCCCAAACAACGTTCGTCTATAAGTGAACATACCCCACTTGGTATGGAAGGTAGTCTTTAGTATTTCAGGTTTTGCTACCAGAACCTGATTGTATCTTGAAAAACTATTGAATAGGGAAAACATATGTGGCCCATATACTATTTGCAGAATGTGGTCCATAGACAGCACGGGGTAGTTTGTCTTTGTCCGAGGCGCGATTCACTTTC